>JAKSZT010053895.1:521602-619742 GCA_026826555.1 Tolypeutes matacus
CTTTCTTTCTTTCTTTCTTTCTTTCTTTCTTCTTTCTTTCTTTCTTTTTCTTTTCTTTCAAGGATTTAGAGGCTTAGTGGGAAAGAAAGACAAGACCAAGACAGAGCTCAAAGGATGCAAGCCCTGAAGATACATATCAGTACATATTGAATTTGGGGGTTATTCTAAAAGCCATCCCATTGTGTCCTTTATTCCACATTTATGCATAGGCTAACTCTTCAAAACCATTCATAATATGGATACATTTAGTCCTACAGTACCTTTAGTTCCTCAGTACCTACATTAGTTGGATCTGCCTTGAAGATGAATGCAATTAGTAATAGCTGAAATTTAAATTTCTAGAGCACATGTAATTGGGTGTAATAAAGGACCAAAATCGACTGTCTACTCTGATGTACCTCCCCACTCTTCTCCTGACTTTATGCTCCAGCTGCTGTATCTTGCCTTTATTATACTCCTAGGGCATGGATTGATGCTGAGTTTGAAGTCAGAGTGCACAGTATCTCCATTCTCCTAACATAGTCACTGATGCCAGAGGGTTTTCCCCAGGCAACTTCTCACAGTAGGTGAACAACTCGACCACACTGCATAGAAATGTGAACATCTGCATTGATTTGGGGGCTTATTCTCTAGCATACAGAAAGTCTACAGAAAGACTCAGGGTGAAAAGATGCCTCTCAGAAAGAGAAAAAATTGGTTAGGAAAGAGAGAAGGGAGGAAACTTCAATCAATCATAGAGGACATTACTGAGTTGGGTGTGGGGAGTTAATGGCTCAGAAGACTTCTGTTGCTCTGGTCTTTTTCTGAACCAGGAACCTCTATGTTCATGGGAGCCAATAGTTTTATGGCCCAATTACAGCTACTTCAGTTGGTTTTCCCTCTCTCTTGAGAAATCACAGTAAAGGCATCACAATGGGAGTAAGAGACTGAGTAATAGACAAAAGAAGTCATGTTTTGAAACATCCTTTCTATGAAGTCCACTAGAATCTACAAAGTGTAGGGAACATTGTAGACTACATATATAGATAAAATAGAAACTATTAGTCATCGTCTGATTGAGAATATGAATACATTTTTCACCAATCTCTGAAGTAGTCTATCAGCCATGAGGTGATATTATGGTGACACTCATACAGGGTTAGGATTGAAAGGAAATATTAACACAGGATGCAGGGATTCAAAGGAACCAGTGAAAGCATCCAGGAACTTTAAGTTAATAGGAAGGATGACACTGCTTCCTAAGTAATGAATGTGGTCAGTACAGGATTCAGGTATTTATTTCTAGACAGCAGCATCTCTAAAGGGCCTTGGGGAACCACACCACCATCCTCAATTCATCCTCCTTGCAGTGTCTTCTGACCCCCACATCTAGGCTCTGCTTTTTGTGCTGTTCCTGAGAATTTACATCCTGACACTGATGGGGAACCTGGTGATGCTGCTGGACGTCAGGGCAGATCCTCACCTCCACACCCCCATGTACTTCTTCCCAAGTCACCTCTCCTTCCTTGATATTTGCTTCTCTCTGCCACAGTGCCAAAGCTGCTGGAGAATCTATTATCTCAGAGGAAAACCATCTCTCTTGGAGGTTGCCTCATTCAGGTCTTTTTTGTGTTTGAGTCTGTGGGCACAGAAGCCTGCCTTCAATCAGCGATGGCCTATGACCGCTATGGTGCCATCTGCCACCCTCTGCTCTATGGACAGATAATGAGAAACCAGCTCTTTAAGGGGCTGGTGTGGGGTTCCTGGTGCCTGGGTTTTCTAGATGCAATCATCAACATTTTTCCTGCTATGAACTTGGAATACTGTGGTGATAAATTCATCCCTCACTACAGCTGTGATTTGCCCTCTCTTTCCCCTCTGTCCTGTTCTGATGTATCCACCAGTTTTATGGTACTTCTCTGCTCCATTATACTGCATGGAATTGAAACCTGCTTCCTTATTATTTATTCTACCCCATTGTCTCCACCATCCTGAGCATTAGTTTCTCCTCAGGTAGAAACAATGCCTTCTCCACCTGCTCCTCTCACGTCACTGTAGTGCTCCTATTTTATGGTTCAGGTTTTTTTCTCAATCTATTGCCAGCCTCAAGCTCACCATTGGAGTTGATCTTCTCTGCACAGTACAGTGTGATTACTCCCTTAGTGAATTCCCTCATGTATAGCCTGAAAAACAATGAGGTGAAAGTTGCTGTGAGAAGGGCCTTGAGAAAATATCTCCAATATACCAGGCAGTTAGCCTGATGAGAATGACTTGGAATGAGTTTATTATATCAATATATCTCATGAATGGAAAATAAGATTATGTCGTGATTTCCCTTGATAGTGGTTGTAAAAAGGTATCTTAGAAATTGACAGAGTTATGTGGTGGTAGGTGAAGAAGGATGCTTAGTTTCATTCTGGCTTTGAGGCAGGCAAATGGTCTAATAACCATGTTCATCCAGTCCTTTTCCATGGAAAGTCTTTTAGTTGCATTGAAGGTTCTTCATCTTATCTTGTTCCTTTTTACAATACATTTCAGTGAACCACATAGTCAAGTACCCAACTGATCAGAGAAGGGAACATAGAGCAAACCTGTTGATCTTGAGTCTGAGGTAGGTGTCAGAGTTGGGAGGGAGGGTGTGCAATAATTGGTGAATTAGATATTTCAATGTCAAAAGTCCTGGGCCTAGAGCAGGTGTGAGTCCCTAGGGTTGATAGGACAACCCTGAGAAGGAGGTCCATAAAAATGAATTTCAAAAAACTCTTAGATAGTAAATTTAATGAAAAATAAAACGATGATTTCATAAAGTAGACAATTTAGCAGAAAGGCATTGGGATACAAGAGAACAAAATAGAAAGAGCAGGTTTCAGTGGAGGAGGGGGAGAAGAGATGGAGAGGGGCAGAACATGAATTTGAAGTTTAGACAAGCAAAGGAATTCAGAAGATCTAGTTGCTTAAGGTAAGGATGAAAGGGATATGTGGCAGGTTTTCCAAATTGTGGAGATACAAGGGGAATTCCCAACTAAGTGTATAAAAAACAAGACTGATGGAGTTCTTCTTCCTATTATTTGCCCCTCCTACTTCTTTTTTTTCCTTTGTTTTTGGAATAAACAACAGAAATTTTTTTCACATCTGGAGGCTACAAGTCTGAAATCAAAGTTTTTCATTTGTTTGGGGTTTTTGTGTTAATTTTGAAGATTTTTATTGTGGTAAGCTATTACACAAAATATCTCACTTTAACCATCTTTAAGTGGAAAATTCAATGACATTAATTACATTCAGTATTTGCCTATTTTATAATTATTCTCATATTTGCTATTTTAACATGTAATTTCCTTATTCAAATGACACCAACTGGTAACTGGATATCCATTGCTTTATACTGAGGTTTTGCCATATTGAAAGCAGAGAATAAAAACACAACAGAAAGGGCTCAGAATAGCTCAGTGGAAGAATTCCTGCTTAGCATATATGAGTTCCCTGGTTTGACTCCTGGCTATTCCTTGAGAAAAACACAACGGATACAGCAAAATATTTTACATATTTATCACCTTATTTTTCAATGTAATGTACTTAATCATAACATAAAGATCATACAAAACAATCCCAATATCCCAAAATGCCCCATGCTCCATCCATTCTTCCCTCCCCATCCCCTTGGAACCCATGGTAATCACTAGGTTGCAATTTTTGAAGTATAAGTTTCATAGTTAAATGCATTAGTATTAAATGCTTGACATACTGGTGTATCATCTTTGTTTAGGCACTGCCTATGTTCTCGATACACTCTTGCTGCTCTATTTGAGAATGTAGCAGGACTGCCCAGGATGTGAGTTTACTATTTTCCTGTTTATTGTGTGGGTCTCGCCCCACTGAAATAACAGCCTATGATAAGATGAACATTTTCATATTCCACAGAATACCCAAGGTGCACCCTTTTCCACATATCCCACCCACCCCCGATACCCTGCACCAATAACCCCCCTGCCATGTTTGCTGAAATAACATTCCCACCACTGTAGTTTTAACCACAGACCTAAGTCTTTTCTCTACTTGATTTTTTAAAATCAGTTTTACTGATACATATTAATAAAGTGTACAATTCATCCAAAGTGTATAATCAATGGTATTTGGTATACTCAAATAGTTGTGCATTCATTACTTCAATCATTATTAAAGCATTTTCATTATTTCAATAATGATAAGCTAAAAATAGACAGAAAAACAAACAAGAAAATTCCTCACCTCTGATTCTATGTTTCCCTGCTATACATAGCTGCTACTTCTGTCTATTCTTGAAAAATTATTTATTTGTTTATTAAGCAGTTTTATTGAGATATATTCACATACCATATGACCTTTCCAAAGTTTATAATCGCTGACTTTTAGCATAATCACAATGCTGTACATTCGTCACCTCGAAAATTTCAGAACAATTTCATTATTCCACAAAGAAAGATGCCACACCCCGCAGCATTCATTCCCCAGCCCTACACAACCACCAATCTAATTTCATCTCAATAAATTGATCTATACTTGAACTCTACACAAATGGAATCATATAATATGTGGCATTTTGTGTCTGATCTCCTCCACTCAGTACAATGTTTCCTTTTTGACTGATATTAACATTTTGTAGTATTAACCTACATTGTTCAGCTTCAAAGAGAAATGCAGGCCTAAGTTTTAAATCCAACTGATTTATTTAGCAGTCTCATCTCATTGGGATGTAAAGCACTTTGGAACTAAACACTGTTGAATCCCCCATTGCCATTCCTTTATGATAAACTTGATCACTGCTTCTCTTCTCCATTGTTTTCAAGCTGCTGGATAAACACTGTGTTGGAGAAAATCTCAATAGAAGACTCCCTAGCTCAAGCCTTTGCATTTAATATTGGAGGAAGAGAAGTTGAGTGCTCTCAGCAATGGCCCATGACTACAATGCTACTCAGGGCCACCCTGTGCTCTACAACAAAGTAATGAATCATAAATTCTATATGCAGCTTGCACAGGGCTCATCCAGCCTGAGGGTTCAAGACACACTTGTTAACATCCCTCTGATAGTGAATGTGGACCTATATGAGACCTAAATTATCTTCCATTGTAGCCATGAGCTGTCCATTTTCTTCTGTTTTCCTGCTGTGATGTTGCCACCAACCTCATGGTCTCAGTTTACCCAGTACTCTTGCATACTTTGTTATATTCTCCCTGTTTTTCTTCTACTTAAGCGTATTGTCTCCACCCTGAATATCAGCTCCACCACAGGCAGAAGCAAAGCTTCTCTACCTCCTACTCCCACCTCTCTGCATGAGCTCCTTCTATGGTTCAGCTTTGTTCTCTCATCTCACGTCATCTCTAGAGTTGATCTTCTTCGAAAAATAGGATAAGGTCACTCCCCTAGTGAATCCCGAAATCTACAGGCTGAAAAAAGAAGTTGGTGATTACAGTTCTGAGAAGAACCTTGGAAAAATATTTTTAACATTACAAGTAGCACACTATGGATAGACATGATGAAGAATAAGGTTATAACTACATGCAACTTGTTATCTGGTGTGTTCACATGAAGTAGAATTTCCTGATTGTTTATGATATGAGATGATGCAAGATGATTTACAAATTAATTTACTCACCCATATATTGGCATATTTTCTTCTGATGGTTTGTATACACAGAGTTGTTAATAGAACAACTTTATCGATAAGACTCAACCTAATGGTGTATAAGCATGAATATTTTTTTCCTAAATGGCCTTTATCTATTTTAGAAGGAGTTTTAATATTCTAATATCTATTTATTAAAATATACAATCAGAAAAGTATACAGCTCTTAGGTGTGCAGCATGATTGATTTTCCTGAAGGCAATACAATGAAGAAATCAACAACCTAAACTAGTGCCCCAATTTAAACACTCTTCTAGTCCCAAAGGTAAGCTCTGTCCTAACTTCTAATACAATAGATGCCTCTACATACTTTTGTTCCTTTTAAAGTCTGTATACCTTTGTGCCTGACATGGTTCAATCAAGATTACTTTGAGAATTAATCCACATTGCTTTGTGCATTTCTTCACTATTCATTTCCAAGGCTAAATAGTTTTCCATTGAATATATGATTTATTGACCCATTCTAGACTTGAAGGATATTTGATAAAATTCTGTTTTCTTCCTTTATCAGCAGTGTGGCTATAAGTATTCTTTTATATCTCTATATTGATATTTGTCTCTTTTGAATATAAGGGTGGCTTTGCTGGTTCATAGGGTAAGCTTACCTTCCAATTTAATAGACATGTGAGAGTACTTTTTCAAGTTGGTTGTAAAAATGTATATCACCACCAATAGTGTATGAGAGCTCCAGTTGTTCCACATTGTGCTTATCCTTGTATTTTGTACCTTTTTTATTATAGAATTCTGGTGAGTGACTTGTGATTACATTGGGTTGTTTGCTTGCATCTCCCCAACAACTAATGAAGCTGAGCACCTCTTCTACTTCTCTAACTTACACCCACATATTGTCTTTGGATGAATAAAAATTTTAATTTCTGTTTTCATTTTTCCTTTATTGTTTGCCATTTTTGTTCTATTAATAAAATTTTCTCTAGTCTAAGCTTATGAAAAGATTTTTCTGTATTATTTTCTGTGACAATTTAAGGTTTTGTGAATGCCAGAAAAGATAATGTTCTTGGAACTAATCCATCTCCATGAGTATGGGCCCCTTTGCATTAGATTCAGTTAAGGGAACTTTGTTAGATAACTTTTGATTAGATGGTTTTAGGGCCTTTGGTTGGTCAGTGAGGCATGACCCAGGTTAAGTCTCCACCCTCTTGCTGGAGTCTTTCGTAAACTAAGAACTGAAAGCAGAAACACACAGAGAAAGAGAGCTGCCATTTTACCCTGCCATGTGAGAGAAGATACCAGGATCACATACAGCTGCAAAAAGACAGAGAAACCCTGACAGGCTGAGAGAGAGGCCAAAGGCTGGACTCAGAGGAGAAAATGAAGCAACAAGACCCCCAAGAGTCTAGGCCAAAGGAGCAGCTTGAAGCAGAAACAGAAGGTGAGCCTGGAGGAGAAAACTGGAGGAGAAGACCAGCCATTTTGTCTTGCCATGTGGTAAGAGTCCAGTATCTAGTTGCCAGCCTTTGCAGCTATAGCAATCTAAAACATCTTTTGAAAGCTTCATTACTTTACCCATAACCATCTGGAATTGATTTCTTGGCATGATGTATGATAAGGGTCCACATTCTTTTTTTCCATATGAAAATCAGTGACCCATCACCAATTCATTTCCCACTACACTAATGATTTATCTTTATCATAAATAATGCAAGTGTATATATGTGTGTCTGTTTCTGAAATCATTTTGTCCCAGAATTTTGTCCATTCTGAAATCATTTCTTGCACATATTTTGTGTTTCTTATTGGATTAAGTGGTATAACATTTAGTGTTTCTTATTGTATTAAGTGGTATAACATTTAAATATCATTTTATGTGTTTTGTCAGTGTGTAGAAATGCAATTGATTTTTGTATATCTATTGACCCTGGGCCTAGTCAGTAAGAGATCTAGGTAAAACATGATCTGATTTTGTCACTTAAAATCAATTTACCTTTTCTAGAGTTCATAAAAACAGTATCATACAGCATATAATTTACAGTCTATCTTATATGCTTACCATACTGTTTTTTAGATTCATCCATGTTTATTCATTTTCTTACATGATGCTGGACATTTGTACTTTTCCAACTTTTGGCTATTATGAACAAAGCTGCTACTAATAGTTTAGAACTCTGTGTGAGGATATACACTTTCAATTATTTTGGATATAGCTAAGAGTGGAATCACTGGGTCATATGATAAATGAATGGCTAAGTTTTCTGGAAACCACAAAATTGTTTTCCAAAATGGTTGTTCCATATTAAATTGATGTCAATAGCATATGAGAAATTCACTTGTTTTAAAACCTTTCCTGTATTTGGTAAAGTCAGTCCTTTAAATTATTTCCATTCTAATGAATTAGAATTTGTAGGGGTATTTCACTATGGTTTTAAATTTCCTGTTGCTAATGATACTAAGCTCTTTTACATGTGCTCATTGTCAGCTTATTTATCTTTTCTAATGAAACATCTGTTTGAATCTTTTGCTCATTTTTATTGAACTGTGTTCTAAATATTGAGTTGTAACAATTACTTATATTTTTAAAAGTTTATTTTTGTCACATATATTGTGGTAGGCAATTTCTTTTCTTTCTTTTTAGGCAATATCTAAGCAGACACCAATGATCTCCATCTCCTTGTGGATCTCCCTCTACAACTTCTATTCCTTAACTGTGAATAGAAACTGTTGTAATTTCTACAAGTTGCCTTCTGTAATTTTGATGGAAATCACGTGAATCTATAAATCAATAGGGTTGTTTGATGTTTGATACTGGATGGACTCCATAAAATCATGTTCTTAAAGTTAATCATTTCCTGTGGGTAAAACCTATTGTAGTTGGGAAGTTTAATTAGGTTACTTCAGGAAAGCATGCCTCAGCTGGGTCTTAATCCTCTCACTGGAGTCCTTTATAAATCAGATGAATATGGACAAATACACAGAAAGAAATCCACAGAAGCTGAAAGAGAAAGCCAAAGGAAAGGAAACCAGATGCTGAAGCAGTGAGACCTGGAAGAGAAGGGAGAACAGCAGAACCACCACGTGCCTTTCCATATGAGAGAGGAGTACAGAATCACCAGTAGCTGGTCTTTGGGGGAAAAAACAACAACATGGACTGAAGAAGCCTTGATATGAGCATTTTCATGGCATCAGAACTACAAGCTTTTAAATTTAAAAAGTCCCCATTGTAAAATCCAATTACCCATTGCAAACTAAACAGGGTGAAATGTATAATTGTTTCTGAGTCTTCCAAAACATGAACAAGGCATATCACTTCATTTAATGATATCTTTTTTTGTTATATAACCAAGTCAATTCAGTACATATTCTGTTTTCCATGTAACTTCAGACAACACTGTCACTAAGATGTCTACCACTACATAATAAGGATCCATCTACTCTCAATTTCCAAAAGCATATATATATATCCTCAATATACAGGTTTCAACTAGCTGTCCATTCAGGCAACTTAGACTTTCTCTATCATGGTACACTAAAACCTCCCAGTCACCACCAGCTGCTGAATTCAAAAGCCCCATCTACATTTATAAGAAGTTGTTATGGCACTACTCATTTTCCATGTGAAAAAATCTCTAATAATTTTCTATTTCTCTATAACATATTACTCCAAAACTCAGTGGCTTAACTCATAATGTTTATTGGCTTACAGTTTTCTAAAACTAACCATGACTCAGAAATCTGAGGAGGTTATGCTGGGTCAACTGGTTCTGGGTCTCTCACAATGATTGAAGTGTGTTAAGACTCAACAGCAAAAGATCTAATTACTAGCTCAATCACGTGGATGAAAACAGATTTCAGCTTCTCATAAACCATTGGACTGAGTCCTCAGTTCTTTACAGGCTGTTGGCTAGGGACCACCTTGGTTCCTCTCCATGAGGAACTCTCTAAAAACCACCTCCCAACATCAATGATTGCATTGTCAAAAAAAAGCATACAAGAGTGCAATATGGAAAAAGCAAGAGAGTATTAACAAGGCAAATGTTACAGTCTCCTTAACTTGATAAAATTTTACTTCTCATCATTTTTTCATATTATAGAAGCAAAACACTAGTTTCAGCCAATATTCTAGTAGAGAGGAAATGCAAGGACATAAATACTAGAAGCTGGGAGCCATAGCAAAGGATGTTTACCACACAATTGCATCAAAAAAAATATGAACTACTTGGAGATAGTCTGACAAAGTATGTGCATGATCCATGTAATGGAAGCCATAAAACACTGTTGAGAAAAATTAAGGAATACTTAGATACATAAATACATTGTGTTCATGGATCAGAAGAAGCTATCTTATTAAGATGTCAGTTCTCACTCAAATGATCTATAGATTCCAAACAATCCCAAAACAAAGCCCTGAAGGGGAACAAGGCCTTTGAAACATTCCTGTATATCCTGAATAAGCAACACAAGGATCCAGGGCAAGATGCATGCTTAAAAAGCATGAGAACACTTCCAAACTCTCAACTCTTGCTCTCCTACTCACTGAAATATAGGTGTACATTGCCAGTTAAGAATAAGCTTAGAAAAAGCGAAAAGACTTGAAGAGGCTTTTCTTCTTTTCTTTATCTTTATCCTCATATTTTTTTTTTTTTGTTCTAGGCATTTAGAATATCTCTGTCAAATCACTAACTGATCACTAAGATCATGGATGAGGTGTTTTTATGGCCACACATGACAAAGACCATAGACTTTACAAAATTAGGTCTGAAAAATCACCACACAAACAAAAAACAACCACAAAGAGCAGCAACCATAAAACCTGGGTGACAAGTGTTGCCACATTATAATATTCAAAATATCCACATTAAAAAATTTATGGGCCATGCAAAGGAATAAGAAATCATAACCCATTCACAGGGGAATGAAATAATATAAACTGTAAAGGAGGAAGCCCAGACATTACCTCAACTTGAAAGAGACTTTCAGTCAACTCTGTTAAATGTACTCAAAGTGCTAAAAGAAAACATATGCAAATGAGTAAAGAATGTCTCCACAAATACAGAATATGAAAAATAGATAAAAATCAGAAAAAATCACCAAATACAAATTTTGGAGCTGAAAATTAAGAAGAAAGAAATGAAAAAACCACCAAGGTGTTTCAATAGCAGATTCTATCAAACAGAAGAAAGAATCAATGAACATGAAAACCAGTCACTTAATATTAACTAGTCAGAGGAAAAGAAAGAGAAAAGATTGAAGAAAAAAAGTGAAGCAGTAATAAGAGATTTGTGGGACACCATCAAGCAAACACACACATGTGTGCACATGCTGACATAAAGGAAATCCAAAAGGGGAGGAGAAAGAGAAAAGAGAAAAAAAGTATATCTGAAGAAATAATAATCAAAAACTCCCTAAAATATAAGCAAAATGTGGTACATACATACAATGGAATATTACTCAGCTGTAAGAAGGAACAAAGTGCTAACACATGGAATAACGTGGATGAACCTTGAAGACCTTATGTTGAGTGAAGCAAGCCAGGCACTGAAGGATGAACAGTATATGACCTCACTGATCTGAACTGAGGAAAGTGAGCAGTCTCTGAGAACCATTGTCTGAAAGATAGGTTAACAAAGGAGAGTAAGAGAAGAACAGGCTTTGAGCCATCACCCATATGGACATAATCTATGGTAAAGGGATAGAGTGTGGTTACATGTTGGGGGATGGGGCAGATGAGTGGTGGTGTTCCTGGGTTTGGTGGTGCAGCACTGGCGGGTGGGTGGATTAGGAAAGGCAGGTTCAAATCCCCAGGGCATGTAACTGTGAATCTTGACATTCCATGGGTCGGGAGAAGGTGGTATCATGGGCCGTGGGGGGCTGGGGGGAAGGGAACAGTCAAGATCTAATGGGGTGTTTGGTGGTCATGGGGAAGGTTTTTCATTACCTTACATTAATGGACACAGGACATGGTAAATATCATCAAAATTATTAAACTGTATCATCTAAATTGTAAACTATACTGTAAATCATTGACAATGTTTAGTTGCTATATTTTGCTATCTGTATAATAGTTATAACAATGCTAACATCCAAAAAAAAAGGGGGGGTTAATATGGGGTGGGGAAGGGGGGGTGGTTTGGTAACTGGGAGTCTCCGGCACTCCTTGTGTGACTTTGCTGTGACTTAAAACGTCTTTGAAAATTAAATGAAAAATTGAGAGACAATGGGGATTCAGAAGGGGAAGGTGTCACGGCACACCAGACATCCGATAACACAGTGATAAAAGGAAGGAAAGAAAAAAAAAGAGAAAGGAAAAAAAAATTTATATATATATATATATATATATATTTTTAAAAGGCATTTCATTTGCTTTTTTGCCCATTTTTTGAATGTCCCAATCCGCTAATTATATTTTATTTTGTTTTGTTTTTTTGTTTGATTATTTGTTTTTTTTTTCCTTCTCTCTTTTTTTTTTTCCCCTGAGTTTCCTTATGTTTGTCTCTTGCATGTAAGCTTATCATAGTTGTTTCTTTTTCCTAGTAAGTGTATTTAATTATTTTATGGACTACATGTTCATGGAGGATTTGGATCACAGAAGGGTTACAATGGGTACTGCAGGGGATTATTGGTAGGGGTGTCTGGGAGGGGGGTTTCTTGGGAATTAGTTCATCCGAATATACATGAAAGATATACAAAATCGTTCAAAAGATCAAAAGATGGGGCATGGTCACGATGGGTGGACAATCACACAATAAATGAGGGAATCTGAATTCCTAGCCTGGAGAGCTCTGCCACAGTCTCCAAGGGAGCAGCAATAGTCCTCTGAGTGCAGGGACAGTGTCTGTCAAAAGAGGATGACCCACTGATGTGTTCTTTTTATTGATGACTACCCTTGTGAGTCTTTGCTCTTGTAAATGAGACTTAGCCTGCAGTTATGGGGTGCCTAAGGGTTGCCACCTGAGAGCCTCCTTGTTGCTCAAATGTGGCCTCTCTCTAAGTCAAACTCAGCAAATGATTGCATTACCTTCCCCCCAACGTGGGACATGACTCCCGGGGATGAGCCTCCCTGGCTACGAGGGATTAATACCAAGTGCCAACTGGCAACATGACTGGAAAAAGACCTTGAATTAAAGGGGGAAAAGGTCAAGACAAATGAGTTCAAGTGGCTAAGAGACTTCAAAGAGAGTTGGGAGGTCATCCCAGAGGTAACTCTTACGCACACCTCAGTAGGCACTCATAGAACATTTAAGTGCCTATCACCCCACACAGAGCAGCTCCTGAGGGTTCTGGAGACACCCAGGTCCTATATAAGTGGGGATAGCCCCAGAGACCAATGCCTTATCAGTGGGCTCTATTTTGGAATCTATGCTCTTGAGAGTGACAGAATTGGACTCAAATAAGTCCTCCCTGCACATGGTTCATCAGTTCCTTCTATTCAAACCTATATGTGATGCTGAAGTTTTTAGGTATACTTCCAGAGACTGGAGCCTCTGGCCTACCTATATGCCAAGTATGCGTGGAATCTCGGTGGAGCTGCAACTCCTACCCTACAGCTCAATGGACTCATCCAAGTCACCTGGCAAGGAGACAATGATGGGCAACGGCCATCCCAGGGAATGGAGAGGACCTGCATCTGCAGGCAGGATCATCCCACCCACCATATCTATGGGATATAAGCCCTCTCTCACTTGGAGGTGGAGTGGACATCACCATCCCAGTCCCCTCAGGATTGGGGGAAGAACTATGGACTAGAGTGGACTTGATGGTATTCTGATGTTCACATATGGTGATTCTAGCAATGGAAGAAATTATAACAATGAGGTGGAGCCAGTGGCCACTTGACACTTTTGGGGCAGGGAGGGGACGAGCAGTTGAAATACAGGGGCTTCTTTGGGATTTGGAGGTTGTCCTGATTGCCGTTGTGGCAACGGATATAGGCCATTTTAAATAAGCACACACCGCTCAGAACTGTGTGGGAGAGAGTGTGGTCTACGATGTGAACTGTGGTCTATGGTTGGTGGCAAGGCCCCAGGATGTGTAAGTCCATTGAGGGTGGTGTGCCACACTTGTGGGAGATGTTTGTGTGGGATGTGGTGGGAGGTGTGGGAGGTGGGCAACATGGGAATCCCAATCGGTTCCGTGTAATATTTTGGGTAATCTAAGCACCTCTTAAAATATATTTATATATATATATATATAAATAACATTTTTCTAAGCAAATGCACATATATGCATATATATTTATATATCATTTTGCAAATATTGGTATGTATTGTGAAAATTTTGATTTTTACCCACAATAAAAAATAAATAAATTTAAAAAACCACAAAAAACAAAAAAAAACTCCCTAAAATTATTGAAACCAGTGAATCAAAACATCTGAGAAGCTCAACAAACTCCAAGGAGGATAATATCAAGTCAGTCACAATAAGATTAATAGGGAAATTAAGAACTGAAGCAGACCATTAACCATCTAAACCAAACAGCCGTATAAGGAACTAACCACCGAGCAACAACAGAATGCTCATTCTTCTCAATTGTCCATTTAACTTTCCCCATGATAGACTATAGAATAAGCCACAAAACAAGTCTCAATAAATTTAAAAATACTGAAACCATAGAATGTATCCCCTTAACACAATGGAATAAAACAATAATAATAATAATAGGAAGAAATTTGGAAAAGTCACAATTACACAAACTAAACACACACTCTCTTAAAGAGCTAATGAGTCAAAGAATATGTCACAAGGAAATTAGAAAATACTTTGAGATAAGTGAAGCCAAAAATACAACAAACCAACATATGGTATTAGCAAAAGAAGTAAATACAGGGAAATGTATAACTATAAAACCTTCATTAAAAAAGAAAACGATCTAAAAATAATAACCTAACTATAGCTCTTAGGGAAATCAAATTATAGGATAAAATGAAAGAATAAATTTAGGTCAGAAAGAATTAGAGAATCATTGAAAAAATGAAAATATTCACAAAATTTACCTAGAGTGGCCAAAAAAAGAAAATACTTAAATTTCAAAATCAGAAATGAAAATGTAATCATTACTACCAACATTACAGAAACGAAAAGTTTATAAGGGGATATCATGAACAATTGTACCCCCAAAATTAGATAAACTAGCTGAAATGGAAAACATGATAGAAAAATACAAATTATAAAAATTGACTAAAGAATTAGAAAAATTTGAACCAATATACAGAAAGTAATCAAAAACCTCCCAATGAAAACTCAAGAGCAGATAGTCTCACTGATGAATTTCTACCAAATACTTAAAGAAGTTAACACCAAACCTTCTTGAACTCTTCCAAAATGTATTCCAAACAATACTTCCTAACTCATTCTATGAGGCTAGTATTTTCTGATATAAAAGCCAGAAAAAGACAACCCAAGAAGGAAACCTTAGACCAATACCCTTATGAATATAGATGCAAAATTCATCAATGAAATAGTAGCAAAACAATCAAACAGTATATTTGAAGGATTAGGTACCAAAAAAAAAAAAAAAAAAAAAAGGGATAAATCCCAATAATGTAAAGATGCTTCAACATATGAAAAATCAATAAATGCATTTAACAGAGCTATTATAATGAAGGGGAAAAAAGACATGATCATCACCAATGATGCAAAAAAAGTATTTGACAAAATCCAACATCCATTCATGATTTTAAAATAAACACTTGTTAAATCATATAAGGGAAATTCCTTATCTTGTTAAGGGCATTTATGAAAATAAAACATAGCTAGCATTAAAGTCAATTTTAAAAAGCTTGAAATCTTTGCTCCTAAAATCAGGAGAAAGAAAAGGATCCTGCTTTCACCAAGTATATTCAATATAGTACTAGAAGTTGTAGTCAGAGCAGTTAGGCAAGTAAAGGAATAAAAGTTATGCAATTTCAAAAATGTAAAAATATCTATTCAAAGCAGGAATGATATTATATTGAAAATATCCTAAACATTAAAAAAAAGTAGAGCAAAGAAATGAATTCTTAAAAGTTGTACAAAATTAGCTTTTTTTCTCTTCACTAACTACAAACAATCTGAAAAGAAAATTAACAAAACAATTCCACTAAAAGAGCATAAAAAAGAATAAATTACTTGTGAACATATTTAGCCAAGGAGACACAAGTCTTTGAAACTAAATGTGACAAAATATTGCTGCAAGAATTAAAGAAGACATAAATAAATGGGACCATGTCTCATGTTCACAGATAGGAAAACTATATTTTAATAAGATTGTATTACTCCTCAAGTGATCTACAGACTCTATGTGATCCCTGTGAAAATTCCAACTGACTTTTTGGCAAAAAAAGAAAAGCCTATCCTAAAATTCAAATACAATATTAACGGATCTCAAATGTCTGAAACAATTTTGCAAAGAATAACAGTTGAAGGACTCAAAATCCCTGAAATGAACTCTACTACAATTTTAGAGCAATTTAGAGTGTGGCTCTAGCATAAAGATAAGACATAATAGAGTCTTAATAGTCTATTCACATAATAGAATAGAATTGAGAGTCCAAAAATAAACCCACATATATGTAACCAATTAATTCTCAAAATTTGTGCCAAAGGCATTCAATGGTCAATAAAGTTTTTTGAAATAATGAAGTAAGGAAAACTGGATTTCCAGATGTGAAAAAATGAAGTTGGCCTCTTACCTCACATCACATACAAAAAGTAACAACAACAACAGAAAACACTTACCTAAAAGTGAGAACCAAAACTACAAAATTCTTAGAAGGAACATAATTGTAAATCATCATTATCTCAGTTTGGGCAATCATTTCTTACATATATCACCAAAATTATAAGCACAACAACAACAAAAAGATAAATTATACTCATCAAAACATTTGTGCATCTAAGGACATTATCAAGAAAGTGAAAAGACAACCCATGGAATGGGAAAATATATTTCCAAATCATGTGTCTAATAAGAGTCTAGTAACTAAAATACATAAAGAACTTTAGCAACTCAGCAATCAAAATAAAGGCAATTAAAAAATGGGAAATGGATTTGAACAGACATTTCTCCAGAAGAGCTATACAGTTGGCCAAAAAGCACATAAAATGATGTTCAATAGAATTAGTTCTAAAGCCAAATAAAAAATCAAAATCACAAAAGCAAAACAACAAAATCTACCACTTCAAAGACACTAAGAGAGCTATAATTTACATATTTTTAAGATTTTTTACATTTTTTAAGTTTTTTATTTTTATTTTTAAGGGAGCTTTAGATTATATAAATATTACATTAAAAACAGAGGATTGCCATAAGCACTACTCCCTCCCCCACCACACTTTCCAATATCAACCACAACCTTAATTAGCGTGGTACATTTGATAGAATTGATGAAAAAATATTGAAGAATTGCTACTAACCATGGAGTATAGTTTATATTATAGTTCACACTCTATCCTGCACAATTTTGTAGGTTATAACAAAATATACAATGGCCTATATGTGTCATTGCAAATGTCATGCAGGACAATTTCAATGTCCCCCAAAATTCCCAATATTACACCTAAACTTCCCTCTCCCTCCCTTCAGAACTTCTGGTGGCCACTTCTTTTATATCAATGATAAAATTTCTTCCATTGCTAGAATAACAATAAGTCTACAATAGAATAATAAGTCTATTTTAGTTCATTGTTCATTCCCCAAGCTTGAGGATTTGGGGTTGGTGATGTTCACTGTTTCTAATTGAGAGGGGTCCTAGGTACCATGGGGAAGATGGATAGAACTATCTTGCTTCAGTTGTAGACACTTTCTGTTCCTTGGGATGGGTGTTGTCCATCATCTCCATGTTAGTTGTCCTGAGTGAGTCCAATGAACTTGACAGTAGGTGAGTGGGTGTTGCAATTGTTGCGATTCAGGTTTCAACTGGCACATGAATGGACCAAAGATTTAAGTCTCTGGGACATATATTTAACAAGTATTGTACAAATGATGGTTCAAATAAAAGGGGCAGAAGAACCATGTGGAGGGAAATGATAAGTGAGTCTACGCCTGTTACACTGTGAAGCATAAATTCTAGTGTAATGCCCACTGACAGGGTGCAGAATTCCTGAGCTTCTCTGTCCTGTGTAGGGTCTGGCTGTCTCTAGGGCCCTCAAGAGTCCCACTATTTGATGCACTGTTTACTGTGGCAGTCAATGAGATCCTGCTGAGACATGCGTAAGTGTAACCTTTGGAACTGACCTCCCAACTCACTTTGAAATCTCTTAGCCATCAAAACTCACTTGTATTTAATATTTCCCCCTTTTAGTCAAGGTCTTTTTCCAGATGCATTGTTAGTTGGTGCTTGGTCATAATCCCTTGGTGCCAGGGATGCCCAACCCTGGGAGTTGTGTCCCAGGTTGGGAGGAAGGTAATGCATTTATATGCTGAGTTGGGCTTAGACAGAGGCCACATTTGAGCAACAAAGAGGCTTTCAGGAGGAAACTCTTAGGCAATATATAATACTAGGTTAAGTTTCAATTTCACAAGGCAAGGTTCATAAGTACAATAATCAATATCAAGAGCCTGGCATAATGGTCTCTCTTCCTTCACTAGGCACTGTGCTTGTACTTGGGGGATTCTTGTCATTCTACTATAGAATGTAGCAGGACCAGGATGGGAAGTCAATATTCGTTTGGTTATTGTGTGGGTCTCCACCCATTGACACATGCCCCATAAACAACTGAACATATCCATATGCCATAGAGGCATGCCCCAGATGCTCCCCTTCCCACAGATCCCCTCATCACCAACATCCTGCACCAGTGGTCTTCCTTTGCCACAGTTGTGACCTTTCTGGATCCAAAACCTCTCCAAAAAAGAAGCCAAAAAAAAAAAAATGAAATTAATTAAAAAAAATGAAATAATAGTCTTAAAAATAACAAATTACAAAAAAATTTTTTAATTGAAATAATATAAAAAATTTTAACATTATATCTTTCATCAGTGTAAGAGCTGTTGTATGTACAGTAAAAATTTCTTCCGTATATTCCCCTACTATCTTCTTTTTTCTATTTTATCTTCAAAGAAGCTTAAAAGTCACATAGAAAATATAGGGGATTACTATATACTCCATGTACTCCCCCATTTCCAGTCTCCCTTCTTAATAACATTTTACATGGGGATGGAACATTTGTTCCAATTGATGTACAAATATTGAAGCCTTGTTACTAACCATGGTCAATGGTTTACATTATGGTATACAGTTTGGACTGTTCACTTTTATAAGTTTTGACAAAATTTAAAATGGCCTGTATGCATTATTGCAAGATCATGCAGAACAATTCTAATGCCTTAGAAATGCCCCATGTTCCTTCTATTCTATTCTTCATTCTCCCTCCCCTCGTAAACTATGATAACCACTAAGTTTCAGTTTATGAAGAATAAGATTCATAGTTACTTCCAGTAATATTGAGGGTTTGACATATTGGTCTGTTTCCTTTTATTGGGATTTTTCTATGTTCTCGATGGACTCTTTTCCCTCTAATTGAGAACATAGGAGGACTCCCCAGGATGGGAGATTAATATTTTCTTGTTTATTGTGTGGCCTCCACAAACAAAGATAACACACTATGACAAGATGAACAATTACATATTCCATAGAGGCATACCCCATTCGTATACTCCCCCGAAAATGATGCCCTACCCCATTTATCCTCTCCTGCCATATTGGCCAAAAGAACATTCCCAACATTGTAGTTTTAATCATCGATCTGCAAATCTCCAGAGTTCACCTGTTCCCTCCTCCAACCCTCCATCTGGTTTCATTGATAGTACAACCCAACACCCCACCCTAATCCCGCTCACAGACCAGCACCACTGATCCCAATCACATCACTGCACCACTCCTATGCCCATCCAAAGCCCAACCACATCTTTCTACCTTATCATATATTTTGCCCATGTGAGCATCAGCTCACCACACTCTACTCCCTTTCTGTCTCCTGTAAACCTATCTTCCAGACTCCAGCTCTGTGGTCTGCTCAATGTGCTTAAGTCATATCAGTGAGGTCATGTAATATTTGTCCTTCAGTACCTGGAATATTAGTGAGTGTAATTAACAGCCCCAGGTGAGGCTGGCTAAATTGAGATGTTAAGCACTCCATCCCTCCCTTTCTCTCCTAAATCCATGCCTTTATTTCCCCACTGAGATGGCTCCCTCGTCTGTTTGCTCGTTGTTTTTTTCATTGTTTGTGCTCAATGTCTGCTCATTGTTTGTGCTTGCTGTTTGCTTGTCGTGGTTTGTGGTTGTCTTTCGGAGGAACCGGGAACCAAACACAGGACCTCCCATGTAGGATGCGGGTGCTCTACTGCTTGAGCCACATCTGCTTCCTGCTCGTTTTGCTTTTTTAGCTCGTTGTCTGCTCATTGATTATTGTCTTGCTTGTTGCTTTGCTCATTATCTGCTCATTGTTTTTACTCATTGTCTCCTCATTGTCTGCTCGTTCTTTTGCTTGTTGTCTGCTTGTTGTTTTTGCTCGTTGTCTGCTCATTGTTTTTGCTTGACATTTGCTCATTGTTTGTTTGTCTTCTTTAGGAGGAACCGGGAACTGAACCTGGGACCTCCCATGTGGGAGCCGGGCAATCACCTGCTTGAGCCACATCTACTATCCCATGCCTCCTTTTTGGATCCCATGACTGCAGCTTGAAGATGGTTGGTGAGCTGGAGATAATCTTCAAAAAGTTTTCCTAAATCTGTCCCAATACATTTAATAATTATTGGTTGAGTCTCCATTGTACATTGTTCACTGTTTGTGTGTGAGTGAAAGAGAGTGTGTGTTTGATGGTATGTGTATGTGTTTGTGCTATGCAGATAGAAAGTAAGCACAATACCTGCCCTCCATGAAACTGCACTCTCATTTTAGAGACAAAAACTACACCAAACTCACATATCGCTATATGGCCTGACCATATATCAGCATGAACAATGTCAGAGAAACAGGAGGATCATTGTCAAGAGCAGAGGTGTCTGGGGAACAGTGTGCAATGTACCTGGGAAGGTGATTAATGCTGGCTTAACTAGGACCTGGAATTCCTAGAGAGAAGTTTGATTCTTTTCTCTAAGCATATGGTATATTAGAAAAGCTCATGCAATCAAATGAGGCAAAGTCAAATGATCATTGTTCAAAGAACTAATCAGTGTGTGGCTCTAAACATGAAATATAATCACTGGCCTTAAAATACCCACCTATAAAGCGAGTTCAGTAGTCTTTTTCACTCAACAATATCCACTCAAAACATGCACACATAATGGAAAACTTGTGTAGGCCATTTATAGAATTATAAACTGTTAAACAAACACAGCATGCTAACTAACATAAGCAGTTGAGAAACCATGAGAGGGTTTTGAACGGTAGAGGAAGAGACAGGGTGATTCAGGTGAGCACAGAGTTGCATCTGCCTCTCCAGGATGTCTCCTAGAATTCCTAATGTATGTTGGGGAGTGTTGTGGACCACAAAGGCCTAGCTGAAGGAGATGGCATATTTGACATGGAGAAAGTTCCCAGCAGGCCTTTATAGTCTATATTAAATTTGCTTAATGATCTTATCAAGACAGAACCAAGTGGGGCTGATCCAAAGCTCAGAGATGGTGCAGCAGAGAGCTAGGGAAGGCAAACACTCCATGGAACCATTGAGGGCCAATATGACAGCTGTGAAAATGAAGATCAGACCAAGTTGGAAGCTATACATAGTGAAAGAGAACAAGGTCATGCCTCCTGGCAACTTTTGTGGAAAGAAGAGATTTCAGTCCTATGCCCAGTTTATTTCTAAAGAGCAGAGCCTATAAATGGCCTTGGAGAACCACAGCTCTATTACAGAGTTCCTCCTCCTCAGGCTGTTTGCTGACCCTAAGAGTCAGGTTCCACCATCCTGAGCATCAGCTCCACAGGCCGAGCCAAGGGCTTCTCCACCTCCTCTCCCGCCTCACTGCAGCGACCTTGTTTTCTGGCTGCTGTTCTTCACCATCTAATGCCACCCTCATATACCCCACTGGAGTTGATCCTCTCCATGCAGTACAGTGGAGTCCCTCCCCTAGTGAACCCTCCCATCTACAGCCTAAGGAACAAGGAGGTAAAGGCAGCTATGAGAAGAACGATGATGTTCCCACTCATCTTTTGTTGTTGTTGTTGTGTTTTTTTTTTTTTTTTAATTTTTGTTTTTTGTGCCACTCATCTTGAAGTCAAGTGGGAAGTGGGTTATTGATCAACTTCTCTAGAAAAAAACAGAAGTGATGACATTTAAAAGCAGAAGGACCACAGAGCCTTACATTGGTATATATAGATCCTGAACAGATCTTTGCTCCTGACCGACACAGTGGTAGTCAGTAGACACTGATAAGACAATTGCTAGAGATTTTTGAGCGATGTCTTCCACTCAGAAAACTTCTTATAAAACTGATCACCAGACTCTAAGCCTTCTTCACCTGAAAATGGAGTTCTTTAGCATTTCTTAATCATTGTCTGTAAAATATCTAACAAAGCATAAACTAACAAATGTACTTCTTGCTTGATTGTGGCCAGTACCCATTGATATTTCTTGTTGGAGAATCCCAGTCTCCTATTTGCTAGATATCAGATTCATAAGAGCCAAGAATAGTGCACCAGGTCACTACAGCGCAGGTTCTGCGCAAATCTTAACTAGTACATATTTGTTAGAATTCTATTTGATGTTTTGCTACCCGACTTGATTCCAGACAAAATGGGCATTAGCAGCAAGGGGGGGGGTTTAAATGGATAAAGTATAATCTGTGGAACTTCACAAATTTCCTATCTATCTGCCTTGTTGAGTGTTTTAAACCTTTATTTATTTTAAACCTTTCAAAGTAGCATGTTTGTACCCATTCTGAAAATTTCAGGAAATCTCCCAAACATAAATACAAGCACATCTTGTTTGACTGCACTTGACTTTATTGCACTTCAGAAATATTCCATTTTTTACAAATTGAAGGTTTGCAACAACCATACATCAAGCAAAACCATCAGTGCCATTTTTGCAACAGCATGTGTTCACTGGCTCTGTGTCACACTTGGATAATTCTCACAATACTTCAGAATTTTTCATTGTTATTTTATCTGTTAGGGTGATCTGTGAGCAGTGATCTTCACTGTTACTATTGTAATTGTTCTGAGGCACCATGAACTGCACTCATGTAAGATGGACGAACGTAATCAGTAAATGTGTGAATTCTGACTGCTCCACTGACCAGCAGTTCCCACACACCGGTCCCTCTCCTCAGGCCTCCCTATTGCCTGAAACACAACAATATTGAAATCAAGCCAATTAATAACCCTATATAATGGACTCTAAGTTCAAGTGAAAGAAGGAGTCAATCGATGTGGCAAACTTCATTAATGTCTTACTTTGCTCATTTGCCACAGCCACTGCAACCTTCACCAACCATAACCCTCATCAGTCAGCAGCCCTGAACATTGAGGCCAGACCCTCAACCAGCCTGGACGAAGGCTTAGATGATGGTGAGTATTTTTAGCAATAAAGTATTTTTAAATTAAAGTAAATACATTGTTTATTTGACATAATGTTATTGCACACTTAATAGAATACATTATACTGTAAACATAAACTTTATAGGCATTGGGAAGCCAAAAAAATTGATGTGACCTGCTTTATTTGTGATATTTGCTTTACTGAGGTGGCCGGAACCAAACCCACAATATTTCTGAGGTGTGAGTGTATAGGACAACTGCTTGTATAAAGCCAGCTTGACTATTTATCAAAGTCCCTCAGAGGCCAGAGAATTAATTTCAATCTTTGTCTGGAAAGCTTTTTCACACTGAAAATCTGAAAAACAGGGAAACTATTTTTATACTCTTGAGGAAATTTGCAAGTAGTTGGAAAACACAAAAATATTTAATCATGTATTGATGATCCCTTCTTTACCTGAATGCCATGGATTATAAATTATATATTGATTATAATTATATAAATTATAAAGCTGGAGAAGCAAATCCAAAGTCTTTTAAGGAGTCATATGGGAAAAAGGTCTGCGCATAAAGGACACCTTCTCATTCTCCAAGAGTTCTGAATTGGGACCTGATCTTTGTGAAAGGTAACAGGCAAATATTTGTACATTAAATGGTCAGTTGATCAAAAAAGGAAGTGCTTGAGTATTAGAAATTGCCAAAGACTCAGCTGTATTACCTTCCAAAGTAACAACATTTATAACAGCCACTACAGAAGGCAACCTAGGACCAGTAAGCTGTTCACAATTCTCTCTTGTCTTACAGTACACTAAAGCACACTGAGAGTCGATATGTTAATAGAATTTTGAGAAAAGTGCATACATGGGAACTACATTCTACATGGGTAGAATGCATGCAATGACAAGAAGAAAGTTTTTCCACCTCATTTTGAAAATAGTCTGCATATCCGAAGATCTTTTCTCTAATGTACCACACCACTGTCCTCTAGGATACTAAATCTGTTTTAATCAGTAAATTTCATGTACTCTGATGTGCATGTATGTTCATAAATATACATAAATATCATTGTAACTGAAAAAATATTTAAAGGACAATATTATTTATGTTTTAAAACTCTGGCCTTTTTAAATGCATCTCATCAGGAACATTGTAAGAAACTATTTGATTGATTTTATATAAATTTGAGGGCAATTTAAAATGAATTTGTTTCTTAATTTGTCACTATGTCATATTTAAAGTATTGTATTGTGACAGTGTACCTTATTTTCACATTGCAGCTTTTTGCATCTTAGTTTCTTTAGAATTTCTTAAGATTAAAGGAATTGCAGGGAGTCTGGTTGTTACCCCAATGCTAGAAGAGATTGGAGTTTTCACTTCAGTGCTTGGGAAGAGCATGGTAGCTGTACAATCACCTGGCAGTTTTAGGGCTGCTGCACCATCAGACTTAGAACACAATCCATCATTCCATAGAAGACTCTCAGACTTGAAATCTAATACAGTATGCCATGCAGTGTTTCAGAACTGTTTGAGACCCATGACCCCTGTTTTCCTTCCAATTTCTCTTCATGTAAATGAAAATGTTTATCCTATACCTGCTTCTCCATTGTATGTTGGAAGCAGATAACTTGTTCTCAAGGATTGACAGGCCCACAGATGGAGGTGAATTGTGCCCCAGGACAGACCAAACCTAAAAGCGATTTTGATGAGACTCTGTACTAAGTATTGTTTCTGAAATTACTTAAATCTTTTATGATATGAGATGGAAGGAATGTATTTTTCAAATAGGAAGCATATATCTTTTGGGGATCCAAAGGATGTTGCTTGGAGGTTGTATTAGTCAGCCAAAGGGGTGCTGATGCAAAATACCAGAAATTGGTTGGTCTTTATAAAGGGTATTTATTTGGGGTAGAAGTCCACAGTTACCAGGCCATAAAGCATAAGTTTCTTCCCTCACCCAAGTCCATTGCAAGACAGCTGCTGATGTTTGCCAGGGTTCAGGCTTCCTGGGTTCCTCCCTTCCTGGCGCTCCGTTTCTCTCTGGGCTTAGCTCCTCTGTTTCTTCCACAAGGTCAGCTGTGAACTCTCAGGTGAATGGCTCATTTCTATCCTAGAGCCTTCTCTCCTTCCGCACCAGAACTAAAACATCAAAAATTCTCTCTCTCTCAAAAATCAGTAGCATTTCTAAACACCAATTATGAGCAAACTGAGGAGGATATCAGGAAAAAATACCATTTACAATAGTAACTAAAAGAATCAAATCCCTAGGAATAAATTAACTAAAGATGTAAAGGACTTATTTACAGAAAACTACACAACACTGTTGAAGAAAATCAAAGAAGACTTAAATAAATGGAAAAATATTCCCTGTTCATAGATAGGAAGACTAAACATCTTCAAGATGTCTAGCATACCCAAACTAATCTACAGATTTAATGCAATCCCAATAAAAGTCAACACTGTATTTTTTAAGGAACTGGAATAACTAACCACAAAATATATTTGGAGAGGCAAGGGGCCCCGAATTGCCAAAGACATATTGAAAAATAAAAATGAAGTTGGAGGTATCACACTACCTGACTTTAAAACATATTACAAAGCTACAGTGATCAAAACTGCATGGTATTGGCACAAGGATAGACCTACTGACCAATGGAACCGAACTGAGAGTTCTGATATAGATCCTCGCATTTACAGTTATCTGATATTTGACAAGGCCACGAAGCCCACTCAGTTGGGAGAGAATGGCCTCTTTAACAAATGGTCCTTGGAGAACTGGATATCCATATCCAAAAGAATGAGAGAAGAATACCATCTCACACCTTATACAAAAATCAACTCAAGATGGATCAAAGATCTAAATATAAGAGCCAAAACCATAAAGACCTTTGAAGATAATGTAGGGAAGCATCTACAGGACCTTGTAATAGGAAATGGTTTCATGAACTTCACAGCCAAAGCACGAGCAGCAAGAGAAAAAATAGATAAATGGGATCTCATCAAAATTAAAAACTTCTGCACCTCAAAGGATATTATTATGAAAATAAAAAGGCAGCCTACCCAATCGGAGAAAATATTTGGCAACCATATATCTGATAGGAGCCTAATATCCTGCATATATAAAGAAATCCTACACCTTGAAAATAAAAAGACAAACAACCCATTTAAAAAATGGGCAAGTGACCTGAAAAGACACTTCTCCAAGGAAGAAATACAAATGGCTAAAAAGCACATGAAAAAAATGCTCAACATGGCTTGCTATCAGGGAAATACAAATCAAAACTACAATGAGATATCATCTTACACCCATCAGAATGGCAGCTATTAAAAAAACAACAAACACTAAATGTTGGAGAGGATGTTGAGGAATAAGAACCCTCATCCACTGCTGGTGGGACTGTGGTATGGTCTAGCCACTGTGGAGGACAGTTTGGCGGTTCCTCAGAAAACTAATAATAGATCTTCTGTATGATCCAACAATTCCACTGCTGGGTATATACCCAGAAGAACTGAAAGCAAAGACCCAAACAGATATATGCACACCAATGTTCATAGTGGCATTGTTCACCATTGCCAAAAGTTGGAATCAGCCCCGGTTGCCCATCAACAGACGAATGGATAAGCAAAATGTGGTACATACATACAATGGAATATTACTCAGTTGTAAGAAGGAACAAAGTGCTAACACATGGAATAACGTGGATGAATCTTGAAGACCTTATGTTGAGTGAAGCAAGCCAGGCACTGAAGGATGAAAGTATATGACCTTACTGATCTGAACTGAGGAAAGTGAGCAGTCTCTGAGAACCATTGTCTGAAAGACAGGTTAACAAGGGAGAGAAAGAGAAGAGCAGGCTTTGAGCCATCACCCATATGGACATAATCTATGGTAAAGGGTTAGAGTATAGTTATATATTGAAGGATAGGACAGATGGGTAGTGATATTACTGGGTTTGGTGGTGCAGCGTTCACAGGTGGGTAGATTAGGAAGGGCAGGTTCAAATCCCCAGGGCATGTAACTATGAATCTTGACATTCCATGAGTCAAGACAGAGGAATGTCATATGCCCCAGGCGGGTGGGTAGGAAGGAACAGTTAAGATCTAACGGGATATTTAGTGGTCATGCGAAGGTTTTTCATTACCTTACAGTAATGGGCACAGGACATGGTAAATATCATCAAAATTATTAAACTGTATCATCTAAATTGTAAACTATACTGTAAATCATTGACAATGTTTAGTTGCTATATTTTGCTGTCTGTATAACAGTTATAACAATGCTACCATCCAAAAAAAAAAAAAAAGGTATTACTATGGGGTAAGGAAGGGAGGTGGTGTTTTGGTATCTGGGAGTCTCTGGTATTCCATGTGTGACTTTGCTGTGACCTAAAACTTCTTTGAAAATTAAATGAAAATTTGGGAGACACTGGGGATTGAGAGGGGGAAAGTGTCACGGCACACGGGACATCCGATAACACAGTGATAAAAGGACAAAAAGAATAAATTTTATTTTTAAAAAGGCATTTTTTTGGCTTTTTTTTTTCCATTTTTTTGAATGTCCCAATCCACTAATTATATTTTGTTTTGTTTTGTTTTTTGTTTGATTGTTTTTTTCTGTTTTTTTTTTTTCCTGAGCTTCCTTATGTTTGTCTCTTGCATGTAAGCTTATCATTGTTGTTTCTTTTTCCTATTAAGTGTATTTGATTATTATATGGGCTACATGTTCATGGAAGATTTAGATCACAGAAGGGTTACAATGGGTGCTGCAGGGGATTATTGGTGGGGGGTGTCTGAGAGGGGGGATTCATGGGAGTAAGTTCATCTGAATATACATGAAAGATATACAAAATTGTTCAAATGATCAAAGGATGGGGCATGGTCACAGTGGGTGGACAATCACTCAATAAATGAGGCAATCTGAATTCCTACCCTGGAGAGCTCTGCCACAGTCTCCAAGGGAGCAGCAACAGTCCTCTGAGTGCAGGGACAGTGTCCATCAAAAGAGGATGGCCCACAGATGAGTTCTTTTTTTGGATGATTAGCCTTATGAGTCTTTGCTCCTGTAACTGAAACTTAGCTTACTGTTATGGGGTGCCTAAGGGTTGCCACCTGAGAGCCTCCTTGTTGCTCAAATGTGGCCTCTCTCTAAACTAAACTCAGCATATGAATGCATTACCTTCCCCCCAATGTGGGACATGACTCCTGAGGATGAGCTTCCCTGGCAACGAGGGATTAATACCAAGTGCCAACTGGCAACATGACTGGAAAAAGACCTTGAATAAAAGGGAGAAAAGGTCAAGACAAATGAGTTCAAGTGGCTAAGAGACTTCAAAGAGAGTCGGGAGGTCATCCCAGAGGTAACGCTTACGCACACCTCAGTAGAATGTCATAGAACATCAAAGTGCATATCACCCCACACAGAGGGGCTCCTGAGGGCTCTGGAGACACCCAGGTCCTATATAAGGGGGGGATAGCCCAGAGACTGACGCCTTATCAGTGGGCTTTATTTTGGAATCTGTGCTCCTGAGAGTGAAAGAATTGGACTCAAATAAGTCCTCCCTGCACATGGTTCATCAGTCCCTTCTATTCAAACCTATATGTGATACTGGATTTTTTAGGTATACTTCCAGAGACTGGAGCCTCTGGCCTACCTATGTGCCAGGTGTGCATGGAATCTCGGTGGAGCTGCAACTCCTACCCTACAGCTCAATGGATTCATCCAAGTCAACTGGTGAGGAGACAACGATGGGCAACGACCATCCCAGGGAATGGAGAGGGCCTGCATCTGCAGGCAGGATCATCCCACCCACCATATCCATGGGATATAAGCCCTCTCTCACTTGGAGGTGGAGTGGACATCACCATCCCAGTCCCCTCAGGATTGGGGGAAGAGCTATGGACTAGAGTGGACTTGAAGGTATTTTGTTGTACACATATGGTGATTCTAACAATGGAAGAAATTATAACAGTGAGGTGGAGTCAGTGGCCACTGGAAACTTTCAGGCAGCGAGGGGATGTGCAGTTGAAATACAGGGGCTTTTTCGGGACTTGGAGGTTGTCCTGATTGCTGTTGTGGCAACGGATGTAAGCCATTTTAAATCAGCACACACCATTCAGAACTGTGTGGGAGAGAGTGCGGTCTACGATGTGAACCGTGGTCTATGGTTGATGGCAAGGCCCCAGGATGTGTAGGTCCATTGAGGGTGATGGGCCACACTTGTGGGAGATGTTTGTGTGGGATGTGGTGGGAGATGTGAGAGATGGGAAACATGGGAATCCCTGTAGTTTACATGTAATATTTAGGTAGTCTAAGCACCTTTAATATATATATATATATATAACATTTTTGTAAGGAAATGCACATATAGGCATATATATTTATTTATCATTTTAGAAATATTGGTATATATTGTGAAAAATTTGATTTTTACCCACAATAAAAAATAAACAAACTTAAAAAAATAAATAAATAAAAATAAAAATAAAGGGAAAAAAAAAAAACAACCTCTCTCTGTCTTTTGCCTTGCCTTTTATATTTGATTCCCCCACCCACCAAGGGGTGAGGCTCAACGCCCTACTGATGTGGCCCTGTTAACGTCCTAATCATAACTTAATCATGCCCAGATTAGCAGACCAGTTTACAAGCATGATCTAATATCTATTTTTGGAATTCATAATTACATCAAACTGCCAAAATGCAACAGAAGTGAAAGCTGTATATTCCCCAGAAAAACATATTCTTAAATCTAATCCAGTCTGTGTGTATGAACACATTGTAAATAAGATCTTTTTGTTTCTTTTTTTATAAATATACTTTTTATTTTTTCAAAAGAAACTTAGATTACATAAATGTTACATAAAGAAATAGAGGGGATTCCCATTTGTGCCGTTCCAAACCCCTCTCACATATTCCCACATTAACAATATCCTTCATTAGTGTGGTATATTTGTTACAATTGATGAACACATTTTAGATCATTGTCATTAAGCATGGATTATTGTTTAAATTGTAGTTTACACTCTCTCCCACACGATTTTGTAAGTTATGACAAGGTATATACTGGCCTGTATCTGTCATTGTAATGTCATTCAGGACAATTCCCAAGTTCTGAAAATGCCCCCATATTATACCTGTTTTTTCCTCTCCCTCCCCTCAGAACCTCCAGTGGCCACCGCCTCAATATCATTGATAAAAGTTCTTCCATACTAGAATCACAATAAGTCTATAACATAATGCCAGTTGTCTACTCTAGTCCATTATTGTTCATTCCCCAATCCTGAGGATTCTGGGATGGTGAAGCACATTCCAACTCAAATTTAAAGGGGGCTTAGATCCCATGGGGCAGATGGATGGGACTATCTTGCTTGCAGTTGCAGACTCTATCTGTTCCTTGGGATGGTAATTGTCCATCATCATCACCTTGTTAGTTGCCCTTTGTAAGTCCAATGAACTGGAGAGTAGGTATTGCTACTCTATTGAGATTCAGGGCCCAGCTGGCACATGTATAGTCCAAAGACTGAAGTCTTTTGGACATATGCCTATCAATTCTAGCACTAAATAGAGGTTCAATAGAAGGGGCAGAAGAGCTATGTATAAGGAAACCACAACTGATTCCAACTCTGCCACACTGGGGAGCATAATTTCCCAAGTAGGGCCCACTAGCAGGGCATCAAATTCCTTAGCTGTCTGCCTGGCCTATATTGTCTGGATGTCTCTGCTATTTAAGGCAATATTTATTTTGACAGTTAATGAGACCCTGCTGAGATGTGCATAAATATAACCTCTGGAATGACCTCCTGACTCACTTTGAAGTCTCTTAGCCATAAAAATTCATTTGTCTCTACCCTTTCTACCTTTTTGTCTACATCTTTTTCCAGTTGCAATAATAGTTGGTGCTTGGTAGTAATCCCTCCGTGCCAGGTAGGCTCATCCCAGGGACTCATGTCCCACACCAGGGGAAAGTAATGCATTTATATACTGAGTTTGGCTTAGAGAGAGGCCACATTTGAGCAACAAGGAGGCTATCAATAGGTAACTCTTAGGCACCCTATAATACTAGGCTAAATTTCTATTTCAAAAGTAAAAATTCATAAGTACAGTCATCAACATCAAGGGCCCATCAGTGATCTATCCTCATTCACTATAGACACTGCCCCTTACCCGGGGGATTCTTGCTGTCCCATTAGAGAATGTGGCAGAGCTCCCCAGTATGGTAATTCTATATTCTTTCAGTTATTGTGTGAATCTCCACCCACCATGACAATGCCCTTTGAACACGTGAACACATTTATATACCTTATACATAAGCCCCAGGTGAACACTTTCCCATGCATACCCTATCACTGACACCCCACACCAATGATCCTCCCCTGCCACAGTTGTAACGCTTCTATGATCCAAATTTCAAAAATGAAGCTAAGAAAATAACCAAATACAATTAATAAGAAAATGAAATAATGATAGTTTTAAAAATAACAAATAAAATACAAATACTTTTTAAAAATTGGAACAAAAAATTAAAAATATAAAATTTAAATATTTTTTGATGTTATGTCTTTCATCACCGTAAGACCTGTTATCTTGTGTGTGTACAATGGTATTTTCTTCTGTTTATTCTCCCAGTGTCTTATTTTTTTCATTTTGTCTTCAAAGAAGCTTTAGGTTACAGAAAAATCACATACAGAATATAGGGGATTCCCATATACCCAATATCCTCCTTCTTTTCCCCTTTCTCCTATTAATAACATCTTGCATGTGAATGGTACATTTGTTACAATTGATGTACAAATATTGGCACATTGCTACTAACCATGGTGAATGATTTACGTTATGGTTTACATTTTAGACCATACACATTTATAAATTTGATGAAATTTAATATGGCCTGTATCCATAATTGTAAGATCATGTAGAACACTTCCATCACCCCCAAAATGCCCCAAGTTCCATCTATTGTATTCCTCCCTCATCTTCCCCTCAGGATCCATGGCAAACACCAAGCTTCACTCCTTGAAGAACAATATTCATAGTTACTTGCAACAACACTGATGACATGATATACTGGCCTGTACTCCCCATTAGGCACTGCCTATGCTCTTGAGATACTCCCACCCCTCTCTTTGAGAATGTAGCAGGACTATCCAGGATGGGAGTCCAACAACTTTTCGCTCATTATGTCAGTCTCCACCCACTGATACAACACACTTTGACAAGATGAACACCTCACACACTCCTTAGAAGCCTGACCCAGGTGTGCCCTGTCCCAAATGCTCCCCTATCCAACACCCTAAAAGAGTAACCCTGCCTGGCCATATTGCCAAAAGAACATTACTAATGTTGTAGTTTAAACCTCCTACCCACAAATCCCCAGTGTTCACCTGGTCCCTCCCCCAACACTCCCCACAGTTCCATGGACAGTCCAACTCACCCTCCCTACCATACCACCCTCACAAGCCAACACTGCCCAACCCAACAGCATCATTGCACCAATGTCATGCTGAACCACTGCACAACTACAAACTTCCACCTTATCACACATTTTGCCTGTCAAGGCATTGGCTCATGATCTTCTTCTCCCTTTCTGTGTCCTGTAAACCTATCTTCCAGACTCTAGCTCTGTGAGTCTGCTCAATTTGCTTTATTCATATCAGTGAGGTCATGTAATATTTGTCCTTCAGTGTCTGGCTTGCTTCGTTCAACATAAAGTCTTCAAGATTCATCCATGTTATCTCGTGTGTTAGCACTGCATTCCTTCTTTCAGCTGAGTAATATTCCATTTTATGTATATATGACAACTTGTTTATGAATTTATTTGTTAATGGACATTTGTGTTGTTTCCAACTTTTGCCAAGAGTGAATAATGCCACTATGAACATTGGTGTGCATATATCTGTTCATGTCCCTGCTTTCAATTCCTCTGGGTATATACCCAGCAGTAGGATTACTGGATCTTATGGAAGTTCTATAGTTAGCTTCCTGAGGAACTGCCAAACTATCCTCCACAATGGCTATACCATCCTACATTCCCGTCAGCAGTGGTTAAGGGTTCCCCTTCCTCCACATCCTCTCCAATACTTCTAGTCCACTCTTTTTGTAATAGCTACCAGACTAATGTTTGTAAGATGATATGTCATTGTAGTTTTGATTTGCATTTACCTAATACCTACTGACGTTGATCATCTTTTCATGTGCCTTTTAACCATTTGATTTCTTCTTTGGAGAAGTGTCTATTCAAGTCAATTGTCATTTTTTTAAATGAGTTGTTGGTCTTTTTATTTGCGAGGTGTAGGATTTCTTTGTATATGATGGGTATTACACCCCTATCAGATATATGGTTACCAAATATTTTCTCCCATTGTGTAAGCTGCAGTTTTCAGTTTCCTAACAAACTCCTTTGAGGTGCAAAACTTTTTAATTTTGAGGAGGTCCCATTTATCTATTGTTTCTTTCATTGCTCATGCTTTGGTAGTAAATTTCATAAAGCCATTACCCACTACAAGATCTTGCAGATGCTTCCCTACATTATCTTCCAAGATCTTTATTGCCTTGGCTCTTATATTTAGATCTTTGATCCATCTTGAGGTAATTTTTGTATAAAAATGAGATGGTGTTCTTCTCTCTTTCTTTTGGATATGGATATCCAATCCTCCAAGCACCATTTGTTGAAGAGGCCATTCTCTCCCAGTTGAGTGGGCTTGGTGGCTTTGTCGAATATCAGTTGACTGTACATACGAGGATCTATATCAGAACTCTCAATTCAGTTCCAATGATCAGTATTTCTATCCTTATGCCAAAACCATGCAGTTTTTTCCAGTGTAGCTTTGTAGTACGTTTTAAAGTTAATTAGTGTGATTCCTCTGATTTCATATTTCTTTTTCGATATGTCTTTGCCTATTCAGGGCCTCTTGTCCTTCCAAATAAATTTCATAGTTAGCTTTTCTAATTCATTAAAAAATGCAGTGGTAATTTTTATTGGGATTGTGTTAAATATGTAAATCAATTTGGGTAAGATAGATATCTTGATGTTTAATCTTCCTATCCATGAACAGGGAGTATTATTCAATTCATTTAGGTCTTCTTTGATTTCCTTTAACAATGTGATATAGTTTTTTACATACAAGTCATTTACATATTTAAATTTGTCCCTAGATATTTGCTTCTTTATTTGCAACTGTAAATGGGATTTTTCTTGATTTCCTCTTCAGATTGCTCATGATTGGTGTACAGAAATGCAAGAATCCATCCTGAAAATTCTTGCTGGGATCTGTCCAGCAGAGCTTGCGATGGTGCAAAGAATTACTCTGAACATAAAGGTTGAGAGACATGAGAGGGAGAACAGCTAAAGAAGCTCCCCCTCCAAGCTGATCCCCAACATGGTTTTTGTTCTTTTTTTCACATCTCAAAAGGTCAGGGGAGCAGGCAGGTATAGCACATGTGAGGGGTCATAAATAACTTCATAAGAATTCGAGGCTGATAATGAGGTAGCAAGATTACAGAAACAACTAGTGATAAACATAGGCGATAAGATGGCCACAAAGGTCTAAGATAACTGGTTAACAGAGCAAAGCAGGAATGTTCTTGTTTAAGGCAGGAACTGATAGTGGTGATTTCTCTGTGTGGGCAGAGAAACAGGCCTCCAAACAATTTCTTAGATGTAAAGATCAGAGGGTTCCCACACAGAAATGCTACTGATTTTTGCACATTAATCTTATATCCTGCCACTATACTGAACTCATTTATAAGCTCTAGAAGCTTTGTTGTAGATTTCTTAGGGCTTTTGAGGTATAGGACAATGTCATCTGGAAATAGTGAATTTTTCACTTCTTCCTTTCCAATTTGGATGCCTTTTATATCTTTTTCTTGCCTAAATGCTAGAGCAAGTACTTCTAACACAATGTTAAATAAGAGTGGTGACGGTGAACATCCTTATCTTGTTCCCAATCTTAGAGAGAAAGCTTTTAGGATTTCACCATTGAATATGATGTTAACTGAGGTTTTCTCATATATGCAATTTATCATGCTGAGGAAGTTTCCTTCTATTCTTATCTTTTGAAATGTTTTTATCATGAAAAGGAGCTGTATCTTGTCGAATATTTTTTCTGCATCAATAGAGATGATCTTGTGTTTTTATCTTTTGATCTGTTAATGTGGTGTACTACATTGATTGATTTTCTTATATTAAACCATCCTTGCACAGCACGGATGAAATCCACTTGTTCATGGTGTATAATTCATGTAATATGTTGCTGAGTATGATGAGCAAGAATTTTGTTGAGGATTTTAGCATCTAGGTTCATTAGACAGATTGGTCTATAGTTCTCCTTTCCTGTGGTGTCTTTGTTTGGCTTGGTATTAGGGTGATATTGGCATCATAGAATAAGTTAGGCAATGTTCCTTCCACTTATATTTTGGAAGAGTTTAAGCAGGATTGGTATTAGCTCTTTCCAGAATGTTTGGTAGAATTCACCTGTGAAGCCATCTGGTCCTGGGCTATTCTTAGTTGCGAGGTTTTTTATGACTAATTCAATCTCATTACTTGTGAATGTTCTGTTGAGTTCATTAGTTTGTTGTTTTATCAATGTAGGTTGCTTGTGTGTTTCTAGGAGTTTATCCATTTCCTCTAATTATCCATCTTATCAGCATACAATTTTTCAAAGTATTCTTTTATGATACTTTTTTATTCAGTGAAGTCAGTGCTGATATCCTAATCCTTGTTTCTTATTTTATGTATTTGCATCTTTTCTCTTTTTTTTCTTTCTTAGCCTCTTTAGTTTTTTGATAATCGCATAAAAGGGAAGCTTGATAAGATTTCTTATCTGAAACCGTGGAGGCAAGAAGGCAGTGGCACGGAATAGTTAAGGTGCTAAAATAATAAAACTTTCAGCCAAAAATTCTCTATCTAGCAAAGCTGGTATTCAAAAATGAGGGAGAGTTCAAAATATTCACAGATATACAGAAATTAAGAGAGTTTGTCTACAAGAACAGCCTGTCAAGAAATACTAAAAGGGGTTCTGCAGGTTGAAAGGAACAAACAAGAAAGAGAGAGCTGGAGGGGAGTGTAAGAATAACTAAAAAGATAAAAAGAGAAATAAAACAACATATGGCATACATAAACCTAAAGAAACTATGGCTAATATCAGTACTTCCTTGACAGTAATAACACTGAATATTAATGGCTTAAACTCTCCAATCAAGAGACACAGATTGGCAGAATGGATAAGGAAATATAACCCATCTATATGCTGTCTATAGAAAACTCACCTTAGACCCAGGGACACAAAGAGCTTAAAAGTGAATGGTTGGAAAACAATTTTACATGGAAACAATAACCAAAAAAGGGTAGGAGTATCTATACTGATATTGGACAAAATAGACAGTAAATGCAATCCTGTTGTAAGAGACAAAGAAGGAATAATTCAATCTCATTACTTGTAATGGGTCTGTTGAGTTCATTAATTTCTTCTTTTGTCAATGTAGGCTTGTGTGTTTCTAGGAATTCGTCCATTTCCTTTAATTATCCATCTTGTTGGCATACAATTTTTCAAAGTATCCTCTTATGATACTCTTTATTTCAGTGAGATCAGTGTTGATATCCTAATCCTTCTTTCTTATTTTATGTATTTGCATCTTTTCTTTCATTCTTTCTTAGCTTTCTTTCAAACCTGTTGTAAGAGACAAAGAAGGACAGTATATATTAATAAAAGGAGTAATCTATCAAGAAGAAAGAACAATCATAATCATTTATCCACCCAACCAGGGTGTCTCAAAATATATGAGGCAAACATTGGAAAAACTAAGTGGAGAAATAGAAGCCCCTACAATTATAGTGGGGTACTTTAATACACCACTATCACCATTAGACAGAATATTTCAACTGAGAATCAATAAAGAAACAAAGACTTTGAATAATACATTAGAGGAACTGGACCTAATAGACATATACAGAACATTACACCCAAATCCAGGGGGACATACATTCTTCTCAAGTGCACATGGATCATTCTCCACGATGGACCATATGCTAGGCCAAAGAACAATTCTCAATTAATTCAGAAAGACTGAAATTATAGAAAGTAATTTCTCAGACCACAATGGAATGAAGCTGGCATTCAATAATGGACAGAGAACCAGATTAGGCACAAAGATATGAAAGTAAAACAACACACTCTTAGCAAACAGTGGGTCAAGAAGGAAATCTCAAAAGAAATCAGTAACTACCTTGCAATGACTGAAAATGACAATACAACATATCAAAACCTATGGGATGAAACAAAAGCTGTACTGACAGGGAAAATAATTGCCATAAATGCCTGTATTAAAAAGAAGAAAGAGCTAATATCAAAGACCTAACTGCACACCTGGAGGAATTAGAAAAAGAACAACATACTAACCCCAAAGGAAGTAGAAAGAAGGAAATAATAAAGATTAGAGCAGAGCTAAATGAAATAAAATAAACAAAACCAAAAGCTGGTTCTTTGAGAAGGTTAATAAAATTGACAAACCCTTAGCTAAACTAACAAAGAAAAAAAAGAGCAAATATGCAAATAGGATATTTTAATAAGCAGTTAAGGTGTAGTACACTGCATACATAATGGGTCTTATTCTATTTGAATAGTTCTTTATAAGAAAATGAATTGAAGACAGAAAGATAGAAAGTCACAGAAGCAAGAAGATAAAATCAACAAAACTCTGAATGAACAGAACAGCAGGCATTGCCATGTGCCTTGCTAATGGAGCAAAGGCTTCCAGGATCACCAGTATCCAGTCTTCATAGAAAAGCACTGCCTTGATGATATCTTGATTTGGACATTTTCCCAGACTCTAACTGTAAGCAAATAAATCCCCATTGTTCCTAACCATTCCATTCCATGGTCTTTGGCTGAGCAGCCTAGGAACTGAAACAGAAGGGTGCAAGTATCTTATACAAGCTCAGCTATTCCAGTAGGTTATGATCACTGTTGTCATATTCAACTTGAGTGTAGGAACCGTGTTCTTGAGCTATCACATATTTTATGCCAGCAAAAAAAAAATTCACCATCATTGTTTAACTACCATGATGTATTAAACCCACTTTGTTTTCTGGTCCTCAGATCTAGCTGCAGTTACCTGACAGGCACCCACAGTTACTCTGATGAAGAACAGCATAAACATTAACACCATGGGACCCAGGGCAGAGTGCTTGTGTTATTCCACTTGATTACTGCCTGTCAACAGGTGACACCAGATAACTCATGATTTCTATTTAACTTGAGACTCATTATGTTTTTTTCTGCTTATAATTCTGAGATTAGAATATTAACAATTCTACATTCTTAATTAAAGTACAAATTTTTGTGTTTCACATATATTCATTAACTAATTCTGTATATTATAATATAAATTATTTCACCAATCATTTGAATAAATTGGCAATTTTCATCAAATAATGATTTATCCAGCTCTACCTGCACTTAGGAATTAGGCAATATCTGTACTTATTTTTAGTAGTCATAAACGGGAAAGGTCCTGCTGGCATTTAGGTGGTAGAGGATATGGATGCTGTAAAACATCCCACAGTACACAGGACAGCTCAACTACAAAGAAGTATTCAGCTCAAAATTCAAATTGCCAAGGCATTAAGTGACAGTGTCATTAAAGCTTTAGGAAAAGATTGCTTATGTGCAAAGTCATATCTCTTCTTTCAATTCAGATTCATTTCAGTGATATCTTAAACCTCATATAGATCAATATTGCTTTGACCACTTTCAGTAGCAGTACCAAATTATTTTCTGAAAGAACTAATGTTTATCAACATCCCAGAAGCAAATATCCATGTTATTTAGAAATAAGGAGTAAGAACAGAACATGAATAAACCAACATAAAGTAACATTTAATTACTGATGCCTACAGAACAATGATCATTATCCTGTGAAGCAACAAAACAGTTCCAATAATCTAATCAACTTATGCATGACTGCCTATATTCTAAACAAACCAGAAACTCTGCTACCTCATATGCAAAAAGCTTTCTTTGAAGGAAGCTTTGCCTTACCATGTATCTTAACAGAGTTCACAACTGTTCTTTTATAATTAAGCCTAACACTGGGTGGATAAACTTTGAATTAATTCTTTCTCCAAACTTGCATGTGCACTCTCACCATGCAGTGAGAAGTGTTCACTGATGCTTCATTTTAACCTGTTCTAATTAAAACTCAGGGAAAATACAATCACAATCAGAAGTAGCACTATAAGATAAAGATGTGGTTCACAGGACACAAGTATACATTGCTTTATGAAATGTAATTACTTGAATATTTAAGTAATGTAGCTCTAGCAACATTTATGCTTTTCTACTTCTGTTGACTTTCACACAATGAATATTTATTAGATGAGTTTAGAAATTATTTATTACTCTCCTTGCCAGAGGCTAAAATACCTTATTTCATTCCTCTTTTATCACAGCCAAAATTCAAACATTCCATATCAAATGTTCATATAGTCAGTAAAAAAAATTAATAATTTTTTGGATGAATATGATTTCTTGTGGCCATTTAAAATAGACCAAAAAGCAGATTTCTTTTTCTCATGAAGTGAATTTGAATCCAGACTCTACCACTTCATAACTGTCAGAATGTGGACCATTGAGGATAAAAGGAGGTACTAAATCTTAGAATTGTTGTGGGGTTTAAGTTAACAGAATGAAAGCAATGCAATCAATACTTGGCTTTTGGTAAGTCACTTATAAATATTTGCTAATAACTTTTTGTTACTCTACTCACATATTCTTCCAAAATTTTGAAAGCATACCTGTTCCCCCGCAATAATCCACATCTTAAATCTTCTTCAATCTTGCTAATGACTCTACCATTCCTTAATGACAAAAATAAGGTTCCAATTCCAAATTCCAATAGGTGTTTTTCAGTTCTACATCTTCAGGGTAAACTATGGTATTTGTCAATATTGATCACTCAGTTGTATGGTTTTCTTTTCCCATGGTTTTCATCACCTGCATTCAAAAGTATCCCTCAAATCTTATTTATCATTAACACACTGACCCCTAAATTATTCTTCAGAGAGATGTTTATGTAATCAAATCTATGGGTAAAGGAAATAACCTCTAAGCAGTAAAAAATAAAGCACATTCACAAAAACCTGTACATCTCTGTATTCTAACCTCCGGGTGAAAATCTGCAACACCATTAGTGATATTTTGATATCTTAAGCTTGGTAATTTTAAAGACTTAGCATAAGTTGAACCAAATATCAAAGAAGGGCTGTGAGAAAAAAAACCACAATAGGCAAGGGAGAGAAATTGGCCGTCAGGGTAAAGTCACCAACATATTCAGATGCCTAGACATCAGCAAAAAATTACAAGCCATACTAGGAAACAGGAAAAGATGGCCCAGTCAAAAGAACTAACCACATATCCTGAAGAGATACAAGATTTAAGACAATTAATCAGTGATAATCACACAACTCTCCTAAATCACTTCAAAGAATTAAAAAAAAATATGACTGAAGAAGTAAAGGATAAAGACACTGGGTGAGCATAAAGAACAATTTGAAAGCCTACAAAGTAAAGTAATAGGCATTATGGGAAGGAAAGCCACAATGAATGAGATTAAAAACACATTAGAGGCACATGAGAGCAGGTTTAAATTGCTCAAAGACAGAATTAGTGATTTCAAAAACAGAACATCTGAGCTGGAAAATATAGAACAGAAAGAGAAAAGAATGGAAAAATGGAACAGAATCTCAGGGAATTAAATGACAATGCCTAACACACAAACATTCACATTATCAGTGTCACAGAAGGAGAAGGGAATGGAAAGGGGACAGAAAAAATATTTGAGGAAATAATGACTGAAAACTTCACAACCCTTATGAAAGACATAAATATCAATATCCAAGAAAGACAAAGCACCCAAAAGAGAATAAATTGCGAATCATATTCATCCAAAGAGAATAAACTGAGAAACCTACTATACAGAATGGAAAACATCAGACATAAAGAGAGGTCTCTGAAAGCAGCAAGACAAAAACAAACCATCACATACAAGAAAAATTCAATAAGATTAAGTGCTGATCTCTCAGCAGAAACCATGGAGGTGAGAAGAAAGTGGTATGATGTATTTAAGGTACTGAAAGAGAAAAACTGCCAGCCAAGAATTCTGTATCTGGCAAAACTTTCCTTCAAAAATGAGGGTGAGTTCCAAGTCTTCACAGAAAACCAAAATCTGATAGAATATGTTACCAAAACTCCAGAATTACAAGAGACACTAATGGGAGTGCTGCAGCCTGAAAATAAAACAAGGGTGAGAGATTTGCAGAAAAGTTTACATACCAAGATTATTAGGAAGGGTAAATTAAGATATAAGAAGACAGACAATAGAACAAAGGACAAAGTGGATGAAGTAAGTAATGCCTTAACAGTAATAACATTGAATGTTAATGGATTGAACTCCCCAAATCAAAAAACATAGACTGATAGAATGGATTTTAAAATATGAGCCATCTATATGTTGCCTACAAGAGACCCACCTCAGACTTAAGGAAACAACCAGGATAAAAATTAAAGATTGGAAAAGGTATTTCATGCAAATAGTAACCAAAAAACGAGCTGGAAATGCGATACTAATTTCAGACAAAATAGATTTCAAATGCAAAACTTTTAAAAGGGATGAAGAAGGTCATAACATATTAATAAAAGAGGCACTTCATCAAAATAAATAACTGTAATAAATATTTATGTACCTAACATTAGTGTCCCAATATACATGAGGCACACACTGGCAAATCTGAAGGGAAAAATAAATGTCTCTACAATAATAGTTGGAGTCTTCAATACACCACTCTTAGTATGGATTTAACATCTGGACAGAGGATAAATAAAGTAACCAAGGACTTGAAAACTATGATAAATGAACTAGACCTAACAGACACCTATATAGCATTGTACCCCAAAGCAGCAGGATATACTTTCTTTTGAAATGCTCATGAAGCCTTCTCCAAGATAGACCATATGTTGATTCACAAGACAATTCTAAATAAATTTTAAAAGTTTGAAATTATACAAAACACTTTCTCTGATCATAACTGAATGAAGCTGGAAATCAATAATGGATGGAAAAAGGGAAAATTCATAAATATATGGAGATGAAACAACACGCTCATAAGTAATCAGTGGTCAAAGAAGAAAATGCAAGAGAATTCAGCAATTATATTGACACAAATGAAAATGACAACATATCAATACCAGTGGGACAGGGAAGTGGATGTGGCTCAAGAGATTGGGCTCCTGCCTACCACATGTGAGGTCCCTGGTTCAGTTCCTGGTGCCTCCTAAGTAAGACAGCAAGCTGGTATGACAGGCAGGCATGGCAAGCTGACACAACAAGATGTGCAACAAGAGACAGAAGAAGAAAAATATAATGAGAGACACAACAAAGCAGGGAACAGAGGTGGTGTAAGGGTTAAGGCTCAGGCAGTGGTCTGTGAGGATTAAACTGTGAAGGTTAAGACCCAGGCAGTGGTCCTATAGCCTGGGCAGCGGTCCAACTGCTGGATCAGCTATTAGCTCACAGAGCTCTTTGTCTCAGCACACATACTCCAAGGCACAGCAGAAATGATTCTGAGGAGATGCATTTTGTGTTCCTTTTGTGTAACATTTCAGTGATAACTGTAGTGTATGAATAATCCTGTAAATAAAGAACAGCAGTGTGCCTGTGTGTCTGGACAGACTATGGTTGTGCTGGTATGAACAAACTTCCCTCTCTGCCTGAAGTCTTTTTCTGCCCACCTCCCTTGCGGGCTCCTGAGGTAGACACAGTGCACAAATGGCATAGTTGGCAGGACATGCAGTACACAGATAGGATGCAGTGGACAGGTGGCTCAAGTGATTAGGCACCTCCCTCTCACATCAGAGATCCCTGGTTCAATTCCTGGAGCCTCCTAAAGAAACAAGGAAGACAGACACAGCAAGTGCAAACTCCAAGGTGGGTGGGGAGAAATAAATGAATAAAATAAATTTAAAAAAATGGGAGAATGCAAATGCAGTGCTGAGAGAGAAATTTATAGCCCTCATTGTTTTCATTAAAAAAGAAGAGCCAAAATTGAATATCTAACTACACAACTGGAGGAATTAGAAAAAGAATAACAAATTAATCCCAAACCAAGCAGAAGGAAAGAAATAGTAAATATCAGAGAAGAAATAAATTAAATTATGAAGAAAAATACAATAGAGAAGTCAACAAAACCAAAAGCTGGTTCTTTGAGAAGATCAACAAAATCAAAAAACCCTTAGCTAGACTGACAAAGAAAAAAAAGATACAAGCAAATGAAATCAGAAGCAAGAGGGGGGACATTACCACTGATCTCAAAGAAATCAAAGATCTTAATAAGAGTATATTATGAACAACTGTATGCCAAAAAAAAATAGACAATGTAGAGGAGATGGACAAATTCCTAGAAACACACAAACCACCTACACTGACCCTAGAAGAAATAGAAGACCTCAACAAATCTATCACAAGTGAAGATATTGAAACACTCATAAAACATGTCCCCAAGATGAAAAGCCCAGGACCTGGTGGTTTCACAGGTGAATTTTACCAGCCACTCAAAGACAATCTAATACCAATCTTGATCAAACTCTTCCCAAAAAATGAACAAGAAAGAAGAATCCCAAATTCATTCTATGAAGCCAACATCACCCTAACACCAAAACCAGATAAGGATACTACAAAAAAAGAAAATTACAAACCAAAATCTCTAAGGAATACAGTCGAAAAAATCCTCGACAAAATACTTGCAAACTGAAACCAAAAGCACATTAAAATAATTATACACCATGATCAACTGTGTTTCATCCCGGGTATGCAAGGGTGTTTCATACAAGAAAATCAATTAGTGTAATAAAATGCATAGATAAATAGAAGAAGAAAATTCAATGATCCTCTCAATGCAGAAATGGCATTTGACAAAATACAGCACTTTCTTGATAAAAACACTCCAAAAGATAGGAATAGGAGGAACCTTTCTCAATATGGTAAAGGGCATATATGAAAAAACTACAGTTAGCATTGTGTTCAATGGTGAAAGACTGAAAGCTATCTTGCTGAGATCAGGAACAAGACAAGGATGCCCACTGTTACCATTGTTATTCAATATTGTGCTAGAGGTTCTAGCTAGATCAATTAGGCTAAAGAAATAGAGGGCACCCAAATAGGAAAGGAAGAAGTAAAACTTTCACTATTCACTGATGATATGATCCCATACCTAGAATCTCCTGAAAAATCCACAACAAAGCTACTGGAACTAATAGATGAGTTTAGCAAAGTGGCAGGATACAAGAATAATATGCAAAAATCAATAGTATTTCTATACATTCTGATGTTCAATCTGAGAAGAAATTTTTAAAAAAATCCATTTGTAATAGCAAGTAATACAATCATATCTTTAGGAAAAAACTTAACCAAGGATATAAAGAACCTGTATTCAGAAAATTATAAAATGTTGCTAAAAGATACCAAAGAAGAATTAAACAAATGGAAAGATATTCCATGTTCATGGAATGGAATACCAAATATCGTTAAATTGTTAATTCTACCCAAACTGATTTACAGATTCAATGCAATACCAATAAAAATCACAATTGCTTTTCATGCAGAAGTGGAAAAACCAATTATCAAATTTATTTGGAAGGGTAAGGGGCTCAAATAAACAAAAAGATCTTAAAAACAACAATGTTGGAGAACTCTCATTTCCTGTATTTAAGCACATCATCTAGCTACAGTGGTAAAAAAAAACAGCATGGTACTGGCATAAAGACAGACACATTGACCAATGGAACCAAATCAAGAACTCAGAAAAAGAGCCTCAAATCTACATTCAACTGATATTTGACAAGGCTATCAAGCCCTCCAACCTGCACCACAAAAGTCTATTCACAAATGGTGCTGGGAGAACTGGATATCCATATCCCAAAGAAAGAAAGAAGACCCCTATCATACACCTTATACAAAAATTAATTCAAAATGGATCAAGAACCTAAATATAAAAGCAATAACCATAAGACTCCTAGAAGAAAACGTAGGAAAACATCTTCAAGATGTTGTGGTAGGTGGTAGTTTCTTAAACCTTACACCCAAAGCATGAGCAACAAAAGCAAAAATAGATAAATGGGACCTCCTCAAAATTAAACACTATTGCACCTCAAAAAAATTTGTCAAAAGCGTGAAAAGGCAGCCAACTCGATGGGAGAAAATATTTGGCAATCACATATACAATAAGGGTTTAATATACATGATGTACAAATAGATCATACAACTCAATAATAAAAAGACAAACTACGTGATTAAAAATGGGCAAAAGACATGAAAAGCCAATTTTTGAAAGAAGAAATACAAATGATGGAGAAACACAAGAAAAACTGTTCAACATCCCTAGAGATTAGGGAAAGGCAAATCAAAACTACAATGAGATATCATTTCATACCTATTAGACATGCTGCTCTTAAAAATTCAGAAAACTGTAAATGTTGGAGAGGATGTAGAGAGACAGAAACGCTTATTCACTGTTGGTGAGAATGTAGAGTGGCACAGCCACTGTGGAAGACTGTTTGGGAGTTCCTAAGGAAATTGAATATAGGCTTGCTGTGTGACCCAGCAATACCATTATAAGGTATGTAACCAGAGGAGTGAGAGCAGAGACACCAACAGACATCTGCACACCGATGTTCATATTGGTATTATTCACGATTGCCAAAAGCTGGAAACAACCCAGATGTCCATCAACTAATGAATGGATAAACAAATTGTTGAGTATACATATAATAGAAAATTATGCAATAGAATCAATGAAGTTGTAAAGCATATGACAGCATGGATGAACCCGGAGGACATTATGTTAAGTGAAGCAAGCCAGACACAAAAGGACAAATACTGGATGATTTCACTATTACAGACTAAATATATTGTGTAAACTCATGGAGTTAATAATTATAATATAGGTCACTGGAAAACAGAATGAGAATAGAGACTGGAAAGCTGAGGGTTAATCTGTGCAGAAATAGTAAAAAAGGTTGTTTGTAAAATCTTTGGAAATACGTAGAAATAAATGGTTAAGGCATATAATGGTGTTTGTAACTATCATTGCTATTGTATGGGTATGACAGTGGTTGAAAGGGACCATCTAAGGTCATGTATATTACTAGAAGGAAAGCTAAGGACTGTAATATAGGACTGTATAAGACAGTAAAACCTCATGTAAAACATGAATATGGGGGATATTGCATATATAATACTTTTTAAAAATACTTTTTTGTTTTTTTTAAATGATACATAAATTACATAAATGTTACATAAAAATATAGGGGATTCCCATATGCCCCACTCCAAACCCTTCCCACATTTTCCCACATTAACAACATGCTTCATTAGTGTGGTATATTTGTTACAATTGATGAACATATTTTGGAGCATTGCCACTGAACGTGGATTATAGTTTATAGTGTAGTTTACACTCTCTCTTGCACAATTTTGTAAGTTATGACAAGATATATAATCACTTGTATCTGTTATTGCAGTGTCATTCAGGACAATTCTTAAGTCCAAAAAATATCCCCATATTACACTTGCTTTTCCCTCTCCCTCCCCTCAGAACCTCCAATGGCCACTGCCTCCACATCAATGATAAAAGTTCTTCCATTGCTAGAATCACACTAATTCTATACTAGAATACCAGTAAGTCTACTCTATTCCATTGTTCATTCCCCAAGCCTGAGGATTCTGGGTGGGTGATGCCCACTCCACTTCTAATTGAGAGGGCCTTAGATACTATGGGGCAGATGGATGAGACTATCTTGCTTGCAGTTGCAGACTCTATCTGTTCCTTGGGATGGTCGTTGTCCACCATCATGTCATTGTTAGTTGTCTTTGGTGATTCCAATGAATTGGAGAGTAGGTGTTGCAACTCTGTTGAGATTCAGGGCGCAGTTTACAAAATATAAATAGAAATATACTAGAGAGAAAGGAAAAATATGGCAGCTATGTACAGCAGGCGAGGCATAGAGATATTGAGAAGTGATGAGATTTGGTTTTTAATAGTATTATTGGAATGAAGAAAGAGCTCTGGGAATGATAGGGTGATGAAAGCACAAATATGTGATTATACTCAATACCAGTGATTGTCCTCTCTGGATGGATTTGTGTTTTCATAAGAAGTATCAATAAAATTGATTTGACAATAAATAAATGAATGAATGAATGAATGAATGAATGCACAGCCTTCCTGTGATTTCCTAAATGAGGTATACAGACAGAAGGAAGTTGCCACTCATGTACCCATTTCAAAGACCATCAAACTTCCCATATTTCCATTCTATTTTTTAGCTGAAACAAAAATTACAAAAGACCATTCTAAGTGATAGTCCCTGAGATCCCTCCAAATTTCTGCTTGTTGTGTTAATGAGTCTAAACTTGATTTTTAGCCTGTGACTCCAGAGAAAAAAGACTTTGGTTCTTCTGTCTCCTGGGCCAGCAGTCTCAGCCATCCCATTACTGACTGGCTAATCATATATCTGCCCTTCCGAAGAGATATATGTGAGAATCACTCACTTCACAGATTCATCTAGCACCGTTTTTAGGGGAAAAGTGTTAACTAAACGAAGTGATATCCCTTTGTTTGAGTTTATAGCTACCAGATTGATGCCCTCCTATGTGTTTTTTGTTTGTCTGTTTTTTGTTTGTTTGTTTCCTTTCAAGACCTTAGAGGCTTAGTGGGAGAGAATGACAGGACCAAGATAGAGCTAAAAGGATGCAAAACCTGAAGATTCTGGGGTAAGCAATTGTGATGCCTTTATTGTGATTTCTCAAGAGAAATAGAAAATCAACTGAACTACCTGTAATTGGGCCATAAAACAACTGGTTCTCATGAACATAGAGACTCCTGGCCCAGAAAAAGACCAAACAGCAGAAGTCTTCTGAGCCATTAACACCAGCACCCCAATTCTGTATTATCCTTTGTGATTGACGAAGTTTAATCCACTCTCTCTCTCCTGACCACTTCTTTCCCGTTCCTCATTTGACCGCTCTTTTTGGCACTCTGAGATGCATCTTTTTACCCAGCGTCTTTCCATAGACTTTCTGTATGCTAGAGGATAAGCCCCCAAATCAATGCAGACTTTCACATTTCCATGCAGGGTGGTGTAGGTGCTCACCTACTCCGAGCAGCTATCTGGAGAAACCCTCTGGCATCAGTGATGAATGATAGGTTATGGGGTGGAGATATTGTGCACTCTGACTTCAAACTCAGCATTGCTCCATGCCCTAGGAATATAATAAAGGCAGGATACAGCAGCTGGAGCATAATAGTCAGGAGAAGAGCCAGGAGAGTACATCAGAGTAGACAGTGGATTTGGGTCCTTTTCTACACCCAATTACATGTGCCATAGAAAGTTAATTTTCAGCCATTAAAATTGCCTTCATCTTCAATATGGAACAAACTTATGTAGGTGCTGAAGAAAATAGAGGTAGGGATCAAAACTAAGAAATATTAAAGTACAAAATTGAATTCATTGGTGTTATTCTTCCTTGCCCACATATTTTCACTACTACATAATCTAAGGGCTTCTCAAACCCATTGTATTTATAATCTCTCTGAGTATCCAAATTCCCCCAATTTTGATCAAGTGGAGTACATGCTCAATGACTAAAGGAAATACTGGACCTTGTTCTCTTCACGTTCTAAATCAATTCCAGCATTTATGAAATTCACTAAGATTTTAAAATTAAATTCATTTAAAACGAAAAAAAAAAAGTTAAGAATCCTATATTATATGTCTCTTATTCAAGAAATGATTTTGTACTACCTGCCCCCATGGAAAGGATGTGATAAGTTACATGTCAAACTGCTGGGCTCAAATTCCAACTCCACTGCTTGCTACCTCTGTGGATTTGGGCAAGTTCCCTATCAGCTTTGTGCCTCACTTCCTCATCTGTTTAAAACAAGAACGGATAAGGATATAAATGGTGCTTATCTCATAGGATTGGTGTGAGAAATAAGTATCTTAATCCATGTAAAGTGCTTGGAATGATGTTTAGTGCTATCTTCACTATCACCAGCATCCTCCTCCTCATTATTCATTAGGACTAAATGTATTAATATTATTTAGGCTTTGAGGAGTTATCCTATGAATAAATGTGAAATAAAGGACAGAATTGGATGATTTTAATATAACCTTCAAACTGGTAAACCCCGGTTTCTTTTGAAGAATCACACAAAACTAACTTCTGCATTGACCCTCCCTCTCTCTGTAAAGATACAGAATAGTCCTTCTCCAACCACTATGGACCTGAGCTGAGTCACTCAATTTCAGTGAGAACTGAAGGTGCTGTAATCCCTCTATGGAAAAATTAGCATAGATGAACAAAAAGCAAATTAATTAAAATAATTTTCCATTTCATTCAGACCAAAAATACCAAATGCTGAAATGTTCATATTGTTGGAGACAATGGCCTCAATATATTTTTTTGGTTTGCTTTATTGATGTTATTTATTGATAGTTTAGACTCCAGGGAAATTATATATATCCAACAAGATTCCACAAATAAGAAATAGGAGTTACTCAAAATAGAATTTTTGAGCAGGTTGCATACATTGAGTGCTGAATTAGAATTTATTTGCGCTATTACGTTGTGTACTATCCTACCAGGAAAAGTTGATATATATACCAAATCCAAGAACATCCAACGGCCTGGGGAGTTATGTGATGATTTAATATTAATGGTGAGATAAGAAGAAGAAAGATCAAGTTTGGGTAGGTGGATGGGTGTGCAGAATTCAATGTAATTGTGAGTCCTTCAAGTATTTCCAATGACAGAAAGCGTAATATTGTTACAAAGATACAGATTACAAGGCAAATAAAATGTAAATAAGATGGGGACACCCTGTGAGGTTACCAAGCCAGGCATGATGTTTCATGCTAGGCAAGAGTAAAAAGTCTAAGGAGAGAATTTAACCCTGGATTCTATCGACAAGTGATATTGAATCAAATATTTATTTAAGAGTTGGACATTGGTTTCTACTAGATTGTCTTCCTCCCAATGCATAATAAAATCTTATTATGTAGCAGAAAATCTGTGAATATTTATTATTTGAATGTATGGGTTTGTGGAGGTATGGGGGAAGAATAAACAAATATTAAGTTGGATTATTAAAACAAATGAATTACAAAGTAAATACATGACTAGACAAATGAACTAAAGGATAAATGGATGATGATGAATTGATGGCTGGGTGGTTATAGATCGGAACCATGGGTTAAAACACTTTTCTAATACAGGCAAAAGTTGGTTAGTGGGTGTGGGATGACTCCTTGGGTACAGGGATCTGGTAGTTGTCTTTCATAAGCTTGTGGATTTGGAGACTTTCCCCCACAATATGAGATATGCAGTCTGTACCATTAACTTAATTATTTTATTTTCTGTAGCAAATACTCAGTAGGAAGGAAGACACCCTAAGTAATGATTGTAGTCAATAGAGATTACACTCTGTCTCTAATTTATTTCTGGACAGCAGCATCTCTAAATGGCTTTGGGGAACCACAGCGCCATCCTCGAGTTCGTCCTCCTTGGACTATCTGCTGACCCCCATGTCCAGGCTCTGCTCTTTGTGCTGTTCCTGGGAATTTACATCCTGACCTTGATGGGGAACTTGTTGATGCTGCTGATCGTCAGGGCAGATCCTCAGCTCCACACGCCCATGTACTTCTTCCTGAGTCACCTTTCCTTCCTGGATTTTTGCTTCTCTTCTGCCACAGTGCCAAAGCTCTTGGAGAATCTGCTGTCTCAGAGGAAAACCATCTCTGTTCGAGGCTGCCTCGCTCAGGTCTTCTTTCTGTTTGAGTCTGGGGGCACGGAAACATGCCTTCTCTCAGCAATGGCTTATGACCGCTATGTTGCCATCTGCCACCCTCTGTACTATGGACGGATGATGAGCAACCAGCTCTGTTATGGGCTGGTGTGGGGATCCTGGGGCCTGGGCTTTCTGAATGCATTTGTCAAGTCCCTTCTTGCTCTATACTTGGACTTCTGTGGAAATGATTCCATCCCCCACTATAGCTGTGAGCTGCCTGCTGTCCTGTTCTGATATAACCACCAGTGTCACAGTACTTCTCTGCTCGGGTCTACTGCATGGAATTGGAACCTGCTTCCTTATTGTTTATTCCTACACCCCCATTGTCTCCACCATCCTGAGCATTAGCTCTTCCTCAGGTAGAAACAAGGCCTTCTCCACCTGTTCCTCTCACCTCACTGTAGTGCTCCTATTTTATGGTACAGGTTCTCTTCGCTATCTATTACCAGCCTCAGGCTCACCATTGGAGTTGGTCTTCTCTGAACAGTACAGTGTGATTACTCCCTTAGTGAATCCTCTCATCTATAGCCTGAAAAACAACCAGGTGAAAGCAGCTGTGAGAAGGACCTTGAGAAAATATCTCCAATTGATTGGGTAGTTGGCTTGAGTAGGATGACTTGGAATGAGCTTATTATATCAATATATCTCATGAATTAACAATAAGATTATTTCTTGATTTCCCTTGATAGTGGATGCAACTAGGTGTCTTAGAAATGGACAGAGTCATGTGGGGTGAAGTGAAGAAGGATGCTTTTGATTCCTTCTAGCTTAGAAGCAGGCATATGGTCTAATTACCAAGTTCATCCAGTCCTTTTCCATGGAAAGTCTTATGGTTGCATTGATGGATCTTCATCCTATCTTGTTTCTTTTCACTATTCATTTCTGTGAACTACATGGTCAAGCATCCACCTGATCAGAGAAGGGAACATAGAGAAAACTTGTTGATCTTGAGTCTGAGGTGGTGCAAGAGTTGGAAGGGAGGGTGTGAAATAATTGGTGAATTAAATATTTCAGTGTCTAGAGTCGTGGGCCTAGAACAGGTGTGAGCACCCAGAGTTGATAGGACAACCCCGAGAATGGAAGATATATTTGGAGATCGATAAAAAATGAATTTCTAAAATCTCTTAGATAGTAAATGTAACGGAAAATAAAGCTATAATCTCATAAAATAGACAATTTAGTAGAAAGGCACTAGGATACAAGAAGAAAAGAGAGAAAAGGCAGGTTTCAATTAAAAAAAAGAGAGAGAGAGAGAGACGGGGAAGAACAGGAATGTGAAGTTCAGACCATCAGAGCAATGAAGGACATTTAACTCCTTAAATTGACATGTGCTTGAATTCTCCCCAGAATTCCAGATAGGCACAATCTTGAACTTGAAGATTAAAGGGATATTTTGCAGGTTTTCCAAATGATGGGAATACACAGTGGATTCTGAACTAGTTGTATAATAGACAAGATTGATGGTCTTCTCCTTCCTATTATTTGCCTCTCCCATTTCTTTTTTCTTTGTTGTTTTTGGAATAAACAACAGAAAATTTTCTCTCACACTCTGGAGGCTAAATCTGATAACAAGGATTTTTCTCTTTTTGGGGTTCTTTGAAATTTTTGAAGATTTTTATTGTTGTAATATATTACACAAAATATCTCATTGTAACCATTTTGAAGTATAAAAATCAGTGACATTAATTACACTCACTATGTTGTCTATTTTATAATTATTGTCATGTTTGCTATTTTAACATGTAATTTTTTTGTTCAAATTGACACCAACTGGTAACTCTACATCCATTGCAGTGAATTTTTGCCATTTGAAAACACAGTAAAAAAGCACAATGGATATATCAAATATTTAAAACTTGTATCATCTTATTTTTCAATTTACTGTACTTAATCATAACATAAAAGAACTTGCAATATTTATATAAATATTTTAAACCAAATATTAAATAAATTTTCCCATTAGAAATACATACTAACTGATTAAACACAAAAATAACAAAACATAGCATTTTCACGAAAAAAAGGATAAACTTTATTTACTTTAGGTATATGACCTTACCAGTCTTTTTAAGTTTTTTTCTATACCTAAAGTTTGTTTTTTTGTTGTTTTTTGTTTTATTTTTCAGGAGGCACCAGTGATTGAACTCAGGATCTCATAGATCGGAAGCAGGCATTCAACCACTTGAGCTACATCTGCTCCCCAATAAGAGCTGGTTTTTCATTCATTTGGTTGGTTTTAGGAGGTATAGGGGATCAAACTCAGGACCTCATACATGGAAAGCAGGCGCTCACCACTTGAGCTACATCCGCTCCCCTAAACTTTCTTTGTTTTTTTATTTTAATTTTTAAATTTTTTAAATAGTTTTAGATTATGTTTATGTTACATCAAAAATATAGTGGTGTTAATTGAAAAAATTTATAGATTAGACTCAATTTAAGGGTGTATAAACATGAATACATTTACCTTAAATGGCCCTTACCAATTTTGGGAGATTTAACATTTTGATGTCTATTTATTAAAATATAACATACTTACTTCTGTACACAGAACTCTTAGGTGTACAGCATAATTAATTTTCACAAAGGCAACACAATCAAGAAACCAACAACCTGAACTTGTAACCCACCCGAAACACTATTCCAGTCCCAAGAGTAATAGCTATCCTAACTTCTAACAAAATAGATAATTCTGCTTACTTCTGTGGTTTATACATTACATAGTCCATTCTGCCTGACAGTGCTCAATCAATATTACTTAGAGACTTAATCCATGTTCCTGTATTTTTTCATTATTCAATTTCAATGCTGAATAGTTTCCTATTGTATGATTTATTGATATGATTTATTGGTTCATTTTACAGTTGAAGGATATTTGAGCAGTTTCTGTTTTCTTTCTTTATGAGCATTCTTTTACATCTCTAGGTAAACATGGATACTTGTTCCTTTTGAATATTGGAGTAACTTTGCTGGTTCATAAATATATCTTCCAATTCAATAGACTTGTACAAGCACTTTTCCAAGTTGTTTGTAAAATGTATATACTCTTACCAATAGTATATGAGCGTTCCAGTTGTTCCATATTCTGACTCTACTTGTATTTTATACCTTTTTCATTTTAGAATTCTGGTGGGTGACTAGTGATTGCATTGTGGTTTTATCTTGAATTTCCGCAACAATGAAAGAGCACCTCTTCTTTTCACACTCTGACTGCTTTTCACTCTCATAACAATGTCTTTGGATATCAGAAAGTTTAAGTATTGTCCAATTTTTCATTTACCTTTATAGTATGTCATTTTTTCTAATACATACTTCTTTATTCTAAACTAATGACCATATTCTTCAGTATTTACTTCTGAAAACTTTATTACTTTACCAATATCCACCTGGAGTTGATCTCTTTACATCAGGGGTTCTTAGTCATTTTTGTTCCACGGACTACATTGCCAGTCAGGTGAAAACCATGGACCCCTTCTCAGAATGCAGAGGCAGACCGTTTTATGACACTCAACATCAGCATGTCTTTAAATTACAGGAGTTTTCAAAATTAATTCAAGCTCACCGACCCCCTGAAATCTTTTCACGGACCCCACAAAATGTCGGTGGACCACTGTTTAAGAACCCCTGCTTTACATGATGTATAATAAGAGTAGAGATGTCTTTTTTCCACATGGAAATCAATTGACCCACCACCAATTCATTCCCCACTACATTAAACTGTTTTCTTTATCATAAATATGGCAAGTGTGCCTGTTTCTGAAATCATCATTTTGCTCCATTGACCATTTTGTCAATTTTTGTCCCAATAACATGATATGTTAATTATTATCTCATTATAATTGTTTTTATATCTCGTAACATAAGTGGTCTTCCCAAGTTTATTCTTTTTAAGATTTTCTTGGCCATCTTGGACATTTGCATTGTCACATAAATTGTAGAGTCACCATGTCTAAAAACAAAACATGTAGAATAATGATGGAGTTAAATCTTTATATAAAGGTGAAAAAAGTAGAGATCTTCACAATATCTTCCAATTCATAAGTTATATTTCTCCATTTAGTTAGGTATTTTTAATTCCTCTCAAAAATATTTTATACATTTTTATCATAGATTTCTTGCACACATTTTCTGGAATATATTATTAGGCATTAGTGTTTCTTATTCTATTAAATGGTATCATTTTAAAATATCATTTTACATGTGTTTTGTCTGTGCAGAAATGCAATTGATTTTTGCATATCTAGTTACACTTGGCCCAGTCAATAAGAACTCTATGTAAAAACTGATCTGATTTTGTCACTTGAAATATATTTACCTTTTCTAGAAAGGATGTGAACAGACATTTGCACACTAATGTTTATAGCAGCATGTTGCTGTAAATGTGGGTGACTCAGCAAAGGGTACCGTGATATAAGAAAGACAAGACAAAGAGTTTAAGAAAAAGCTGGGGTCAGGGGCCTAGCAGAATGTATCTGGCACTCTAGCCCTGAAGCACAGACAGTCCTGTGCTTTTATTAGCAGAGCTACATGCAGAGAAGCACAGCTAGTGATTAATATAACCTCGGAGTTTATTATAGGCAAAATTCACACCTATTGTCTATCTTATCCTTGAGTCTTGGAGCCAGCAAGAATGCAAACAGTGCTCTCAAGGTTTTCCTTTTGAGCTAGTGTCTGGCATTCCAGACACTCTGTGTTCTCAAGCCAGCTTTCCACGTCTCAGGGATTCTTCCCCCATCCCCCGTTTTCTTTTTGATTGTAATCACTAATGTGCTCAAAATATCCAATTGTTTCTTTGTGCTGTTTATTTCTTTCCGATGCACCTTCTGCAGACTGAAAGAAATAATATACATATCAAAATTATAATTATTGCTCCAGTAATTATTTGGAAATGGTGACTGTTCCACCAGTTCAATGGACTTAATGATTTTAATTTGTCATCAATTTCTTTCCAAAATTCCAGTCCGGGAATGGTTTCTAATCTATTTATACAATAGGATGATTTATTCCAATCATATTTAAACCCTCTTAACGGATTTAAATTGTAGATGCTATCCCCTAATCCTACAACTGTGGTATCTCCAGGTGCATGTATAGTTTCACTTGTACCCACTTTAGACCAACGTTACACTTATTTTGATGTCTCGTGGCTCCCACAGGGGCTCGATCCTTTACAATTCCATAGGAATCATTAAAAAGTGTAACTCCTTTCATTCCTTTACAAGTGCTCCATTTGCCTTGTACCTCCTACCATTCTGTGGGACAACTATGATTAATCATTAATTTAGGATTATAAGGAAAAGATGGAAGTTACCATGTAAATGGAGATTTCATTTTTTTTGTCCGGTCTGTTTTTAGTTCAACCCAACTACGATTAATAATTCAAGGAGTAGGGAATTATATATAATTTTATACACACACACACACACAATATGTGTAATTATGATGTGGTGTGGCACTTACAGTAGTGGAAACCAAGACCATCATGGCTAAGAACAAAGTAGTTTCATTCATAGGAGTATTGGTATTATGTAAAATCCTCCCAGCTTCCTGCCTCAGCCCTTTAAGTTGCCCCGAGTTGGGGAAAGAAGCCCGCAGCGGAGTGAGCTGTAACAGTAGCAGTGCGTTGAAGCGTCAGCCTCTGAATTTCTTCTGCAGGTGGATCCACAGGATCAAAACCAAATCGTCCTCTAAAGCTGCCATCATCCAGCCTCGGCTTCAATCGTCTGGTTGGGATCCACACTTTTTCCCCAGATTTTGTAACAACACAGCATACCCTCACCCCAACACTTTACCCATATTTTTTTTCACTGATCATCTTTCCACCATATAGGCTGATTGGTTTCTTGAGGCTATTTTTGAGCTCAATGTCTTTCAGCTGCTGCTTTATTGTCTTCTAGTTTACAAAATTTTCAAAATTTAACATTTACAAAATTTAGAGTAAACATAGCTTGTGCCACTTGTTGTTGGGGACTACAGTACTCTCCCCCTTTTTGTTTTAATAATTGTAATTTTAATGTACAATGTAAACATTCTACAATAGCTTGTCCTTAAGAGTTATAAGGAATTCCTATAACATGTTTAACATTCCAAGACTTTAGAAAAGAGACTACTTTATGAGATGTATATCCAGGAGCATTATCTGTTTTTATTTGACAAGGCAACCCCATGCAAGCAAAGCTTTCTAGTAAATGAGTGATAACATGATGGGTACTTTCTCCAGTTAAAGGAGAGGCATAAAAGAATCCTGAGAATGTATCAACACTAACAAGAACATAAGGCGATTTGCCAAAAGAAGGCACATGTGTAACATCAATTTGCCAGATATCATTAACAGCTAATCCTCTGGGATTAACTCCTGCTGGGGGGCAGACACAAGCAGGCCACAGGTTGGGCAATGAGAGACTATATTTTTAGATTTGGCAGTAGTAAGATTGAATTTTTAATGTAAAGCAACCGCATTACAATAAGTTAATTGATGCCATTCACATGCGGGAGCATAATTAACAACTTATCAATCATTGCATTACCATATGCTAAGGACCCTGGAAGGTTGGTATGGGATCTAATATGCAAAATATATAATGGGTGGGTGTGAGAGCAAATAGCGCTTTGCAGATTAGTAAATAGTTTGCAGTTCAGAATTATCATTGGAAAGGGTCGCTGTTTCAATATGAGTTACATACAAACATATTGTGAATCAGGGACTATATTAACAGGAGAAAAGATGTCCTGTAAGAGAGAAATAACTGCTGCTAGTTCATCTTTTGGGCAGAAGAATATGGGGTAGACCATGCTTTCTTAGTGGGACCAAAATATCCTGCTTTTCCTTTCCCGTTCTGGTCAGTAAAATAAGTGGGTGCCGAATCAATAAGCTGTGTGCTAACAGCTTTTGGAAGAATCCAATTAGTGAGTTTAAGAAAAGTAAAAAGTTTTGACTTAGGATAATGATTATCAATTTTATTAATATAATTTGACAACCCGATCTGCCAGTCATAGTTTTCTTGTAGTGCATATTCAATTTGAGAGTGAGTCAAAGGAACAATTATAGAGTCAGGATCTTTCCCTATCAATTGCCGTAAGTGTTTGCGACCACTGTAAATAACAATTCCAATTTTATCTAAATAGGTATGTAATTTTTTCTTTTGAGAATGAGGGAGAAAAATCCATTCTATAATTTTCTCCACTTGTGCTAAGACTCCAGTTGGAGAGTGTTTAGATGGAAAAATCAACAATTGTATACTTTCATTTAAAGAGAGTTTATCGAATTGAGTGTCATGAATTCTAAGTTGTATCCATTCTTATTTTTTTTGCTGCCTCGGGGGTTAATTGCCAGGGACTGCTAAGTGCTGAATCTCCTTTTAATGTGTTAAAAAGGTTGTGCAAAGCATATGTAGGAATTCCTAGGCTTGGGCGGAGACAATTTATATTCCCCAATAATTTTTGAAAATCATTGAGAGTGGTTAAAATTTGAACCTTTTGTGGAATAATTTTATTTTGATTAATAACAGTGTCGAGATATTTAAAAGGATTGGACAATTGTGTTTTATCTTTGGCTACCTGTAATCCAGCTTGAAACAAATTCTTTGTTAATTTATATATATAACTTTAAGCTGTTGAGAATTTTCATGAGCTACAAAAATATCATCCATATAATGAATGTTAATCATTCCCAACCTATGACATGTTTTCAATGGAAAGTTTTACCTCAAGGTATGAAAGCCCTACAATATGTCAAACTTTTGTACATCGGGCTATTCTTCCAGTACGATTGAAATTCCCTACCACATATATCATTCATTAAGAGCTGGAATAGAAAACGCAAAATTTTCTCTGTCCTGTTCAGCTACAGATATGATAAAGAAACAGTCCTTAATCAATTACTATTAAAGGCCAGTCTGCCGGAATCATTGTAAGGGATGGAAGTTCCAATTGAAGGGATCCCATTGGAGCCACTGCTCCACCCATATAGGAGTGGACACTTTCCATTTTCATGGTATGGGAGCAGGAGCTGTGTGAACAGTGGCCCCCACTACAAATTTGGATATCCTAGCCCTTGTCTATGGGGTTTACTGTTGCCTAAACCTTCAAGAGGATTAAACCCTATGTTTGGCATTATTTTCTTTACTGATGTAGATAAGTGGGGAATGGTGACATATGCTCCCCACTGTTCCATTAAGTCTCAACCCATAAGTTTACTGCTAGATCCAGAACATAAGGTTGAATAGTTCCAGTTTGACCATCTGGTCCTTCACAAGGAAGAATAGATTGGCTCTGATGTACAATATCCACCTTACTCATTCCTTGCATGGGAAATTGTAATTTTACCAGTGGCCAGGTGGATGGCCAATTCTGTAATGAAATAAAAGAAACATCTGTGCCTGTATCGAATAGGCCTATAAATGACTTGCCATTGATTATAAGTTTGCATTTCGGGTGCTGTTGGGTAAGGGGCAATTGCCAATAAGTAGATCGACTTTTGGTAGTACTAAAACCCCCAATTCTTTTATTTGAGTCACTTCCTATTTTTCAATAAGGAAGGAAGAGTAACTGAGGTATTTACAAAATTTGAAGTCTACAATCCACAGTGTTTATAAACCACAAAGAAGATTTAATAACCAGGAGCCATTACTGCTCAAATCACATAGCATAAAATACTGGGGGAAATAATAAGGGAAGTGAAGAAATTTAGAGCAATTGTGAAAGAATTCCACATGCTTCTTAGAGTCCATAACAAATTAAATAGACAAAACAAAAGTAATGGCAAGGATAAAAAGGATAATGCAATTAACAACGGTGTTTTCATAAGACATATCTAACTGTATACCCTACTAACTTGTATCCATAAAACATTTACAAAAATTGACCAAATAAAAACTCTCATAGAATTCCAAAAAGTAGAAAAGTGACTAATTAAATTCTATCTTCATAATGTAATAGATGTATTATTATTATGAAATAATAATTATTATGTATAAATAATAATACATACATATTAGATGTATGTAGAGTGAGTGAAACAAAAAGAAACACAAATGTTTAGAAATTTTTAAATATTCTGCTAAAAATATTTGAATCAAAAGGAACTCAAAACTGAAAATGAAACTAATAAGAAATTTTAAAAATGAATATTGCATATCAAAATATATGATATGACCAAAACTGAACTGAATTTAACATGCATAATCATAAGTATTCATATTACTAACAGGAAATAAAGAAAATAAAGTAATAATAAATGAATGATTTTGATTGACAAGGTTAACTAAATTAACTTAAGCAGAAGGACAGAAATAATAACTTAGAAAGTAAAATTCAATTAACTAGGAATCAAAATAACAGAATTGTCAAATAAACCAGGTAGTCCAAGAGCAGTGTGTATCTGTGTGATTGAGTGTGTGTGTGGGAGAGGTAATTTCATCTTTCTCTTTAGCAAATAAATATCTACAGCTCTGGTGTTAATGTGCCCTATTGTATTCCCCTAAATTATTCAACAAAATTTCAAAGATTACATTTCTTTGCATTTGCTCTTTTGTCCTCACTCCAGTGTCAAACAGAGTACATGAAAGTTTCCAGAGCTTTTTGATGCCCCAATCTTGTTATACTAAACAAAATGTTTTTTATTTTGTCCCCCTTTTCAGAAAGTCTGTACTCTACTCAGGGGAAGAGAAAGTACAATCTTCCACTAAGTAGATGGATAAAAAAATAACAGAAGTAACAGATGATCCAGAAATTTTTAGCTATGAGGAGTTCTGGAAAGAAAGAACTAAGAAACAAGGGAAGAATTTTTCTAAAAAGTAAGGAAATTTCCTAGAAAAGACAAAGGGCAAAGGGCGTGATTTTCAGATGAAAAGGTCTAATTAATTCCCAGCCAATGATGACAGGATTCACATCTAGTAGAGCATTGTGAAATTTCAGATCTCACAGTTGAAAGGGTTCAAAGGTAAAGAACCAGAGTAGTAACCGATTTGCTGAGGAATGAAACAAACTTTTAAAGATAAATTATTTTCAACATAAAATTCTATAGGGCTGGGGAGTCTATGGTTGCTAAATCAAGAAATGTAGTGTTAAGGATGTTATGTGAAATTGCAGTGGTGTCCAATAGGAGGGTGGAGAACACTGTGGGGTGGGGGAAATAAGTGTTACACTAGATAGCCTCTTCTATCAAAGCAGCAAGTATAAATTTATTTGCTTATAGTAGATCAGTTAAGAAACAGGGGTAGAAAGATACTATTTATAGATATTAAAGTAATCATAAGATCAACCAAAAATAGCAAAAATAAAAAGGTTGTTGTATCTCAAGAGTAGAAAAGAAAATTCTTAATATTCAATATAAGCTAATTATAAGCCTTTCTGTTCTTTGATTTTTTAATCCATGTGCATGTATTACTCTGATAAAAATTATAATTATTAATATATCTAAAAAATATAAAGAAATTGATAAAAGCAAAATATTTGTGAAATATTTTAACCATGTGATAAACAAGTAGGCAAATATATATATAAAAGAATGGAATAATTTAATGAATAAAATTTAATTAATATCTAGGTCTAGAATATTCTAATCAACAAATAGAGAATATATAATTTTAGCACATATGAAATATTTATACTAATTGTTAGAACATCAGACCACAAAGAAAAATCTAATGAATTCTAAAATACAAAACTTGCTCAGACAAATCTCCAACCACAGAGCAATAAAATTATCAATTATTAAACAGAAGGTAACTTTTTTGAAATCCCAATGACTTATAAATTTTTAAAGAAATAAATGCCTAAAAATGATTATGTCAACGTAAAACGAAAAATTATGAATAGAATATTATGAAAATGAGAACACTATATACTAAAATTATAAAATATTACTTAAATATATTCAGTAGTAAATAAGAATATTTTTAAGTTTCTGAGTGCTCAACTCAAGAGTTAGAAAGTTAGCAAAACTAATATAAGAAAAGGATAAAATAATTAAGTAAAAGCATAAATTACCAGATTTGAAAACTGAGAAACAGAATCAGTAAATAAAATACAAGATCCAGCTATTCAAAAATATTTTATTAAATTCAACATACCTCTAATAGAAAATATTCAATAAAGTAAAGGAGAAAAAGAGTACGCTAATATTTGAGCCATTACACTACTGATATGGAGGGGGCAAACTGCACATGCAAAAAAAAAAAAAAAAAAAACACAAACCATAGGCTTTATGATTTTAGAGCAATAAATTTGAAAAGCAGAATATGTTTAATTTTCAGGGAAAATATAAGACAAGAAAAAGAAAAAAGAATTAATAGACATATAAAACAAAAAATAATTATCAAAGAATTAGCTTCATATAAACTACTGCAAATGAGATTAACACTAATATAAACCATAAGAATATTTATCATTGACTTGACAAAAGGACTAGAAATAGATTTTTCCAGAGATGGTTCAGTAACTTGATAGCATCATCAGTGATCCAGGCTCTTTTCATCCCTTTGCTATGTATTGGCTTTCCTCCTCAGGCTTATCCCTTTAGAAGCTAGATGGCTGTTGTAACTACAGGCAGTGTTAGCACAATACCAAATAAAGCTAAAGGAAGTAGAAGTATCCATTTTGCCTGTTCTTGTACTTTATATTAATGGAATCATTCTAAATGGCTAAAATTTTAAAGATTGACAATATTAAGAGTTAGTGAGGACGTTTGGTGCCACAGAGGCCCAGAGGAGAGGATGGGATAGTTCTTCTAGAAAATAAGGGGAACAGGGTGGGAAGAAGGGAAAGGCAGGTTGACAATAGTCTGAGCTCACTGTATATAGTACATGGAAAACCTTGACTCTCTGATGAATGAGTCAGCATTTATCCAGGGATCCGGGACAACATGGGAACAGGCAGGGTGCAAGATGGACAAAGGAGCCTGTAGGATGCTGTTTTGGGGCTCCTTGCTGTCACCTTTGATCTCTCCATGGAAAGAGCCCCAAGGTATTATGGCTAAAGGTACAGACTCCACAACCCAGTTCTACCCCTCACCAGCTGTATAATCTGGGGCAAGTTATTTAACCTATTAACACTTAGCATTATTATTTAAAATTAGAAAAAAACATAAGTCCTAGCAGATAGACTTGCTAAAGAGATTTAAATGTATATGAAGCACTTAATATATGAAGCTCTGAACATAGTACCTAGTAGGTATTCAATAGATAATGGAGGGAGCATCAAGGATTTGTATAAGTTTTTTGTGTTTTGTTTTCTCATGCCATCCATTGTGTTTTCAGTGGGAGGTTGGGAGAAACTGAAAGAGAAAATGCTAGTAAGATATTAAATCTGAAAGCCTCAAAGAAAATTATACTTTGTTTATTAGAGTTTTAATTTTTAAAAAAAGAGTTAATGAGGAGATAGAGCAATTAGAACTCTCATATATTGCTGGACGGAGATTAAATGAGTTCAACCATTTTGGAAAACTGTTTGTTGGTATTTTCTAAATTTAAGCCATACATCTCACTTAGGAACCAAGAATTACATTCCTAAGTATCTACCCAAAAAACAATTAGTGTATATGCATATCCACCAAAAGGTATTACTAGAATGTTCATGACAGTTTTATTCACTTTAGCCAAAAACCTTAACTAGCCCACATGTCCACCAACTGAAGAATGGGAAAATAAATTGTATATACGCATACAATAGAATATTACACAGTAATTAAAAGGAACAAAACTACTAATACAGCAATATGTGTGAATCTCGTATACATTGGGTCGTATAAGAAGGTAGATGAAATGGATACATAGTACAAATTATTTAATGTAAGTGATATTAAGTTCAAGGACAGGCAAAAATAATTATTGATGAAATAATTCAGCAAGTGGTTACTTATGAGGAATGGAAAATTTAATTAGGTAGTGGGATGAGGGAATTTTCTAAGCTGATGAGGTTTTCTGTATTTTGGTTTGAGTGATAGATACACAGGTATATACAGATATCAAAACTCATCAAGCAAATGAGTGAACTTTCCTCACTTTATCTATGTATTTTATATTTCAATAAAAAAGAAAACTACAAGACATGAGGGTTGGGAGAGAGGAAAGTAACATCTCAGAAGGCACCCACCTCAGGTAAAGCTTCTACATGGTCTCCAATCAATGTAATGCTGCTGTGCCTGGTTGGATTTTGTACACCAATTTAAACAAGTTCTCAATCTCAATCCATTTCCCTGTGCAGATAAACCCCATTGTACATAGGACTTCTTCAAGATGTTATTTTTAGTGAAGGTTTGGCCCAACTGAATGAAAGCATGTCATAATCCAGATTACTAGTGGCCTAATAAAGAGAAAGCCATGGGGAAGAGCCAGAGGTTAGAAGCAGGGAAACTGGAAGAGCAGAAAAGAGAGGACATAACCATGTGATAGGAGGCAGAGAAAAACCAAGCAACCCAAAGGATTCCTAACAGCCACCACCAGAACACTACAGACACTGGGGAGAAAGCATTACCTTGCTGAAACCATGAATTTGGACTTGTTGTAGACTCAAAACCATAGGGCAATAAATTCCTATTTTTAAAGCCAAAACCAAAGTCTGTGGTATTTGTGATAGTAGCTCTGGCAAATCAAGACAACTGCTATTATCTAGCAATGGTCAGTTGGTGACTTTTACAGGACCTGATGGGTTAAGAGATTCAAGGTCCTCAAGCACATCCACCCAGATGACCCCATCTCAAGTCTCACAGTCCCACTCCTCTCTTATTAAGACCCTGAATTTAGCAGAGGAGATTTGCTGAATAGGGATTCAGTCTTCTTTGTAATTCAGCTAGTCTCACTATTGGATCCTGGGACTAATTTTCAGGGTCTACCCATATGCTGCAAGAGATAAAAGCTTCCATTAACACAGCCGTAAAGGCCTTCTGGCTTTCACACCATGCCCTAGGCAGGTGTTTTAGTTTGCTAAAGGCTGTCAATATACCACAAACGGGTTGGCTTTTACAATGGGGATTTATTAATTTATGAGCTTACAGTTCTCAGCCATGAAAGTATCCCAATCAAGGTATCATTAGAGATGCATTTTCTCCTAGCTGTAGCTGTGGGTGAGCAGGCATATGGTGGTGTCAGGCAGACTCCCCCCTGTCCTCTAGCCTCATTGCTTTCAGCTTCTGGCTAAAGTGGCTTCCTCTCCACCTCTGTGTTACATTGATTTCAGCTTCTGGTCAGCTTCTAGGTTCCTCTCTGTCTCTGTAGCTTTGCTCTGTGTGTGTGCCTTTTTATTCTTCCATTTATAAAGGACTCTAGTAAGAGAATTAAGATCCACCCTAGGTCATGCAATCTAATCAAAGGCACTTAACTGAAATAATTCAATCAAAAGCTTCTACTTACAATATGTTTACATGCACAGGAATGGATTAGCATTAAGAACAGGATTTCTGGAGTCCACAAAAGCTTCAAACCACCGTATTTGTTAAAGGACTAACTCAAGCCTACCATTTTATTTCTTTAGAATACCAGTTGCATTTCACAACAGTAAACCAACTGTACACAACTTACAATTATCATTGTTCCCAGATTTTTCAAATGTTAGAGACAACACTATGTGGGGACAGTCTTGCCATCAACTGGATGAAGATAATCTATGCCATGATGCCTTGGGGAGAGAAAGGACCATATATGAGGACTTGTTAAATGTGGAACAGGGGGCCAGCATAGGACTAAGGTAGGCCACTGTTGAGGACTAGATGCCCCTAATCACCAACACCACAGTGACTTGGTGTCAGCCACCAGCACATAACATTGGACCCTGATAAGAGACAAGAAGGGGAAAATATTGAATGTGTATAGCCATTAAATCTTAAAAGACTGAGAATTAACTGAACTTCATTTGAGACCATAATTAAATGACTAGAATGAATTTATACATCAGACATAAATTGAATATTTGAAGATATTAATATCAGCCATTGTTTTAGCTTTCTGGGTTACTCAGGCAAATACCATGAAATGGGTCAAGATGGACAATGGGAATTTATTTGCTCAGAGTTTGAGACTGTGAAAAAGTCCAAATCAAGGCAATGCTTTCTTCCCCAAAACTGTGGCATTCTGGGCCTGGCTGTTGATGATCTTTGGTTCATAGCTTGTGTGATAGATTGAAGTTTTATGAATCCCAGAAAAGATCATATTCTTTGAACTAATCCATTCCTGTGGGAGTGGAAAACTTTGATTGCATTAGATTTAGGTAAGTGAACTTTTGATTAGATCACTTTGATTAGACACGTTAGAGCCTTTGATTGGACTACATCAGTGAGATATTACACAGATTAGGTCACTACCCTCTTGCTGGAGTCTTATATAAATTGAGACATACAGAAAAATTCAAGTGCCATTTTCCCTGCCATGTTTGAAAGGACTCTGGGATTGCCTAGAGCTGCAGAAAGACAGAGAAACCCCAAGAGGCTGAGAGAGATGCCTAAGGCTGGAATCAGCAGAGCAGCCAAAGCTGAAGATAGGAGGCCCAGAGAAGATAGGAGGCATGGAATCCAGGATCACTTTCACCTGCAATTCGGATTCGGTGAGATGACATCTCTGATGATGCCCTGATTTGGACATTTTCACAGCCTCAGAATTGTAAGATTTTCCCTTAATGAATCCCTATTGTAAAAGCCAATCCATTTATGGTCCATTGCTCCCAACAGCTTTAGCAAACTAAAAGAGCTTGTCACATGGTAAGGCACATGGCAGTGTCTCCTGGAATCTCCCTTCTCTTCTGGGTTCTGCTGATGTTCAGCTTCTTACTCCCTGTGGCTTTCTCTCCCTCTGCCTGAATTTCATTCCACTTATAAAGGACTCAAGTCATAAGATTAAAACTCTTCCTGATTGAGTAAGCTGCACCATAAGTGAAGTAACCTTATGAAAAGGCCCTACTCAAAATGGGTTAACAGGTACAGGAATGGGTTAGATTTAAGGATATGTTTCTCTTAGGTCCATACAGCTTCAAACCATAACAGCTACAAAAAGTACAGTTATATTTTTGCATACCAGAGTCTGTGGAATAAAAAAATTAAATCTCAGCACCCATCAGGAAAATGCAAGATGGTATTGGCATTACCTTACCTCCCTAGACCATTTGTATCAAGGGACAAGAGACAAAAATGATGAAATTTCTAGCATTCCTACAGGTCTTAACAGTTAAAGGTTGTCTTTTTGTTGTATGATTGCCATAGTTATCAAACTATAAATTATGAAATTCAAAAAGTATTATAATGCAGTACTACAAAGGTTTGGCCTGGGCACGCACAAAAACAGCTGATGGTCTGAATTATTCAGGGCTCACACAAATGTATCCAACACAGGGGCTGAGGTACAAACTAAATATGTTTTGTATTATAGAATTTACCACAAACATTGGGATTAGCAGATTCAGGAGGCCTTGCTCCTACCCTCAGCTGAGCTAATCATAAGGACAGCAAGGTTGATGCAGTTCTAAGAGAAAGGGGTAGGTATAAGGAGTCAAATACAGTGAAGCTCACTGCAGTGATAATAACAGCCTTATTCGGGGAAATTTGGTGCAGGAGAGAAAGGAGAGGTCATAGACCATGGCTTAAAGAATGAATACTACATAGCCATTGGTCAGAAGGAGCAACACCTATTATGATCTCCAGGGGAGGGGTCTCACCACATGGAGGCTAGCAAAGAGGGTAGCAATGCCTGACACCAGGAACAGCACTACTAGTGTCCCAACCCACTCTATGTTTTGCAGGTATTGGAGTCACCAAAAAAGCACGACTTAAACAGGCACTGGGTGGAGCAAAATTGACTTAGAGAAGTGACAAAGAAAGGTCAGCTTCACTAGTGTGCATCAGTCCATCAGTGACCAGCAGGTCTCATCTGTGGCTAATGCAGGAAGATGTTCTACATGCACCCTCTCTTGTGTGCTATAGGCAAGGGTTCCTAATCTCTCCCTACTGGGAAGAGATATAGCAGTAGGGCTGGTCCAAGTGCCATAAAACATGCATTCTTTAGCCCAACATTCTCCAGTGAATATTTGCATATTTTCAGGGCAAAGGTTAAGGAATGTGCCAGCAAGTCACTTTCTGCTAGAAGATGTGTTTTATCTCCAGGCATTCCTCAGAAGGAAGTCAGCCAACATTTATCATCCATCCTAGGCAGTAGCCTAACACATCTAGTCCTGAGCAAAGGGTTTACTTGTGGGTCACAGGGAAAAGTGGCAGACTGAATTCAGACCTTTCCCTACCATGGTAGCCATCTGACACGAGTAAGTAATCTTGGCTTTCTGCCCTGTGGTGATGGCATAACTGGAATTATCAACTCATACTCAGCACCTCACTTCCGCTAAGGCAGTTTCCTTTGCTCTTGTATCATTTACCATTACAATTGTGAGATGACTGCCCTTATCACCTTGGCTAAGAACCTGAAGATAATGTTTGTAATAAAAAAAAATTGTCGACTTCCCACACTTATGTACTTCTTCCTATTTTTTAAAAAGATTTATTTAATTATTTAATTAATTTTTTAAATTTATTTATCCCCACCCCTTGCTGCTTGTGCTCACCGTGTCCATTTGCTGTTCGTTTTTCTGTGTCTGCTTGCCTCCCTTTTTTGCGGCATCTTACTGTGCCAGCTCACCGTGCCGTGCGGGTCAGCTTACCTTCACCAGGAGGCCCCAGGAAATGAAGCGGGGGCCTCCCCTATGATAAACAGGAGCCCAACCACTTGAGCTACATTTGCTTCCCATTTCCTATTGAATTTATCTTTTTATTTACTCTTTTCCATCCCTGAGTCATGGCATGAAGGTTGATCCAAATCTTCTTAAATGAGAAGAAAACCATACCAATCATCATATTCATTATGCAGACAAATCTAATGTTTTTCAATGATATATCTGAATTCTTGCACAATGAACCAATGATTAACATATAGAGGAATATTTTTCCAGTATATTAATGCTGATAAGTGAAAAACAGATACATTTTCAGATAATTACCAATTAATAAGTTTTGGTTATGTAGTGTTAATGTATAGAAAAGGAAACTCAAATGACTGAAGAATATATGAAAAAAAGTTCAAATTCATCATTACTTAATCAAATGTGAGTTAAAACAGCATAGAAATGTCACTTCATACCTGATAGTCTTCCAAATATTAGATGGTTAAGTGTTTAGTGATAGAGAAATTCTCAGGTACTTATACTAGCAGTGAAAACTGGTATAACCACTGCAATGTGGGAGTACTTAATCAAATGAGATAAACACATACACTCTGACCAAGAAATTTTTTACCTCGGTGGAGTCCCCATAAAGTTATCATGAAGTTGCACGACATGGATGCATGTATAAAAATGTTCATTGCAACCTTATTTGGGGGAATGAGAATTTGGAGGCAATCTGAGTTAGGGTACAGGAATAATCTATTAGAAAGGTAAGAGCTAAGTTGTTATAGAAGAGATTTCAAATTACAGTAAATCAGGAAAAATAAAAGATTATTTTTATCTTAAATCCAGAGATAGATGTGTGATGCAGAGTGAAATGCCCAAGGAGTTGGTCACTCAACTATCAATCAGCCTTCATCCATAGCAAAGATTGATAACTGTTCCCCAGTACCTATCCTTCTCTTATCCTTTCAGTAATAAAGCTTTCCCACATTGTAGACCCATGGCTGCACATGAAATGTAGAGATGAAATTTCCCAGCTTCATGAAGTCAATGCTAAGTAACAGCCAGTGAGTATGATAATTGTTGAAGATGAGTGATGGATACAGAGGGGGTATTATGCTACTCTTTCTACTTCCATTTATGTTAGTTTTCTTTTTTCAATTAGAGAAATTGTAGATTTACAGAGCTCCCATATACCACCCTATTATTAAGACCTTACATTAGTATGGTACATTTGTTACAATTCATGAAAGAATATTTTAATAATTGTACTACTAACAATAGTCCTGTCATTTACAATGGAGTTCCTTGTTGTGTTCTACAGTATCTTTTCTTCATTTTTATTCTAGTAATATATATATATAAAATATATATATATATATACAACTTAATATTTCTCCTTTTAGCCACATGCAAACATATAATTCTTTGCTGTTAATTACATTCACAGTGTATGCTACCATCACCAATATCTGTTACCAAAAGATTTTCATCACCATAAATAGACAGACTGTAGCAATTAATAATTAACTTCCCATTCCCTACCCCCATCCCCATTCTAGATTCTGACTCTATGTGTTTGCTTATTCTAATTATTTCAAATCAGTGATTTCACACAATTTTTGTCCTTCTGTGTCTGGCTTATTTTCACTTCAATGTTATCACATGTTTTAGAACTTCATTCCGTTTTACAGCTGAAAATATACCATTGTATATACGTACCATATTTTATTTATCCATTCATAGGTTGAATAACACTTGGGTTGCTTCCATGTTTTGACAATTGTGAATCATGCTACTATGAACATCGGTGTGCAAATATCACTTCAAGTCCCTGCTTTCAGTTCTTCTGGGTATATACCGAGAAGTGGGATTGCCAAGTCATATTTTAATTCTATACTTCATTTTTTGAGAAACCACCAAACTGTCTTCTATAGCAGCTACACCATTTTACATGCCCACCAAAAATGAATGTGTTCTTATTTCTCTGCATCCTCTCTAACAATTGTCATTTTCTACTTTTTGTTTAAATATTTATTTTACTCAATTATTTTTTCCTTTTTATTTATCTCTCCCACCCCCAGATAGTTCTCTCATCTGTCTGCTCGTTGCTCCACTCGCCTTCTGCAGGAAGCATTGAGAACCGAACTGGAACCTCCCACATGAGAGGTGAGTGCGCAACGGTCAAAGCTACATTCTCTTCACACAGGCTGCAGAGTCTGCTGTCTTATGGCTCCTTAGGGCAGGAGGCAACATCTAGCTTCTTGTGATGGGAGATGGCATCTAGCTAGTTGTGGCAGGGAGGCAGTATCTGCTCATCTTCTTTTAGGAGGCACTAGGACCTGAACCTAGGACCTCCCATGTGGTAGGCGGGTGCTGTAAGGGTTAAGACTCTGGCAGTGGTCCAACTGCCAGGGCAGTGGTCCAATTGTTGAATCAGCTATTAGCTCACAAAGTCATTGGCCCAGTACACATAGTCTGTGGGCACAGCAGAAATGATTCTGGAGAGTTGCATTTTGTGTTCCTTTTATGTAACATTTGAGTGATAACCATAATGTATGTATAACCCTGCAAATAAAGAACTATAGTGCCTGTGTGTCTAGAGAGAGACTGTGGCTGTGCCAATGTGAGCAAACTTCTCTCTCCGCCTAAAGTCTTTTTCCGCCTACCTCCCTCATGAGCTCCCGAGATGGGTGCTGTGCGCAAGTGCCCAAGGGGTTGAATAATATCCACTACCCTATATTCTGTTTTGTTTTTTTAAATAAATTTAAATTTTTTTAAAGATACTTAGATTACATAAATGTTAGACAAAAATTATAGGGATTCCCATATGCCACACCTCTTACACCTCCCACAATCTCCCACATAAACATCCTTCATTAGTGTGGTCCATCATTTACAATGGAAATACATATCCTGGAGCTCTGCCATTAAGCATGGACCATAGTTCACATTGTAGACCACACTCTCTCCCACACAGTTCTGCATGTTATATGATGATATAAAATGGCCTATATCTGTCGTTGCAATGTCACTCAGGACAATTCTCAAGTCCTGCAAAAGCCCCTGTATTACAACTGCTTTTCCCTCTCCCTGCCCCCAGAGCGTCCAGTGGCCACTGGCTCCACAATAATGTTGTAATTTCATCTATTACTTGAATCACAATATGTCTATAACAGAATACCAGTAAGTCTACTCTAGTCCATAGCTCTTCCCCCAATCCTGAGGATTCTGGGATGGTGTAGCAGTTTGGCAGTTAGATATAGTACATATAGATATGTACACATGGGTGGGTCTCTTCTCTTGGCCCAAGGTGATGCTTAATTCCAGATCTCTGCTTCGATGGTTTTCCTCTTAAAGTTGTTTCCCCTTCCATTTATCCTGTCAATGTCCTTTTTTGTCCAAACTGACAGTGGTTTTGTTCATACAGCTCTCTCAAAAACGTTGTTGGTTTAGCATGCAAGAAGCAGGGGTCCAAGCTTTCAGACAGTAAGACTTTCCACAAGTCTTTCCAAGGTAACTGCATCATCAATACTGGTTTACAAGTTCCAAGTTTATTAAGTCCTCAAATGGGGCCCTATTGTCTGGAGCTCAATTTCCAGAGGCTTGGAATTTCCAGAATCAGTTTCTGTTTTCTTTGTGCCCAAAAGTTTAGTCCTTAGCGTATTTTGCTCATCTAGTGTTTTGCTATAAGCTGCAAGGAAGAGCTAAGCTGCATTCTCTGAGTATACTTTGGAAAATTCTTCAGCTAAAATCTCAGGTTTACCATTTTCAAATTCTGTCTTCCATATAACACCAGGCATTAATCTTGCCAAGTTCTCTGCAACTCTAAAACACAGATCACCTTTCCTCCAGTTTCCAATAATAGTTCCATCATTTACTTCTAAGGCATCATAAATAGTATCTTTACCATCTATATTATTATAAACAGTCTCTTCAAAGCTCTGTAGGTCTTTTCCATCAAGCATCTCAAAATTCCTCCAAAAAATACCCATTATCCATTTATAAAACCATTCTAACATTTTGGTAATTACAAAAGCACTACCCCACTCCTGGTACGAAACTCTGTATTAGTCAGCCAAAGGGGTGCTGATGCAAAATACCAGAAATCTGTTGGTCTTTATAAAGGGTATTTATTTGGGGTAGAAGCTTACAGTTTTGAGGCCATAAAGCATAAGTTTCTAACTTCACGAAATTCTGTTGCCACATATTGGATTAAGACAGCTGCCGATGTTTGCCAGGGTTCAGGATTCTTGGATTCCTCTTACGGGGCTCTTTTGCTTGCCCAGGAAGACCAGGTGAAGAAAAATCTCCTCAAACAAATCCATCTTGTCCTAAAACTATTCACTCTGAGAACCTATGAGTGTACCAGCCAAGAACAGAGGTCAGATCTTCATTTATTATCTTCCTGAGCTACACATCATTGGGGGGTGACTACTTCACCTTCTTCTGGTCTAGACTAAACACGTTATCTGCCTGTTTTACCAGGAGTTCTTCGCCCCCCCCCCCTTTTTTCTGACTTTTAACATCGGGTGTCCAAGTATGACTTGTCTTCATCAAAATCCACTGGTCCCAACTCAGAGAATAGCACGGACATCAGGGACTCTCATGTTAGGTTGTGAGATTACAGTGAAAACAGTAGATATGATATATTCACAGAAACCCAGAATGGGAAGACATTGGCATGACTGATGTGCACAGCCATCACCTGCAGAATGAGGGCTTCCCCTGCCAGGATTCCATGAAACCAGCATACTCATGTGACACTTTTGCTTGGGTTGATGCAGAAAGGCAAAAGGGGTTTCTATTTAGTAACAGAGATACCCAAGGAAGCTTCTTTTCCCATCTTTGGAACTTTTAAGCTAGAATGGATCTTAGAAACTATTTGGTTTTTCCATATTGGTTTTTAAAATGAGAAGACTAATACTCATAGGGGTCAAGTGACTTACTCATGAGACTAAAGCAGCATGAACTGTAAGTCAGATAGTCAGTCAAAGTTTACTGCCCATTCCCTTTGCCAGTTGCCTCTTCCGTGGTTTAAGCGAACTGGAAAACAGCACTTTTCATTGCTCTGGAGTCTATTCCCAACTCCTTTCCTTTATTCTCTAGTGTGAATAATAATCACTGTTCTTTCCTCTTTCCTTTTCAGGTATGATTCTCTACACTCGTCCTCCCCACCTTCTCTACCTTGGCCAGTAGGTTACTGCCCTGAGCCGGGAAGGGTTGACAAGGTCTGACATGGCAGGGCTGCTTCTGCTCCATTATCTGTCCTGGGTCAGCCCTGAAGCTTTCCTCGTAATGCTTCATCCCCACGCACGCTCTGAGCCTGATGATCCATTCAAGTGTCATTTCCAGTTCTTATGCCTCTGAAGGGAAACAGGAATATTCCATGGAAGTTAGCAGCGTAACCACAGTCACTGAATTTGTTCTTCTGGGACTATCTGACAATCCTCATATCCAGGTACTACTCTTTGGACTGTTCCTGGTGATTTATATCTTGACCATCACAGGAAACCTACTGATGCTGCTGGTGATCAGAACTCATTCCCATCTCCGCACTCCCATCATCTCTCCTGCCTGGATGTTTTATATTTCTCCATCATTGTGCCTAAACTGCTGGAGAACCTGCTTTCTAAGTGGAAGACCATATCTCTCCTTGAATGTTTCACTCAGATATCCTTGGTTAACTTCTCTGGGTTCACTGAAGCTTACCTCCTTTCTGTCATGGCCTATGACCGGTTCCAGGCTGTGTGCCACCCCCTGTTGTATGTGGTGGCTATGAACAAAAATGTGTGCGTTGGCCTGGTGGGGATATGCTGGGCCATAGGCATAGAGACTGGCCTAATGAACACTCTCCTCCTGGCTCAGCAGCACTTCTGTGGTCCCAACCTCATCAGCAGTTTTGCCTGCAAGCTTCCCCCAGTGCTTCTGTTGGCCTGTTCTGACCCTTACACTAGCATTGTCTCCATCCTGACCACCATGGTGGTCCTGGGCCTTGGGGCCCTTGTCTTGTTGCTGGGTTCCTACACCTGTATCATCTTGACAACCCTGAGAATAAACTCTGCCAAGGGTCAGAGCAAGATCTTCTCTACTTGCTCTTCTCATTTCCTTGTGGTCACCATCTTTTATGATTCAGGAATTTTAGGTATGTAATATACCCCCTGAATGTAAATATGGGTATTCCTCACCCTGAAGTAGCCATGATCTGCAGAAAAGAAGCCCTGCAAAGTATCAGGAAAATAATTGTGCTGGAATTCAGACGGACTGGGTTCCAATCCTGACTCTGCTGTGAACTAGCTGTGCAACTATAAAGAATCCATTTTCTTTCTGGGCCTCAATTGTGTAGTCTGAAAAATGAGCTAAGACAAAAACTAAAGATTTCCCTACTTCATTAACTTGAGATTTGGGAGTTCCCAAAAGGAAATCAAAATAGTTTTCATAGATTTTATTCAGTGCTAGACCAAAAAAATAAAATGCATCATTCTTAAAAATAGATGCAATATTTCTTTCCTACTGGAAGATGATATCTCCAAATGTATTTGGTATAAGACCTATTTATTAGTCACCTATACTCCAGCTGTTTTACATGGTCAGACTAAATTTTAATATATATGACTCTACAAGAGAGATATTAACACAATTTTCAGATAAGGAACCCAGGATTCAGGAGTGAACAGGTAATTCCTCAAAGGTCCCACAACAAGCTAGTAATGAAGCCATAATTTGAACCAAGTTCTCACCAGTTTCAAATCTCATGCTCTTTCCTAACATGTTTCTCTCGAACATAAACAGCTCTAGCTGGAAAGTTCTCCTTTACTAGAAGACAGAACAACCAATGTGTGTGCCCTCCACTAGTGAGTAGGAAGTGGATTTGCCCAAATTTCTCAACACTTTTCTTACCTGCATGAGACTTAAAGAGAGGTCAAGAAGTAGGAAAGGATGATAAGGAATGGTCTAGGGGTGGTCACCTGAGCCTCATGGCAAAATAGCTCACCAGCCACGGCTATGACTGTGGGCATCACTTCTTTGTATCAGTTTCTTCATATGCCATAAGGGCACAATAAGATTTTTCCACATACTTCACAGTAATGTTAGGATGAGCAAATTCAATTGTGAAGAATGATGGTTAAATAAATATTTTTCAGCCAAACACATCAGAACCCACAAAGAACATTCTTTGGATAGTCTATACTTCTTCCAATGATAGTGACTTTGGAAAAAAAAAAAAGTATCTTAGAATGCTTCATTCGGAATTATTCTCACTGGCACTAAAAAAAGATGTGCCAAAAAAAACTTCAGTCTCATTATTTTGGAATCATATGTTATGTTTAACATATTTTTATCTCTCATTTTATTTACCAGTGTTGACTGCAAATAATAATTGATCTTTTCTAAACTAAAGAAAAATGCAACTAAATGGACAAACATTTGCTCCATGAAACATTAAAAAATAATGTGCTATGACACTGAGAGTAATTTCCAGAGCCATAAATTTTGGAAACATTACCGGCAGCATTATTGGACTAAGCACACAAGTTTCAAGGAACAACCGTCACAAGATGAACATATAGTGTGCCCATATTGTTGTCCATATAGTGGGATAAGGGGGAGAAATCTTCATATTGTCATTAAAACTATTATAGAAAGATGCTTTGAAAACTATTAAGTGTTATTGAAAAGCATTAAATTATTAGTATATTCTAACCTGCAGCCCTTGATATGCTGCCGAACTTCCTTTTTTCTCAGGAAAGCTCCTATGACTTTCTACAAAAGATCATTCATGTTTAGAGGCAGTTTGAAGGTAGAAATGACTGACTTTTCATTGATCAGACAGTCATTTCTAAGTGCTGCCCCGATGAGGGTTGACTTAGCTCTGAGGACCCCCTTGGCAGTCTCTGGGATGGTATGGACTGTTACTGTCAACAATATTGTGGCTGTTGTCCTGAGCTCAGTTTGCTATTTTGTGCAATTTCCTTCAAGGTGCATGACTCCATCGTCTGGCTCAGCCCTAGAGCAAGCGCTGTCTGTGCAATACAGTGTGGTGACCCCTTTGCTAAATCCCCTCATTTACAGTCTGAAGAACCAGGAGGTGAAGGCGGCTCTGAGGAGGATGCTGGTTAGGAAGTCCAGGCTAACCTTCTAACCCAGGCTTCATGGCCTCCTCAGGAGGAAAAGTTCTGAGAGGAAAAGGAAAAGGAAGCAAGAAGAGCTTTCACCGCTCAGCCCTTTCCAAAACAGAGGACTTAGTGTCTCTGTCCCTAATCCCACCCCAGTCAGGAGGCTGGAAAATCTTCACAAAGCAGGCGACACCCACACACAGGATGCCTAGTCACTGCACAAGAAAGTCCACAGGGTTTCACTGGTCATTACTATACCTATTACATTTTCCTCTTATTCTTTGTCCCTTCTTTCCACTCCTCCCCTTTATGCCTCTTCCTCTCATCTTTTATTTTTGTCTCTGAAATTGACACAAAGTGTAACTCAACCTGTCAGACCACTAGCAAATACCCCACAGCATTCTGGAATGGTCTATCTTGGTTACTGCGAGACCCAACTCCCCCTTTGCTCCCATCTCAAAGGTCCCTGGAAAGATCCACAGCTCCACAACAGCTTAGCAAGAAATAAAATAAAATTGTCTTTATTCTTGTCTTTATTCTTACCAACTAACACCTGAAGTAGAGTGTAACAAATAGCAAATCCTCAATAACTGTTGACAGATCAAGGAATGAATGTTAGAACTGTCTGAAGAGTCTTTTCTCTGGCATGACCCTAGGAATGGCAGGTGGTGAGAAACCCTCTCTGAAGTCTAAGCATCTTGAGAGTAAAGATCCTGTGTAACAGCTCTGTACCCCAGTGTCTAATACAGTCCTGTCACATCATAGGTCCTCAGTGTGTGTTGGACAAATGAAAAAAAGAATGAATGGGACAGAGAAGAGGAAGTGGGAGAAGAAATAAGAGAAGGAGCATTTCATTTATCCAGTAAAATTCCTACTTTCATAAGACAAGTGTCACAAGAAATTAGCAAGGAAAAGAAACCAGGATAAAAGGAGAGAAAGAGAATCCATAATCCAAAGTCCTCCTCACACAGGGCTCAGTGCACAACCTGCACTCTGACAGCCTCTGCTCTGAGCCTCACCACCTCCCACTTTAGCCTGGACCACTGCAGGTCCCTGCCTGGTTCAGGTCCTCGTTCCAGGCCTAGATGGAAGAGAAGGAGTTGGAGAAAGCAGAACAAATGGTCAGTTGTCACCCCACCTCTAGTTTAGTACCAAGATAGTTCCCAGGAAGAGAGCAGCAGCAGTTCCCTGTCCAGCTTCTACACAAAGACTAAGAGGTGAGCATCTGTCAAGACTGCTTCCATGCCAGCTCCCAGGCCTCTGCATATCTATTCTTTAGCCTCTGACCCTCAGGCTAAAATCCCCTCTACAAATAAATTCCTATTCTTGTCGAGTTCTTTAAGCAAAGGCCGCTGAAGGTCATATCATAATATAGAGGTGAACCAGTCTTCAAAGGTGGAATTTCCTGATCTTCTATGTAGGATGAATTCCAGAGCTGCAGAACTGAATGACACAGCGTTCCTCAAGCTGCATTCCTGCTCTAGCCACTTGATGGAGCTCGTCTCTTATACTTCCCAGAGCAATTGGCTTCCTGCCAGCGTAGCTGAGGCAGGGTGCCACCTAAGAAGTAGATTGGTGAGCTCAGTGGGAAAAATGACCCACCATCCCTGCCTTTCCTTGCATACACACACACATATTATTCATGAATAAACCCTGTGGACTTGGAGAAAAGACTTTTGTCCCATAATTAGGAAGGGAATAGCATTCAATAACCCTGGGAGAGGTATCATATTGTGTGTAAATTCACACTAAAATGATATAACTGATGCCAACTTATTTCCTGAGAGTTTGTTTTCATTGGGTATAGGGGAGAAATAGTCTCCCTGATACCTGCCTAGGCCTAGCGGTCCTTAAACAGGCCATGGGGGCTTCGTTTGGGAGCTTCTGGTCTCTGAGACAAGAGAAACCCATCTTGCAGAGCCACTGTTCCAGCTTCTCAGAGCCAAGTGGTTTGAGCCTACCTGATAATGTAGAAGATTATAGGGTTAGTTGGCCGGTTGGAATGTAGCTCAAACTTCCAGCTAATATCATCCCCAAAAGGCTGAGGTGGAAGAATGTGGATGAGAAGTACAGAAAGACCCCAGCCAGATGGAAAGTGACTGGGTGACTTCAGTATCTCAATGACTCTACTCTTGATGTAGAATACATACTCCAAAAGAAAGAAAATTGTAGTGCTAGAAAAGATGTACAATGGCACAATGGCTTCCTTTAGGATCTAGAACTAAACAAGTGTAATCATATGTCCAAGGCCAGATGAAGGGAGGGTTGGGTCTCAGCCCTCCATTATGGAACACCTTATTAGGAGAGTTGCTAGAGAGGAGTGGAGTGAGGGAGGATTAAGAATCAGATATCATGGAAGCAGAGGTGTAGCTCAGTAGTTCAGCACTTGCTTCCCATGTATGAGGCCCCAAGTTCAATCCCTAGTACCACCTTTTAAAAAGAATTGGAGACCTGAGTCTGCTTGATGAGTTCTCTTTGGAGAGTATATTTTAGATTAAATGACCAGGAGATAGAGAGAGGGCAGTGGTGCTGGGGCTAGAGGGGTAAAGGGAAGGAAGGAAGGGAAAAATAGAAAATAAAATGGGAATTCACCAGTAGCCAATTCCTTCAATATCCAGGATCTTCTTAGCACACATGATGTCATCAGTAAGGTCATCACCCAGGGACTCTATCAGGAGTCACAAAGAAAAGAATGAGGGGACTAAGAAGTATTATCCAGAAAGGCCATGAATTTCCCTTATCCCTGGCTCCACTTGGTCTGGCCCTTCTCTGAACTGAAGGCTTATGCCTGTTGTCTTCTATATGAGAAGGCCAATGTTGTTACAGCTCCCTTCAGTACTCTGGGCATCTCTGGAGGAGTCATCAACTTCCCATCAAATGATTTATCCAGAAAATGCAGGGCATCAGACTTTAAGTCTCCTGCGCAGCTCAGATTGACTACCTACTGAACTTCGGGGGACTTCTGGGGATTTGATTATCCTGAAAACCCTAAACAGATTCTTACTTAGCACTGTCAACACTGTCAATTCAAGTCCTAGAGTTGATGTGGAGCCCAGCCAAGCTAGTCATGCCAGAGGTGTGCTTGATACTTAAAAGGAGATAATTACAGGAAAACACTCAAGGAAAACAGAGGAACAGAGTAAAAGAGGCCACTCACTGTTACAGGTGGTGTAACAGATGTCTCTGACTGAGAGGCCTGGTGGTCACTGCACCATTTATTACTGACCTGGAAGAGTCCATATTCTGTGCTGCCATTGTTATTGACTTTGGTTTGTGTATCAAATCCACTGATATGAAATGTGGTATGGATACTGGAGGGAAAGATGCCCAAGCTCAGCATAAATGATGCTGTGCAGTCCCCAGATTAAGAAGGACTCTCAAGCCAATCTCTAGTGATGGTGAAGTCCAGAGTACCTTGATGAAATGGGAAGAGTTCAGAAAAGGATCAGACAATGGAAGAAAGGAAGAATAGGAGAAGAAATGGGATAAAAGAGTACAAAGATAAACAGAGAAAATAATAGGATGATTAGGTAATTAAATGAAAATGGAGGCGTGAAAATGAGAGAAAAGGAAGATAGGATAGTGAAGCAGATGGGGAATGGGACAAAGCAAGGGAGCAGAGAACTCACATTCAGGAAAAGTGATGTCTTTATAGCCATCTATGTCTTTCAGCATCTGGAAAGTTCATATTTTATCAATTGCTTCGCCTGGATTACAGGGAACAGGATGCCCACCAGAAGCAGATGTACAAGCCATTACACATTTTATCAAAATCTATAAAATTGTGCAGTGCATAGTGTTAAACATAATGTAATCTATAGACCATGGTTAGTAGCAATACTTCAAGATGTGTTCATCAATTGTAACAAATGTAACACACTAATGAAATATTTTGTTAATAGGGAAAAGTGTGGAAAGGGAAGAGGTTGGAGTTTATGAGAATATCCTGTATTTTTGATGTAGCATTTATATAATCTAAAGCTTTTTTTAAAATAAAGAAAAAAAATAACAACAACAACAACACAAAACACCTCACAACAAAGAAAATCTTAAGTCCATATGTCTTCACAGGTGAATTATACCTATAATTTCAAGAAGAGTTAATACAAATCCTGCTCAAACTCTTCCAAAAATTTGAAGAGGAGGGAACATTAGCTAACTCATTCTATGGAAGCCAACTTTACCCTAACACTAAAGCCAGATAAAGAAAAGAAATCACAGATCAATCTCTCTAATGAATATAGATGCATAAACCCTCTACAAAAGGTGTGCAAATCAAATCTAACAATGCATTAAATGAATTATGCACCATGATCAATTGCATTTAATCCCAGGTATGCAAGGGTGGCCCAATACAAGAAAATCAATTAGTGTAATATACCACATTAATAAATTGAAGGAGAAAAATCACATGATCATACATTTTGATGCAGAAAAGACATTTGACAAAATCCAGCAAACTTTCTTGATAAAAAACCCTTGAAAAAATAGGTTTTAGAAGGAAACTTCATTAACATAATACAGGCATATATGAAAAAGTACCAGCCCGCATTACATTCAATGCTGAAAGGCTGAAAGCTTTCCCCTTAAGATCAGGAACAAGGCAATGATGCCCACTCTCACCACTGTTATTCAGCCTATACTAGAAGTTCTACCTAGAGCAATTAGAAAATAAATAAATAGAAGTAATCCAAATAGGAAAGAAAGAAGTAAAACTTTCACTATTTTCAGATAACATGATTCCATATCTAGAAAACCCATGAAAAGAACACAATGAAGCTACTAGAGCTAATCAATGAATTCATCAAAGTGGCAGCATGCAAGATCAACATGCAAAATATTCAGTAGCATTTCTGTACAATAATAATGAGCAATCTGAAGAGGAAATCAGGAAACAAATTCCATTTACAATAGTGACTCAAAGAATCAAATATCTATGAATGTGTTTAGTCAAGGATGTAGAAAACCTGTATCCAGAAAACTACAAAATATTGCTAAAGAAAGTTAAAGAGGACCTAAACAAATGGAAGGACAAACCATGTTCATAGCTTGGAAGACAAAATATTGTTAAGATCTCAATTCTAAACAAATTGTTTTACAGAATCTCTACAAATCAAAATTCCAAAAACCTACTTTGAAGAAATGGAAAAGTGAATTACCAAATTTATTTGTAAGGAAAAGAGACCCCGAATAACCAAAAATATCTTTACAAAGAAGAACAAGGTCAGTGGACCCACACTTCCTGACCTTAAAACATATTACAAAGTTACAGTGGTCACAACAGCATGGCATTGACATAAAACTAGACATATTGATCAATGGAATTGAACTGAGTGTTCAGAAATAGACCTTCGCCTCTATGGACAACTGTTTTTTTTTTTTGTTTTTTTTTTTGTTTTGTATCATAACTCTACTTTTTATTTTCATGAGCTGCAAAATACAAATGGATAAATATAATCATAAAACTTTGCATTGGGCACAATAAATAAAGATGAAATGTGTGAGTCAAACTACAAAAAATGGGAAGGTGTGTATAATAAGAGATCAGAGTTTCCATTAGTTATTGAAGTTAATTTGGTATAGATTCAAACTAGATTGTAATTAGTTTTTTTTTAATTAATTTATTTTTTATTGTGTGTAAAAATCAAAATTTTCACAATACATACCAATATTTGTAAAATGATATATAAATATATATTCATATATGTGCATTTGCTTACAAAAATGTTATTTATATATATATAAATATATTTTAAGAGGTGCTTAGATTACCCAAAATATTACACGGAACCCACTGGGATTCCCATGTTGCCCACCTCCCACACCTCCCACCACATCCCACACAAACATCTCCCACAAGTGTGGCCCACCACCCTCAATGGACTTACACATCCTGGGGCCTTGCCACCAACCATAGACCACAATGGACAACTGTTTTTTGACAAGGCTACTAAGCCCATTTCACCAGGACAGAACAGTTTTTTCAACAATTGATGCTGAGAGAACTGGATATCTATATTCAAAAGAGTGAAAGAAGACCTCTGTCTCACACCTTATACTAAAATTAACTTGAAATGGATCAAAGTCTTAAATATAAAAGCCAGAACCATAAAACTCCTAGAAGAAAATGTAGTAAAGCATCTTCAAGATCCTATAATAGGAGGTGATTTCTTAGACTTTACACCTAAAGCAGAAGCAATGAAAGAAAAAATATATATGAATGGAACCTTCTCAAAATTAAATATTTCTGTGTTTCAAAGGACTTTGTCAAGAGGTAAAAAGGCAGTGGGACATTATATTTGGAAACCACATATCCATTAAGTGTTTAATATCCCTGATATATAAATATAATCTACAACTCGATGTGAAGACAAAAAACCTAATTAACATATGGGCAAAAGACTTGCATAAACATTTTTCCAAAGAGGAAACACATAGGGCTAAAAAGCACATGAAGAGATGTGCATTACCACTAGCTATTAGGGAAATGAAAATTAAAACTACAGTGAGATATCATTTCATAGATTGACCACAATTAAAGAACAGAAGACTACATGTGTTGGAAAGGATGTGGAGAAATAGGAACACTTATGTCGTTAGGAATACATAATGGTGCAGTCACTGTGGAAGTCTCTGATGATTCCACAGGAAGTTAAAAATAGACCTGCCTATGATCCAACAATCCTACTCCTAAGTATATACTCAGAAGAGCTGAAAGCAAGGGCACGAACAGACATTTGCACACCAATGTTCATTGAGGCATTATTAGCAATTGCCAAATTATGGAAACAACCCAGGTGTCCATAAGCGGAAGAATGGATAAACAAAATGTGTTATATGCATATGATGAATTATTATTCAGCTATAAGAAGAAATGAAGTTGTGATGCATATGACAACATGGATGAACCTTGAGGACATTATGTTGAGTGAAATAAGCTAAACACAAAAGAACAAATATTATATGATATCACTAATATGAACTAAATAAAATGAGCAGATTCATGGGGTTAATAGCTAGAATATTGGTCACCAGAAGATAGAATGAGGATAGAGAATGGGGAGCTGAGGTTTAATTTGTGCAGCATTTGTAATAAGGTTAATTGTAAATGTCTGGACTGGATAGAGATGATGATAGCATGTTAGAGTGTATAATTAGTAGCACCATTTTGGGGGTATGATTGTGGTTGAAAGGGAAAGTTTCAACCCGTTCAACTAGAAAGTTTTGAAGGGAAGCTAAACATGTAGCATGTGACTGTGTAGCTAGTAATCACTGCTGTGGATGATGAGTGTGGTTTATAGTACAAATATATAAGAATGTTCTTCCATGAGTTAGAACAAATCTGTGTTGAGGGTTTTGACTCATTGGATGACAAGATTCATAGTTACATGCAATAAGAGGTCTTGACACACTGGTTTGTCCTTCCCTATAAGGAAATGCCCTTGATCATAAGAGACACCCACCAGTCCGTTTCTGGACAAATCGGTCCTCCCAAAGTTGGGAGTCCACCCCCTTCCCACTGAATACCACTTTTGATAGCCTTATGAAATTTGGGTTTCAAAAATCATAATTAGGAGCTACCAAGGTTGAGAACGTTGAGAAAGCACTCTGTATTTGGGCTGGTAGCTGAGTTACCCATCTAGGAGTAAAGGTGAACTAAAAGAAGACTAGTCCAATCATGCTCTGATACCTCAGAGGTAGACTTCTCTTAGCCTCAAAACCACAAGCCAATTAATTCCCATTGTTTAAGCCAAGTCACTGAAAGTTATTCTGAGAAGCTAAAATACCATACTAAATAAAAATCTCTGGGGGGGGGGGTCATACAAATTTCAACTTATCTAATTAATGATCTAAAGTTGGGATTCAGGCTGTGACTCCAGGGAATAAAGGACATTGGCATCTTTGTCCCCTGGACTGTCAGGCTCTGCCAGCCAATTACTGACTGCCTTATTTATACCTGCCCTTTTAAAGAGCTAAATGAGAGAATCATTCATTTCACAGTTTCTCCTAGAACAGTATTCATAATGAACGAGGAAACAAAATAAAGAGAGCCCCTGTTGCTAAGTCTAAGCTATCAAAAAGATGTCTCTCTCACCTTTTGTTGAGGACATTAGAGGTCTGGTGCCCTACTGGGAAAGAAAGACAAGACCAAGTCAGAGCTCAAAGAATGTGAACCCTGAAGCCTTTGAAGTACTCCATTGTGATGACCTTACTGGGATTTCCCAGTAGAAATAAAAATTCATCTGAAGTTCTTGTACTTAGTCCTCATAAACCTAGAGACCAGTGGCCCCAGAAAAAGACCAGAGCTGCAGGAATTCTTCTGAGCCACAAAAGCCCTGAGCTGGGTAAAGTTCCCTGTTATTGATTGACTTCCTCCCCGCCCCCTCCTGGCACCTCTCCTAACCACTTCCTTCCCTTTCCTCATGTAAGAGCTCTTTCTGGCTCCCTGAAAAACATCTTTTTCCAGGGGTCTTTTGGTACATTTTCTATGTGCTGAAGACTGAGCCCCATAAATCTGGGCAGACATTTACATTTTCCAAACAGTGGGGTCTGTGTGTTCACTTACTCTGAACAGCTACTTGGGGAACACCTCTGGCCTCAGTGTATTGGGAATAGAGATTTCATACATTCTGGATTCAAACTCAAAATTACTCCAGGCTCTGGATGTACAATAAAAGCAGTTTCCAGCAACTGGAGCATAGTATTTGGGAGAAGAGTGGGGAGAGTACATCAGAGTAGATGGTGGATTTGTGGTCATTTTCTAGGGTCAAATCACATGTTCCAAAAATGTTACATTTCAGTTATTATTAATTCCTTCCATATTCAAAACTGATCAAAATAATAGGAGTGTTGCATCAAATACAGCAAAGAGTTAAAGCTACAAAATCCTAAAGAAAACTATAATATTCAATGATGTGATGTTTTTACTACTTTCACTACTTCCCAGTCCAAGGACCTCCCTCTAACTCTGGGAGTAATATTGCCTTTGATTTTCAACAAGTCCCCATTTTTGGTAGAGTACTTTCCCATGCTCAATGAATAGAGGAACTGCTGAATACCCTTCTTTACGCTTCCAATTAACTATTCAATCCCAGAATTAGCATTTATGAAATTAACTAACATTTTAAAATTAAATACATTTGAGTCTGATATAGTGTTAAGAATCTGATGTTTCATGTGTCTTACTCAAAGAATGTTTCCCAGCTACCTGTCCTCAGGGAAAGTATGTGAAAAGTTATTTGCCAAGGAACTGGGCTCATATTCCAACTCCACCCCTTGATACATCTTTGGCTTTGGGCAAATTTCCTAACTGCTTTCTGCCTCAGTCACTCAAATGTTTAAAAGATGAAGAAGATAAAGGATACAAATGCCACTATCTCATAGGACTGCTGTGAAAAATAGGTATGTTAATATTTGTCAGATGAATGGTGTCTAGTATTATCTTCTTCATTATCATCAGCCATAGTATCATCACCATTGTTATTCATGATACCTAAAAGTGTTAATATTGTTACTGATTTTGAAGTGCATTATATGTTTAAGCAGAGGAACAGATATTAAAATGGCATGACACTTAAAATAACCCAGAAATTCAAAATCTGCTTGTCTGTAATGTGGTATTATACAGAAGTTTTCTTATATGGATTCCTATGCAAATTAGTATACCCAGTTTCCCTTTAGTAGAATCATTTAAACAAACGCTAATTTTGCATTGATTCCTCTTCTCTCCATAAGGATCCAGATCATCACTTTTCTAAACACTAGGGATCGGGGCTGAGTCACTCAAACTTCAGTGTAATTGAATGCACTGTGATCCACCTGGAAGGGTACATGAAAATAAAGTGGACAAAGAGTAAATTCACAAGAATTGACGCAATTACTTGCTTAATTCACACAGATTATTCCAAATGTAAACATGTTCAAATTCTTGAACAGTGGTTTCAATTTCTTTCCTGTTTTTTTTTTTTTTTCTGTTCTTTTGCTTGTTGTCATTGTTTGCTAGTATAGATAACACAGAAATTATTTACTCCCAAAAGAATTTCACAAAAGCAGATTTTTTTTCCAGCAGTTGTTCTCCTTCAGTGCTACATTAGAGTTAATTTGAACCATCTTTGATGTGCATTAACTTACTAGGAAGAAGGGAGATGTAAAATGAAACTAAGAAGCTCCCGTAGGCTACAAAATTGGGTTACTATTTTATATTTACAGTTGGGAAATAATTACAAAATACAGGGACAGAGAAGGTGGCCGGGTCTGTGCAATTTAAATAGTTTGTGAGTCCTTCGGGCAACACCAATATCAGAAGCTGTGGTGTCAGGAAAAAGATAGATATCACAGGGCAGGATAAATGGTCAGAGGACTGGTCAGTGTTTAAATTTACCAGGCAAGGCATCAGCGTTCATGAAAAGGTACAATCTGATTGCAGAGCCCCATTTCAGGGCCCAAGCTAAGCTTGAGTAAAAGTATAAGAAATATAGCTGAATTCTAAGGAAGGGTGAAAACCTAAGAGAAAAAAGGAGTATATAACAGTTGACTATTGGTGTACACAAAAATGTCTTCCTCTCAAATGCCTAACATAGTCTGACAATAGTAGGCAATCTCCACAAAGCTGTTGTTTGCAAAACTGGGTTTTTAGACGGATGATATAATAATTACCAAATAAAATGGGGGATTATAAATGGAATGAATGAACTACAAAATGAATGAATGGGTGAATAAATAGAAGGACAGATGGATGTTGGATTGATGGATGGATGGTTGTAGATTTATGTCATGGGTTTAAATAATTTTTTAGTAGATTCAAAAATTGGCCGGGGAATATGGGATGATTCAGGTATAAGGATCTGGTAGATGATGGTACACCAGGCAAGCCCACTGCCTGACCTTCCATAGCTACAACAATGTGAAGGTCCCTACACTTACACACACACACACACACACACATGCTATTTTTACCTTTACTTTCCACTTCTCCTTAGTTCTGAGTCTTTATCAAGCTTATGGACCTGGATTATTTCCCCCAAAATATTAGGTATAGTGTCTATACTACTCATTCCACTTTTTCTGCATTTAACACATACTCATTGGAATTCCACTACATGCAATTCTCTTGGCTGAATAAAGTGTCCTGGATACAAAATACTGTATGAATCAACAACTGCCCTCAAGGAAAAAAAAACATACAACACACATAGTACACTAACTATGACAGCAAGAGAGTGGTTCCTGTGACTCATGTGATTGCATACTGGGATGAGTTACTTATTGTGACCAGATGAATTAGATCTTAATGTGGAGAAAAATAGCAATTTCTAAGAATTTTTTAAGTAGGGGGAGAGAAGGTCATTATAGAAAGAATATAGTCTTTGCAATCAGAGAGATAAGAGTTGGAATGATGGTGTTAAATCATTTAGAAATAAAGAAATATTTTGTTTCCTTATTTGAAAAATATCAATATGATTATTTGTCCCAAATTTTTTTGAGGATTAAACATTAAGATTTAGGAGTGCAATCATTCTCTATTATTACATATTATGGTGAGTTCAGAGACGGTAATGATCAAGGTAAGACTTCAGAAAGAAGTTGACATTTCAGGGAGAGTCAAAATGTAAATAAGATTTGCATTGAAGAAAGAGCTTTCCAAGCTAAGCAGTTGATTGAGAAAAGGCAGAAAGAGAGAGAGAGATGCCCAAGGGCTGAACAGAGGCAAGTACACAGTCTGCCCTCAGCACTGAGGCTTTCATAGGGTAGTATGTGGATAATCATGAAAATAATAGATGACAGATGATAGAGGATTTCAAGGACACAGCCTTGGTTGGAAGGCACTGTATTGTATGATGTCCTCTTATTCCGGAGTCCTTCATAGAGGAATCAAATCTTGCCTGGTAAATCTTAAATTCAATATTCTATTCAATAAAATAAATTATGCAAATTCTTTCCTAATTCTTTCTAACCATACTTCAAATAAAAAAGAAATACACAAACACTCACAAGCAAAAAAAAAAAAAAAAAGCAAACAAAACCAAAATCTGCTAGGGCCTACAAATTTCAGTCTTGTCTAAAATTTGAAATTGAAAGTATATGTGAAATGTCCTGTGGAAAATCTAAGGAAGACATAAATATCATCACAGTTATGCATCCTGAGTAGACTGTAAGAGACAGAGTGATGGAAGAGAAACACTAGGAAGTCCACTATATCTACAAAGTACAAAGAATATTGTTGAGCACAGTTTCATTGAAATGAAAGAGATTGACTCATGGTCAAGATTGGGAAATTTTATGAATTTCTTCAGCAATCTCTGAGATAGAGTATTGCCCATAGAATCATAACATGGTAAAGCTGTCTCTGATTTAAGAATTGAAGTAAGCATAATGCACAGGAAGAATGGAGTAGAAGTATCAATGAAGGCATATATGAATTTTAAGTTAATTGAACGGAAGACACACCCCTCCCCTCCTATGTAATGCATGAGGTCATTAGAGGTTTCAGGTCTGTCTCTTATTTATTTCTGGTCAGCAGAATCTCTCAATGGCCTTGGGGAACCACAGCAACATCCTGGAGTTCATATTTCTTGTACTGTCTGCTGACCCCCATTTCCAGACTCTGCTCTTTCTGCTGTTTCTGGGAATTTACATCCTGACCCTGTTGGAGAACCTGTTGATGCTGCTGGTAGTCAGGGCAGATCCTCACTTCCAACCACCCCCATGTACTTCTTCCTGAGTTACCTCTTCTTTCTGGGTTTTTGCTTCTCTTCTTCCACAGTGCCAAAGCTGCTGGAGAAACTCCTGTCTCAGAGGAAAACCATCTCTGTTGGAGACTGCCTGGCTTAGGTCTTCTTTGTGTTTGAGTCTGGGGCCACAGAAGCCAGCCTGCTCTCAGCGATGGCCTATGACCGCTATGTTGCCATCTGCCACCCTCTGCCCTATGGACAGATGGTGAGCAACCAGCTCTGTAAGGGGCTGGTGTGGGGATCCTAGAGCCTGAGCTTTCAAAATGCATTCATCAACATCCTTTTTGCTATGAACTTGGACTTCTGTTGAGTTTATTCCATCCCCCACTACAGCTGTGAGCTGCCCTCACTCATCCCTCTTTCTTGTTCGGATATCCCCACCAATTTTAATGTTCTGCTCTGCTCCAGTATCCTACATGCACTGGGAGCCTGTTTCTTGATCCTTTACTCCTACATCTTCATTGTCTTCACCATCTGGAGCATTAGCTCCACATCTGGTAGAAGCAAGGCCTTCTCCACCTGCTCCTCCCACCTCACTGCAGTGCTCCTGTTCTTCGGCTCAGCTTTCCTGCTCTATCTCATGCCAACCTCAGGATCACCATTGGAATTGATCTCTGTACAGTACAGTGTGATTACTTCCTTAGTGAATCCCCTCATCTGTAGGCTGAAAAACTATGAGGTGAAAGCAGCTGTGAGAAGGACCTTGAAAAACTATCTCCAATATTAGCTAACCACATGCCTAGCTGATGGCCATTAGTTTATTACAGCAATATATGTGATCAATGGTTAATAAGAGAATTTTCTGATATTTGATACTTGGTTCAGAATATAACTTAGAAATACACAATATTCTATGGGGGTGATATAGAGAATTGTGGTTCAGATTTATAATTCATGATATAGGGACCAAGGCTAAGCAGAAATGACAATACTAATCCAGCCCTTTTCTATGGATTGATAGGTCCTAATCCCATATTGATTCTCTTTACTATGTATTTTATTGAGCAACATGAAATAAAATCACCAATAAAAGAAGGGCACATAGAATGAGCTGGTTGAGCTTGAGTCTGAAAAACATGAGAGGGTCAGAAGGGAGGTAAAATATTCAGTAAGGAGGTATTTGGATTTGGAGAGTCCTGGACCTACAATGGGTGAGAGCACCCAAGGGAGGTACGACAACTCAGACAAGGGAAGGTCCATCAGGGAATTCACAAAAAGTGAGTTTGTAACATCTCTTAGAAAATAAATTTAAGGAAATATCAGGGTATTATTTCATAAAATAGTTTAGCAGAAAGACATTTTGCTCTTTGAGCAAGATGTTAGGACACAAGGGGAAAAAGCACTGTTTGAAGAGGAAACGTGCATGTTTCATTGAAAAGCAAGAGTCAGAGAGGGAAAAATAGGAATTACAAGTTCAGACCAGCTGAAGAGTGCAGCACATCTGGTTGCCTTTAGTTGGGGGTGTGCCGTGATACAGGCATTAAACCAAGGACTACTTGGGGCTGCTGTAAGGACAGAAATCCTCCCCAGAACTATACTTTAAGGCACAATATTGGGATTAAAGAATTGAAGGGATTGGCAGACAGTCTAAAATATGGGGACCTAGGTGGGTTCTCATCTAAGCTTGTAACAGCAGAATTGGTGTCCTTCTCCTTACCTCTCTTTGCCCCTCCCATTTCATGCTGCCCCTTTTCATACCCAAGCACACACTAGCCACAAACTGCCTTCTGCAGAATGCCCATTCCAACACTTCCCTGAATTTTTTGAGGTTTAGTAATCACCTAAGAACAAAGATCATGAGGTAATTTTCTTAAAATCATTTTTCCTTTCTGAGTTCCTTTAGTGGCATGTTCATTTAGATTCTTCTGTTATAATTTTTTTCTGATTTTTTATGAATAAAAATAACTTATGTCCACCAGATTATAATTGGTTTGAGGAAATATTTATCCGTTTTACAAAAGTATATATATTTTTTCAACTATGAGCCGAAATTAATCTTCTCTTGTATGTCGGTTCAACAACCACGTATTACATGTTATTCGTTATATAGTCTCTAATAAAATTCGATGTTTTAAACACTTTGCATCTTACAGGTATTCTCATATTTGATCAATTTTCTTATTCTAATTGTCAGCAATTCAATATACATTGCTTTATAGTCATGTTTTGCCCTATAGAGAGCAGAGTGTAAGACCACAATGGATGCCCCAAAATTTAAAAATTTAATTCATCTTATTTTTCAATATAATTATTACATAGAGGAAATTGTAATGCTTATTAATACATGTATTTTGAAACATATATTAATTAGAATTTCAAATTATAATATTTTCTACCTAATTTACCAGGAAAATAATAAAATAGTTTCATGCAACAAAGAAAACTTTATTTCCCTTGGCTTCATGCCCTTATCTTTTCTTTTCCTATACATACAGGTTTTAAGGCAACTGGTTTATTTAGCAGGTTTATCTCATTGGGATGGAAAAAGTTTGGCAATAAAACTCTGTTGAATCTCCCTTTGCCATTCCTTTATGATATCTATGTCTCTTCTGCTAGTGCCCAACCTGCTAGATAACCTCCTATCTCAGAGTAAAACCATCTGTTTGTTGAACTTTCTAGCTCAAGTCTTCCTTGTGTTTCATATTGGAGCAAAAGAGATCTACCTGTTCTCAGCAGTGCCCCATGACCACCACACTGCTATCAGCTATCCTGTGCTATGACAAATAATGGATAACAAGCTCTTTATGCAGTTTGTGTGGGGCTCATGAAGCCTGTGGTTGCTAGACACCCACATTAACCTCAATCTGGCAGTGACCTTGTATTTCTATGAGGCCAAAATTATCCCAACTGTAGACTGTAGCTGTGAGCTGCCCATTCTCTTCCCTTTGTACTGCTCTTATGGCATCAACAACCTCATTGTCCTGGTCTGCATGCTTTGTTACATTCTCTGATTACCTTCTACACATGCATATTGTCTCCACATTCTGAGGGTCAGCCACACCCCTGGCAGCATGAAGGACTTCTCCACATGTAGCTCCCACCTCACAGCTGTGAGCTTATTCTATGTCACAGCTTTACTCTGTCATCTAATGAGAACACAAGACCCTTCTCTGGAGTTTTCTTCTCCATGAAATATGTTATGGTCTCTACTCTAGTGAATCCCTGAAGCTGAGGAAAACCTTGGGAAAATGTTTGCAATGTTACAAATAGCAAAGTTTGGCTAGATTTGAGTAGCAGTTAGGTATGAACTACATGTAGCTGTGTATCTGGTGAGTTCACATTAAGTAGAATTTCTTGATTGCCCATGATATGAAATACTGCAAGATGTCTTACAAAATAATTTAACTATCTGTATTTAGGTTTATTTTCTTTTGATATTTTTTATACATAGGTTTTTTTTTTTTTAACTTTGGCTTTTAAAAAATTGCTATAGATTACATAAATGTTACCATAAAAATATACAGGATTTGCATATGCCCCACTCACTACACCTCCCACATTTTCCCAAATTAGCATCTTCATTACTGTGCTACATTTGTTACAACTAATAAACACATATTGGAGAATTGCCACTACATGTGGATTATAGTTTCCATTATAGTTTACATTCTGCCCGCACAATTTTGTAATTTATGACAAAGTACATAATTGCCTATATCCATCATTGCAATGCCATTCAAGAAAATTTCAATGTTCTGAAAATGCCCCCATATTATACCTGTTTTTCCCTTTCCCTCCTCACAGACCCTCCAGTGGCCCTGCCTCTATATCAATGATAAAAGTTCTTCCATGGCTAGAATAACAGTAAGTCTATAGTAGAACAATAGTAGAACACCAGTAAATCTACTCTAGTCCATTGTTAATCCCCCAATAATTGAGAGGGGGCTTAGATCCCATGGGGAAGTTGGATAGAACTATATTTCTTGCAGTTGCAGACTCTCTCTGTTCCTTAACATGGACATTGTCAATCATTACCTCCTTGTTAGTTGTCCTGGGTAAGTCCAATGAACTGGAGAGTAGATGTTGCAACTCTCAGGGGCCCAATTGGCACATGGACAGGTCTCTTGGACATACACCTATCAAGTCTAGTACTAACTATAGGTTCAAATAGAAGGAGCAGAAGAGCCATGTGTAGGGAAACCACAAATGAGGCCAACACTGTCTACTGGGGAGCTTAAATTCCAAAGTAGGCCTGCTGGCAGGGTGCCAAACTCCTGAGCTGTCTGCCCTCCCTACAGTGTCTGGATGTCTCCAGAGCCCTCAGAAGCCCCACTATTTGAGACAATATTTACTATTGTAGTTGATGAGATCTTGCTTAGACATGATTAAGTATATCCTTTGGAATGACCTTCAAATCACTTTGAAGTCTCTTAGACATATAAACTCATTTGTCTTTACCTTTTCCCCCTTTTGGTCAAGGTCGTTTTCCAGTTGCATTGCTAGTTGGTTCTCCGTAGTAATCCCTTGGTGCCAGGGAGGCTTATGCCCATGAGTCATGCCCAATGTCACGGGGAAAGTCATGCATTTATATTCTGAGTTTGGCTTTGAGAGAGGCCACATTTGAGCAGCAAGAAGGCTCTCAGGAGGTAGCTTTTAGGCAACATAAAATACTAGGCTAGGTTTCAATTTCAAAAGAACCTGTTCATAAGTATAGTCTTCAATATCAAGGGTGCATCGCAATGCTCTATCCTCCTTCACTAGGCACTGCCCCTGTACTCGGGGGATTCTTACTGTCCCATTAGAAAATGTGGCCGATCTCCCTAGGATGGGAATTCAATATTCTTTTGGTTATTGTGTGATCTCCACCTACCATGACAATGCCTCATGAACACTTGAACACATTCATTTGCCTTTGCAGTATGCTTCAGGTGAACCTCCTGCCATACATCCCCCATCACTGACATCCCTTGCCACAGGGTGACCATTCTGTGATCCAAATCTAATGCAAAAATGAAATCAACAAAATAAATAAATAAAATTAATAAGAAAATTAAATAATGATAGATTTTAAATAACAATTAAAATACAAAAATTTTGAAAAAATTTGAAATAATAAAAAAATATTTTTGTCTTTCATCACTGTAAGATCTGTTGTCTTGTATGAACAGTGACATTTTCTTCTGTATATTCCTCCAGTGTCCCATTTTTTTCAGTTTATCTTCAAAAGAGCTTTAGGTTTCAGAAATATCATGTACAGAATATAGGGGATTCCCATATACCCAACATCCTCCTCCTTTTCCCCTCTCCCCTATTAATAACATTTTACTTGTGGATGGTACATTTGTTACAATTGATGTACAAATATTGAAGCATTGCTACTAGCCATGGTCAATGATTTACATTTTTTTTTTTACATTTTGGATCTTACAGTTTTATAAATTTTGACGAATTTAAAAAGGCCTGTATCCATTAATGCAAGATCATGCAGAACAGTTCTAATGCCCTAAAAATATCCCATGTTCCATCTATTCTATTCTTTCCTTCCCCTCCCCTCCCCTAAGTGGTAACCACTTAGTTTCACCTTTTGAAGAATAAGATTCATAGTTATTTGAGATAATATTGATGACTTACATATTGATATGTTTTCTTTTATTATGCATTGCCTATATTTGGAAAGACTCTTGCCCCTCTATTTGAGAACATAGCAGGACGCTCCAGGATGGGAGTTTAATATTTTTTTGTTTATTGTGAGTGTCTCCACCCAGTGCTATAGCACACTATGACAAGATGAACACTTACAAATTCCATAGAAGCCTGCCCCAGGTAGGCCCTGTCTTGTATATCCCCCCACATCCAACACGATATACCAGTAACCCTCCCCTAATTGAACAAGTTTATTGATCACTCTCAACTAATGTGCATAAGCATGAATCATATATTTCCCTCAGTAACTGACTAGAGCTGGTTCTATGAGATGATCTTTACCAATTTTCTAAGGAGATTTCCAACAGATTCTTTATTTTTATTTATTTTTATTTAAGTATAACATGCACAGAGAAAATGCACAGCCCTTAGGTACACACCATGTTGAATTTCCTCAGAAGATACAATGTTAGGAAACCAACAACCAGAATAAGTTTCTTATATCAAGCACATTCTTAGTCAAAGAGAAATCGCTATCCTAACTTCTAAAACCACAGATTACTTTGGCTTTTTTTTTATTCTTGTACAGCATATATTCTTTTGTGCCTGACATCATTCACTCAAGATTACACTTGGACAACTAATCCATGTTATGTATATTTGTATATTGTTCATTTTCAATGCTTAATATAGTTTTCTTTTGTGTGAATATATAACATATTGATCCATTTTGGTGTTGAAGGATATTTGAGCAGTTTTTGGTTTCTGGTCATTAAGAAAAATGTAGCTATGAGCAATCTTTTTTTCTCTATGTGAAATAGGCATTCATTGTTTTGAGTTTATAACCAAGGATATCCATGCTGGATCACAGAATATGCTTATGTTTCAATTTAGTAGATATATTCCAGTACTTTTCCAAGCAGGTATATTTGAGTTCCACTTGATCCATATTGTGACTACAGTTTGATTTTCTATATTTTTCATCTTAGAATTTGTTGGGTGAAATGTGATTGCATTTTGGTTTTATTTTGCATTTTCCAGGTGACTAATGAAGTTGAGGACATCATCTTCTCCCATTCAATAATTACCATTCACTCTCTTACTGCTGTCTTTTGATGAACAGAAATTTTAATATAGTCCAGTTTATCCTTCTTCCATAATAGTTTGACATTTTGTGTTCAATTAATCAATTTTTTCTCTACTTTAAGCATATGAAGATATTCTTCTGTGATTTTGTGAAAGGTTTATTACTTTCACAATACTTGTCTGGAATTGGTGAGCATACATGATATATAATAAGAGTCAAGATGCATGTGTTTACACATGAAACTGCAGTCAATACAGCACTATGTTATTTCCCACTGCACTGAAGTGTTATCTTTAAGATAAATCAGGTAACTGTATAACTGTGTGGATAATAGATAGATAGATAGAGAGAGAGAGAGAGAGAGAGATGATAGATATATAGATAGATAGATAGATAGATAGATAGATAGATAGATAGATAGATCTGTAATAACTGGTTCTGTTTTTGGAAACTTACTTTTATTCCATTGATGATTTTTGTCCCAATTATACAATGTGTTAATTATTAAAATAGGTTTTATATCTGGTAGCCTTGGAGTTCCTCCAAAGTTATTCTTTTTTGAGATTTCTTGGACCATTTTTGGACATTTGTTTTGTCACAGAAATTGTAGAATCACATTATCAATAACAAAAATGGGTAATATTCTGATTGGGATTGAACCTGTAAATCAAGGTGACAATAGTTGATTTCTTTACAAAAGGAGTCTTCCAATTTATAAACAAGTTATATCTTTCCATTTACCTGGATGTATTTAATATCTCAGAAATATTTTGGAGTTTCAATTGTAGACATCTTGCATACCGTTTATGAAATGTATTACAAAGCAGATAGCTTTTTGTTCTAATTAAGTGCCATAATTTTCAGGTATCCTATGTGTTTTGTTGGTATGTAGAAATGCAACGGAGTTTTGCATTTGGAGTGACCTTGGGTCTAGTTCATACCAGGTCCATGTAATAATTGGTCTGCTTTTTGTTACGTAAAATAAAATTTATATTGTCTGGAGTTTCATAAATTAAATCAGATATTTTACTGTCTAGTTTTTTTTTTACTCAGCATACTGTTTCTGAGTCATTAATTACCTTTCATTCTTTTACATGCTGATAGACATATGTGTCATTTCCCATGTTTTACTATTTACTATAAAATTTACTATTTACTATAAAATCTATATTTATAGAAAATGCCAAAAGAAAATATACCTAAATATGGGTAGTGAAATTATTTTGTAAGGCATCTCAGAGCATTTCATATCATCGGCAATCAGGAAAGTCTACTTAATGTGAACTCACCAGATATCCAGCTGCATGCAGTTCTAATCTGATTCCTCCTCAATTCTATCCATCCTTTGCTGTTTCTAATATTGCAAATATTTACCAAGGTTTTCCTCAGAGTTGCATTCACCAACTATTTTTTTAGGTATTAGTTTCAGGGGTTCACTAGCGAAATGACCATATCATATTTTATGGAGAAGAAAACTCCAGAGAAGGGTCTTATGTTATCATTAGATGACAGAGTAAATCTGTGAAACAGAATAAGCTCACAGCAGGGAGGTGGGAACTACAGGTGGAGAAGGCCTTCATTCTGCCTGGAGTGGAGCTGATCCTGAGGATGTAGAGACAATGCGCATGTGTAGTAGACAATCAGAGAATGTAACAAAGCATGCAGACCAGGACAGTGAGCTTCGTGGTGCCATAAAAGCAGGAAAAAGGGAAGAGATGGGCAGTTCACAGATACTGCCTACAATCGTGGATGATTTTGGCCTCATAGAAGTCCAAGTTCACTTTTAGAGAGAGGTTAATGTGTGTGTCTAGCAACCACAGGCTTCATGAGCCCCCCACAAAATGTATATACAGCTTATTATTCCTTATTTGTCATAGAACACAGGACAGCTGATAGCAGCAATGTTGGGGATGACCCTCTGCTGAAAACAGACAGATTTCTGATGCCCTAATATGAAAAACAAAGAAAACTTGAGCTAGAAATTTCTCCTCATAGATAGATAGATAGATAGATAGATAGATAGATAGATAGATAGATAGATAGATAGATAGAT
>JAKSZT010053895.1:619752-684680 GCA_026826555.1 Tolypeutes matacus
GATAGATAGATAGATAGATAGATAGATAGATAGATAGATAGATAGATGATAGATAGATCTTTAACAGGTGTCTGTTTTTGGAAACTTACTCTATTTCATTGATTATTTGTTCATTTTTGTCATATTAACAAGGGTTAATTATTATAATAGCTTTAACATCTGGTAGCATAAGTGTTCCACCAAAGTTACTCTTTTTTGAAATTTCTTACATAAATTGTTTAATTACCTTGTCAATAATAAAAAATATCTAATAATCTTATTGGGATTGAATCTTTATATCAAGGTGACAAGGGCTGATACCTTTACACACTAAGTCTTCCAATTTATAAACAAGTTATATCACTCCATTAAAGTAGATGTATTTTATATCCCTCAGAAATATTTTGGAGCTGTAATTGTAGATTTCTTGCACATATTTTGCAAAATGTATTATAAGGTATTTAATGAGCTTTTTGTTCTATTTAAGTGGTATTATTTTTAAGTGTACTAGTGTTTTGTTTGTGTGCAGATATGCAATGGAGTTTTGCAAATCCAGTGACCTTAGGCCAGTTAATAACAGGTCCAAGTAATAATTGATTTGCTTTTTGTTATTTAAAATAAAATTTTTATCGTCTAGAGTTTTATAAATGGAATAACATATTTACTGTCTAGTTGTTTTTTTATGCTAAATACTGTTTCTGGGATTCATTGATGAACTTTCATATTTTTAAATGCTGATGAACACGTGTAATTTCCCATCTTTTACTATTATAGATTATATTGCTAGAACCAATAGTTTTTAAATCTTTTGGGGGACATATGTTCTCATTGCTTTGGAGTAAATACTTAACAGTGGAATTGCTGAGTTTAGGATACTTATATATCTAACTTTTTAAGAACTGTGAAACTGTTTTCCAAAATGGATTTACTATACTACATTGGCACCGGTAACATTTGCAGATTTCAGTTGCACTAATACCTCTACAATACTAGGTAGTCTTTTTTTGTATTTTTTTTCAGTAGAGAAAGTGTGAGTTTACAAAAATAACTTAAGATTTTTCAATTCTATTGGGTTTGTAGGAGCATCTCATTATGGTATTACCTTGAAGTTCCCTAACTTTGAATGATATTGAGGTTTTTTATTTGTTTATTGTCAATTTCTGTATCATTTAATATAATGTTTAATACAATATTCTGCCCAAGTTTATTTAACTTTTGTCTTCTTACTATTGAATTTGAAGAATCCATTATATCTTTTTAAAACATTTTTAAATTTAAAAATGTTTTAAAAACACATTAAGAATACATAAAAGTTACATAAAAAATGTAGGGGATTCCCATATAGCCTGCTGCCCACATTTGACCCCATTAACAACATCCTTCATTACTGTAGTACATTCATTGTAATTGATGAACAAATTTTGGAACATTGCCACTAAGCATGGATTATAGTTTACATTGTAGTTTATACTCTCTCCCACACATTTCTGTAGGTTATGGCAAGATATATAACAGCCTGTCTCTGTTGTTGCAATGTCATTCAGGACAATTCCCAATTCCCCAAAATGCCCCTGTATTACACTATTGTTGCTCTCCCTGACTTCCGAACCTCCACTACCTAAACACCAATGATATAAGTTCTCTCAATGTTGGAATCAAAATAAATCTATAGTAGAATACCAGTAATTCCACTCTAGTTCATAGTTCCCTCCCCAAACCTGAGGATTCTGGGATGTTGATGCCCACTCCACCTCTGATTGAGAGGGGGCTTCAGTCCCATATGGCTGATGGATGGGACTCTCTTGCTTGCCGTTGTAGTCTCTCTCAGTTCCTTGCTATGGTGGTTGTCCATCATCACCTTGTTAGTTGTCCTGGATGAGTCCAATGAACTTGAGAGTAGATGTTGCAACTCCATTGAGGCTCACGGACAGTCCAAAGATTCAAGTCTCTCAGATGTACACTTACCAACTACAGCACTGACTAGGTTCAAATAGAAGGGACCAAAGAGTCATGTGTAGGGAAACCACAACTGAGTCCAATTCTGTCACACTGGGAAGCATAAACCCCAAAGTAGGGCACACTGGCAAGGCATCAAACTCATGAGCTATCTGCCCTAGCCATAGTGCCTGGGTGTCTCCAGAGCCCTCAGGAGACCCATATTTGGGGTAGTGTCTAATTTGGCAGTCAATGAGATCCTGCTGAGACATGCATAAATGTAACCTCTGGAATGGCCTCCTGGCTCACTTTGAAGTCTCTTAGCCTTATAAACTCATTTGTTTTTATCTTTCCCCCTTTTGTTCAAGGTTGTTTTCCAGTTACATTGATAGTTGGTGCTTGGTAGTAATCCCTTGGTGCCAGAGAGACTCATCCCTGGGAGTCATGGCCTATGCTGGTGGGAAGTTTTTGCATTTATATGCTGAGTTCGGCTTAGAGAAAGGCCACATTAGAGCAACAAGGAGGCTTTCAAGACATAACACTTAAGCACCCTATAATACAATGCTATGTTTCAATTTCAGGAGTAAAGGTTCATAAGCACAATCATCAGTATCAAGGGCCTGTCAATGGACCATCCTCTTTCACTATTCATTGTCTCTGTACTTGGGGGATTCTTGCTGTTCCATCAGATAATGTGGCAGTGTTCCACAGGATGGGAATTTAATATTCTTTCTGTTATTGTGTGAATCTCCACTCACCATGACAATGCCCCATTAACATTTGAACACATTTATATGCCTGATATGTATGCCCAGGTCAACCTCCTCCCTTGTGTCCCCCTTCACTGACACCCCACACAAATGGTCCTCCCCTGCCACAGTTGTAACCATTCTGTGATCCAAAACTTCTTCAAAAATGAAGTCAATAAAATAGCCAAATATAATTAATAAGAAAATGAAATCATAATGATGATAGTTTAAAAGAATAAAATAAAATACAAAGAAAATCTTTAAAAATAAAAATATTAAAAAATTTGGGTTAATAAAAAATAATATAAAAATATAATTTTTTTTTTTACATTTTGCCTTTTATCACTTTATGATCTGTTGTCCTATATGTACAGTGAAATTTTCTTCCATTTATTCCCCCAATGTTTTACTTTTTTCATTTTGACTTCAAAGAAGTTTTAGGTCACAGCAAAGTCACATTCAAAATATAGGGGACTCCCATATATCCAACATCCTCCCCCTTTTCCTCTTTCCCTATTAATAACATTTTATATGTGGAGGGTACATTTGTTTCAACTGATATACAAATATTCAAACATATCTACTATTCATGGTCAGTGGTTTACATTATGGTTTATATTTTGGACCATACAATTTTATAAATTTTGGTGAAAATTAACATGGCCTGTATCCATCATTGAACACTTCCAGCACCCTCAAAATGCTGCCTGTTCCATCTATTCTATTCCTCCCTCCCTCCCCCCTCGGGACCCATGGCAACCACGAGGCTTCTCTCTTTGAAGGACCAGATTCATAGTTACTTACAACAACACTGAGGACTTGACACACTGGTCTGTCCTCCCTTATTGGGCACAGCCCATGCTCTCAAGATTCTACTCCTCTATTTGAGAACATAGTGGGCCTCTCCAGGGTAGGAGTCCAACGCTTTCTCGTTCATTATGTATGTTTCCACCCACTGATATAACACACTATGTCAAGATGAACATTCGCACTCTCCCTAGAAGCCTGTCTCTGGTGTCACTGTCCTGAATGTCCCACACATCCAACAATATAAATCAGTAACCTTACCTTGCCTTATTGCCCAAAGAGCATTCCCAACATTGTAGTTTCAACCATGTACCCACCAATCCCCAGTGTTCACCTACTCTTTCCCCCACCCTTCCCCCAGTTCAATGGACAATCTATGCCCCCTGCATGTCCTCCACCCCCTGAAATACCTGCACTGCCTAACCCATTAGTATCACTGCACCACTGTCATGTCCTCCACTGAATAACCACACACTTCTATTTTATTATAGATTTTGCCCATAGGGGCATTGGCTCACAGTTTTGTCCGTTTCTATTTCCTGAAAACCAATCTTCCAGACTCTAGCTCTGTAAGTCTGCTCAATTTGCTTAATTCATATAAGTGAGGTCATGTAATATTTGTCCTTCAGTTCCTGGCTTGCTTCACTCAACATAAGGTCCTAAAGATTCAACCATGTTATCCCGTGTGTTAACACTGTATTCCTTCTTACAGCTAAGTAATATTCCATTGTATGTATATATGACAATTTTTTTATCCATTAATCTGTTGAAGGGCATTTTGGTTAATTCCAACTTTTGGCAATAGTGAATAATGCCACTATGAACATTGCTGTGCTTATATTTGTTCATGTCCTTGTTTTCAATTCTTCTGGGTATATACCCATCAGTAGAACTGCTGGATCATATAGCAGTTCCATAGTTAGTTTTCTGAGGAACCGCCATACTGTCCTCCACAAAGGTTGTACCATTCTATATGCACACCAGCAGTGGATGAGGGTTCCAGTTCCTCCACATCCTCTCCAACATTTGTAGTCCTCTGATTTTTAATAGCCACCAGTCTGACGGGAGTAAGATGGTATCTCATTGTAGTTTTGATTTGTCTTTCCCTAATAGCTAGTGAGGTTGAGCATCTTTTCATGTACTTTTTAGCCATTTCTTCATTGAAGAAATATCTAATCAAATAACTTACTCATTTTATAAATGGGTTGTTTCTCTTTTTATTTTTGAGGTATAGGATTTCTTCATATATGCTGGATATTAGGCTCCTATGAGATATATGGTTGCCAAATATTTTCTCCCATTGATTAGGCTGCCTGTTCACTTCCTTGACAAACTCCTTTGAGGTGTAAAATTTTTAATTTTGAGGAAGTCCCATTTATCTATTTTCACCTTAGCTGCTTTTGCTTTTGGTGTGAAGTTCATGAAACCATTTCCTATTACAAGATCCTGTAGATGCTTTTCCTACGTTATCTTCCAAGGTCTTTATGGTCTTGGCTCTTATATTTCGATCTTTTATCCATCTTGAGTTGATTTTTGTATAAGGTGTGAGATAGTGTTCCTCTCTCACTTTTGGATATGGTTATCCAGTTCTACAAGTACCATTTGTTGAAGAGGCCATTCTCACCCAGTTGAATGGGTTCAGTGGCCTTATCAAATATCAGTTGAATGTGTATTTGAGGATCTATTTCAGAACTCTCAATTCGGTTCTGTTGGTCAGTATGTCTATCCTTGTGCCAGTACCATGCAGTTTTGAGCACTGAAGTTTATAGTATGTTTTAAACTCAGGTAGTGTGATTCTTCTAATTTCATTCTTGTTTTTCCATATGTCTTTGGCTATTCAGGTCCTCTTGCCCTTCCAGATAAATTTCAAAGTTAGTTTTTCAGTTAGTTTTTTCAATTCATTTTCCACAAGTGTTGTGGTGGTTTTTATTGGGATTGTGTTAAATCTGTAGATCAGTTTGGGTAGGATAGTCATGTTGATGTTTCATCTTCCTATCCATGAACAGGGAATATTCTTCCATTTATTTAAGTCCTCTTTAATTTCCTTTAACAGTGTTATCCAGTTTTCTTCATATAAGTCATTTATATATTTAGTTAAATTTATTTCTAGGTATTTGATTCTTTTAGTTGCTATTGTAAATGGGATTTTTAAAATTTCCTCCTCAGATTGCTCATTATTGGTGTACAGAAATGCTACTGATTTTTGCACATTGATCTTATAACCTGCAACTTTACTGAACTCATTTCTAAGCTCTAGATGCTTTGTTGTAGATTTCTCAGGGCTTTCTACATATAGGATCATGTTGTTTGCAAATAGTGAAATTTTTGCTTCTTCCATTCCAATTTGGATGCCTTTTTTAAAATCTTTTTCTTCTCTAAGTGTTTGAGCAAGTACTTCTAACAGAATGTTAAATACGAGTGGTGAAAGTAGGTATTCTTGTCTTGTTCCCAATCTTAAAGGGAAAGCTTTTAGGATTTCTCATTTGAATATGATATTAGTTGTGGATTTTTCAAATATACCTTTTTTTCATGTCTAGGAAGTTTCCTTCTATTTCTATCTTTTGAATTGTTTTTATCAGGAAAAGGTGTTGTATTTTGTTGAATGCTTTTTCTGCATTTATAGAGATAATCATTTGATTTTTTTCTTTTGATATCCTTATGTGGTGTATTACATTGCTTGATTTTGTTATGTTGAACCATCCTTTCATACCAGGGGTTACTCCTACTTGGTCATGTTGTATAATTTGTTTGATGTGTTGTTGAATGTGATTGATTAGCAAGTATTTTGTTAAGGATTTTAGCACCAAGGTTCATTAGAGAGATTGGTCTCTAGCTTACTTTCTTGTGACATCTTTTGTTTGGCTTTGTTATTTGGGTAATGTTGGCATCATAGAATGAGTTAGACAATGTTTCCTCCACTTCTATTTTTTGGAAAAGTTTAAGCAGTATTGGTGTTAGTTCATTCTGAAATGATTGGTAGAATTCACCTGTGAAGCCATCTGGTCCTGGACTCTTCTTAGCTGGAGGTTTATGATGACTAATATTATCTTGTCACTTGTGATTGGTCTGTTGAGTTCATGAATTTATTCTTTCGTCAATGGAGGCTGCTTGTGTGATTTTAGGAATTTGTCTGTTTCCTCTAAGTTATCCATCTTTTTTTTTTTTTTTTTTTTTTTTTTTAATCCATCTTGCTGGCATAAAATTTTTCAAAATATCCTCTTATGATACTCTTTATTTCTTTGGGGTCAGTGGTGATATTCCCTTCCTCGTTTCATACTTTATGTATTTGTAACTTCTCTATTTTTTCCTTGTTAGTGTAGCTAGGGGCTTGTTAATTTTATTGATCTTCTAAAAGAAACAAATTTGGTTTTGTTTATTTTTCTGGTGCTTTCTTATTTTCAATTTCATTTAATTCTGCTCTAATCTTTGTTATTTCCTTCTTTCTACTTCCTTTGGGGTTAGTTTTTTGTTCTTTTTATAATTCCCCAGGTGTGCAGTTAGGTCTTTGATTTTAGCTCTTTCTTCTTTTTTAATTTAGGCATTTATGGGTATGAATTTTTCTCTCAGTAAAGCTTTTGCTGCATCCCACAGGTTTTGATATGTTGTTTCGTCATTTTCATTTGTTTCTAGGTAGATACTGGTTTCTTTTGCATTTTCCTCCTTGACCCACTGTTTGTCCAAGAGTGTGTTGTTCAACTTCCATATCTTTGTGCTTAATCAGGTTCTTGGCCCATTACTCATTTCCAGCTTCATTCCATTGTGGTCAGAGAAATTACTTTGTGTAATTTCAATTTTTCTGAATTCATTGAGAGTTGTTCTGTGGCCTAGCATGTGGTCTGTTCTGGAGAATGATCCATATGCCCTTGAAAAGCATGTATATCCTGCTGTTTTGGGGTGTAATGTTCTGTATATGTCTATTATGTCCAGGTCTTCTAATATGTTATTCCAAGTCTTTGTTTCTTTATTGATTCTCTGTCAAGCTGTCCTGTCTAATGGTGATAATGTTTTATTAAACTACCCCAATATAATTCTAGAGGCATCTATTTCTCTACTTAGCTTTTCCAGTGTTTGCCTCATATATTTTGATGTGCCCTCTTCAGGCACATAAACGTTTATCATTGTTCTTTCTTATTCGTAGATTACCCATTTTTTAATAGATAGTGTCCTTCTTTGTCTCTTACAATAGTTTTGCATTTAAAGTCTATTTTGTCCAATATTAGTATATCTACTCCCACCTTTTTTTGGTTATTGTTTGCTTGTAGAATTGTTTTCCAACCATTCACTTTCAATCTCCTTACATCTCTGTGTATCTTGACTGGTGAGTTTAATCCACTAACATTCATTGATATTACTGTGAAGAAATTACTTCTATTAGCCATATTTTCTTTAGGTTTATGTATGCCATAAGTTTTTTAAATTTATCTTCTTATATTTTTATTTGTTCTTACACTGCCTTCCAACTCCCTCTCTCCTGTTTTTTCCTTTCACCCTGCAGAACTCCCTTTAGCATTTCTTGAAGTACAGATTTCTTATGGAAATACTGCTTTAATTTCTGTTTATCTGTGAATATTTTGGACTCTCCCTAGTTTTTGAATGCCAGTATTGCTGGACAGAGAATTCTTAGCTGGAAGTTGTTTTTTTTTTTTTTTCTTTTAGCACCTTGGCCATGTCATACCACTGTCTTCTTCCCTCCATGGTTTCACATGAGAAATCAACACTGAATCTTATTGAGCTTCCCTTGTATGTGATTGTTCTCTTGTCTCTTGCTGATTTCACTTTTTGTCTTGAGCATTGGACAATTTCACAAGTATATGTCTTGGAGTAGACCTGTTAGGTTTTATACTGTTTGGGGTACACATGCTTCCTGGACATGTACGTCCATGTCCTTCAATAGGGTTGGGAAGTTTTCAGCATTAGTTCCTCTAGCACACTTTCTGTCTCCTTTCCATTCTCTTCTCTCCTGGGATGCCTATAATGTATATGTTTGTGCGTTTCGTGCTGTCATTCAAATCCCTGAGTCTCTGCAGAATTTTTTCTTTTTATCTATCTGTTCTACTATCTGTTTGATTTCAGATGTACTGTCTTTCATATCACTGATTCTTTCCTGTGCATGGTCAAATATTCTGTTATGTGCTTCCAGTGTATTTTTTATTTCTTGGGTTTTGACATTCATCACCATCATATCTGTTATCTTTTTATGTATGTTTATGATTTCTTAAGTGTGCACTCCCAGTGTCGTTTTCATATCCTAATCTCTTCCTTCACTTCATTAAGTTGATTCATGATATTTGTTTGGACATTGCTGATCAGTTATTCCATGTTCTACATCTCTTCCTGTTTTTTACTTGGTTTGTTGGACTGGGACATATCTTCCTGTTTCTTAGTATTGGTTGTAATTTTTTGTTGATGTTTAGGCTCCAGTTTATCTTGATGTGCTTGTTAAGTTGATTAGCATCTCTTTGTAAACTTGGATTTTATTTTGCTGTTTTTGTGTGTGTGGTAAGTTTTCACTTTGACACTTCATTCTTCTTATTCTATTTCCTTTCTGTTTTCTATGTTCCCTTGAAAAAAAATTAGTGCCAGAGTAAAGGAAAGAGGTATGAAGAGAAAAATGATAATAGTAATAATAATAGTAAAAGGTAGAAGAGAAGCTGTATAAGACCTAGGAAAATGAATAATTAACTCAAGTAAGAAGTGCAGAGGAAAAAATATAAAAAATTGAAGTACAAGCAATGAGATGAGAAACCAAATAGAGAATAATAGATAGAATGGATTAAAAGGACAAAATGATGTGAAGAGAGGGAAAGGAAAAAGAAAAGACAAATAGAAAAAACAGTAAAAAAGAAAGAAAACAGAGAAAAAAGGAAAGAGAAAGAAAGACAAGGAAAACTGAAGACAAAAAGAGGTGGAATGTGGGGGACAGATGTGGCTCAAATGGTTGGGCGTCCGTCTCCCATATGGAAGGATCTGGGTTCGATCCCCGGGACCTCCTGGTAAAAAAAAAAAAAAAAAAAAAAAAAAAGAAGTGGAATGTAAGAACATTAACAGAAAGTAGAAGATAGAAAGATGAAGGAAGGAAAAGAAAAAGCATAGTTAGACAAAATTGGTAAACAAAAAAAGTGAAACAAAGGAAGGGGAAACACAATAAGTAAGAAACAGCAGCACCTGATTGAAAAAAAAAAAAGGGCGCCAAGAAAGAGAATTAAAAAAGAACAAAAAAGAAACAAACAAACAAAACCATGGAAAAACAGCCTTCCTTTTTAGTTCCCTAAATAGCTTCTCAGGCTGGCAGTTTCATCAAACAATTACCTTGCAGCCTGCCCTCTGCAGGCTTTTTTTTTTTTTTTTTTTTTAATTTTACCGGGAGGTCCCGGGGATCGAACCTAGGTCCCTCCATATGGCAGACGGACGCCCAACCATTTGAGCCACATCCGCCCCCCCCCCTTGCAGGTTTTGATCAGGGTTTTAGCAAGTAAACTAAGTTAAACTTAAAAATGGAACGTTTTTTTAAGAAAAGTTAGAGATCCAAGAAAATCTAATACAAAAAGAATGTCTATATGTTCCCTGTCCTAAAGTATCAGCTGGATGTCTTATAACCTGGTGGATCACTTCTCTAAGAAGAGCCTGGAATCTAACCAGGGACCACGTGTATTCAAAATGGGAACTCCTCTGATGAGTTAAATTTTCTCCCTGGGCCAGTTAACCTTTGAGAAAGCTATCCACCCACTTTCCCTAGGGGAGGTTAAAATCTTCACATTTGACCAGAGTCCTCCTGATTAGGCATCTGTCTGTCCCCGGCCCCCTTTCTATTCTAATTGCTTTCTCTCCCGGGCAGCTAGACGTTACAGCCTGTGTGAGTGGATCCCCCTCCTCTCTCCTGGTCAGGTCGAGATCATGCAGTAAGCATGATTCTTAGATGGCCCCAGTGATCTCCAATACCTGTTGTTACTCCCTATACAATATCTACTGTTTGACTGCGGGCAGAATCTGTGATAATTTCTGTAATTTGCCTTCTGGAATTTTGATGGAAACTATAATGAATCCATAGATCAATTAGGGGGATAATTGTAGTTAATAAAATTGAGGATTCAAAAACATGAGCATGGCATATCTGTTCATTTATTAATAATCAAGTTTATTCAGCACACTTTCTGCTTTCAAAGTAACTATAGACAGCATTGTCACGAAAATTTCTGCCATTATATAACAAAGATCCATATTCTCCAAATTTCCAATAATATGTTCATCAGTTCCTTTCAAACTACCCCAAGAAGCATCGTCAAAGACCAGATTCTACTATCTGTCCATTCAGGCAATTTAGGCTTTCTCTATCATGGTACACAAAAAACTTTCAGCCTCTACCAGCTGCCCATTCCACAACAACAGCTACAAATATAGGTATTTTGATGGCAGTGCTCAATGTCCATGTGCAAAAATCTGTATTAATTATCTTTTTCTTCATAATATATAACTCCAAAACTTGGAGGCTTAATAAAACAATGTTTATTATCTCACAGTTTCTTTGGCTCAGGAAACTGATGATGGCTAAGTAGAGGCCTTGGATCCTGTTTTCTCAGAAAGCTAAATTAATATCAAGGCTCAACTGGGAAAAAGCTAATACTTATCTCACTCATGTGGTTAGTGAAAGGATTCAGTTTCTTTTGCTACTGGACTGAGTCCTCATTCAGAAAGGAGTTCTTTTGACTAGAGAACTCCTTTCGTTCTAAGCCATGTAGGTCTCTCCATAGATCATCTCACAATATGGAAGCTTGCAAAATCAGACTGCGCATACAAGGGGACAAGGTTAACAGCAAGAGAGAGGGCTAGAAAGACAAAAGTCACCATATTTCTAATCTAACAGAGTAATGCATCTTAATTTTTTCCATAATCTATTTATTAGAAGCATGGAACCAGTTCCATGCATATTCTATGGGAGGATTTAATGCAAGGATATAAATACTAGGAGTTGGGAATCATTGGGAGCCACATCAGAAGCTGCTTACCACAGAATGGCATCAAAAATATGAAATACTTGCAGTTAAATCTGAAAATGTGTGTGCAAAATTTCTAAACTGGAAACCACACAAAATTATTGAGAACAAATTACACAGTACCTAAGTAATTAGAGAAATATACAGTGTGCATGGGTCCAAAGTAGCTGTATTGTTAAGACATCAATTTTCCTCAAAATAATTGATATTTCAACACTATTTAAATTCAAATTCCAACAGGTCTTTTGTAGAAATTGGTGGGCTCATCTGAAAACGTAAAAATGGAAAATACCATTTGAAAGAAAAAGTAATTTTTATAAAGAAGAACAAAGTTTTAGTAATAAGCACTACCTGACTTCAAGTTTCTATATAAAGTTATGGTGAAGAAAACTGTACAGTATTGCTATAAAGTTAGACAATCAGATAGAAGGAATAAAATAGAAAGCCCTAAAATAAAACCACATGAATATGGTCTTTTAATGATTTTTAGCATATATATAAATATATTTCAACAGAGAAAAAATAGTCATTTCAACAAATAGTGCTAGAACACTGGATATTCATAAGAAAATAAAAGTACATTTGATTCATACCTCTGATCATAACATAAAAGTACTTTAAAATGAATCATTTACACAAAATTAGAAACTATAGAGCTTCTAGTAGAAATATAAGATAAACTCTTTATGACATGGTTTAGGCAAAGATGTTTTAAACATGACACAAAGAGCATAATCCATAAAAGAAAAAGTTGATAAAATGAACTTCATCAGAACTAAGGGCTTCTGGTCTTTAAAGGCTTTGTAAAAGTAACAAAAAGGTAAGCCTCACACTGGGAGAAAATATTTCAAACCCATATCTGATAAAGGAAGTGAATACAGAATACATATTTAAAACTATGAAATTCAATAATAATACTGAAAAATTTTAATGGACAAAAGAGATGATGTCAGCAAAAATAGGGAAATAGGGAAATCCAAAACTCCATCCTTTGACAGATGCAATGAATGAGATGAAAAAACTGATAGAATCAACTTTTTTTGAGCTCTAGATTCTAATCATAAGTGTATAACCCAGGAAACGCTAAATGAAGAAAAAAGAACTGTTTATTAGTAAGAGAGCTTTGTCATATTTTAATTTATCATCCCCATTTCCCAATTTGGTGGTGGCCTTGAAGATGGTATCTCAGAGTTCTGGTGAAGGTTCTGGTGCAACAGAGGGCAATACAGACATTATTCTCAAAGAATTGTGGTATTGTGTTTTGTCCTGTTTGATGTGGCTCCCTTCAGTTTTTCTTTAAATCAATTTTATTGATATGTATTAATAATCATAAATCCATCCAAACTGTACAATCAGTGGTATTTGGTATAATCACACAGTTGTGCATTCATCACTTCAATCATTATTAGAGTATTTTCATTATTCCAATAATAATAAAATAAAAAACAAAAAATAGACAAACATACAAACAAAAAAATCCCTCATCACCTCTCAATCTCTTTATGCTTCCCCTTGCTGTGCATAGCTGCTATTCTGTCTCTCTTGTTTATCTGTATTTATATTTTGTAAAAACAGTCTTATATATGCAATATTACACATACTTATATTTCACATGAGGTTTTACTATGATAACAGTCCCATGTTACGTTCCTTAGCATTCCCTCTAGCAATATACAGGATCTTAGACCTCAGCCTTCAACCACTGTAACACCCATAGAATAGGTCTGCTAGTTACAAACATTATGTTGTCCTTTCACCATTTCTATTCATTTCCAAAGACTTACAAACAACCTTTTTACGAATTCTGCACAGACTAACCCTCAGTCTTCCATTCTCTACTCTCATTCTATTTTCTGTTGACCTATATTCTAATTATTGACTCCATGAATTTACATAATATATTTAGTTCTTAATAGCACAATCATACTGTATTTGTCCTACATCAATCAGGGAGATTGCCATCAGCAATGAGTGACACTTAATTCAATTAGCTGAATGACTAAACAGGGGAAGTGATTTCACCATTCAGAGAGAATATCCCAGCTCGTCTTTGGACAGCCAATGTCTCCGGGAAACTCACCGACTTTCATCGAAGGCCCTGGTTTGCAGCCTGCCTGTGGAACTTGGACTTGTGCATCCCCACAGTCACATGAGAGACTCTTATAAAATCTCATATTATTGATAGATATCTCCTGTTGATTCTGTTTCTTTAGAAAACCCTGACTAATACACCAACCAACAGTGAAAAAGTATTCTTATCCCTCCACATTGTCACCAACACTTGTAGTTTTCTGAATTTTTAATAGTGACCTTTCTAATAAGTGTGAATGATTGTAGTTTTGATTTGCAATTCCCTAATCACTAGTGATGTTGAACATTTTTAAAAGTGTTTCTTTGCTATTTGTATTTTTTCTTTGGACAATTGTCTTTTGAAGCTTTTTGTCCAATTTTTAATTGGGTAGTTTGTATTTTTATTGTTGATTTGTATGTTCTCTTTATATATCATGGATATTAGAACCCTTGTCAGATATGTGATTTCCAAATGTTTTCTCCGATTGAGTCAGCTACCTTTTAACCCTGTTGACAAAGTCCTTTGGAGTACAAAAGTGTTTAATTTTGAGGAGGTTCCATTTATCTTTTTTTTTCTTTTCTTTTCTTGCTTGTGCTTTGTGTGTAAGGTTTAAGAAACTACCGCTTACCACAAGATCTTGAAGATGTTTTCCTATATTTTCTTCTGGTAGTTTCATGGTTGTTGCTTTTATATTTAGTTCCTGGATCCATTTGAGTTATTTTTGTATAAGGTGTGAGAAAGGAGTCCTCTTTCCTTCTTTTGGATATGGCTATCAGGTTATCCCAGCACTATTTTGTTGAATAGACTATTCTGGCCCAGGCAGAAGGCTTGATAGTCTTGTCAAAAATCACTTGACTGTAGATGTAAGGGTGTATTTCTGAGTTCTCAGTTTGGTTCCATTGGTTAATCTGTTTGTCTTTATGCCAGTACTATGCTATCAGTACCACTAATTACTGTGTAAGGGGATAGAGTTGAAACAAATTACACCTGACATGACTTACAGAGGGGAATGCTTTTTATCACACACTCAATCATATAGTACTATTCAGCTTTGCATAAATCAAGTAATTAGCTTGATTTCTGTCCTTTCACCATTTCTATTCATAAAGAAGGGCAGAAATTTTGGGAAGTTAATTTCCTCCAATAGTTTTTATTCTTTGCTCAAGAAGGTTACTCTTCCCTACTCTTTGTTTTTCTGTCTAATATTAACCTTGGGTCATTTTTTATTTAAAAAATAAAATTTTCTGGATAGAGTTGAAACTCTCTTTGTGTACTCCTCTCTATGCAAAGGTGACAAATTCACTGTACATAACTTCTGTTCCTCTCATCCATTTATTATAATGCATTTATAAGAATGTATACTATGCTATTTTGAATATTTCTTCCTTTACATAAGTGGTTTCTGTAACAGTTTGATATTATTGACAAATTCCAAAAAGAAATATTGTATTATGATTGTAAACTGGTCTTTTCCTCTGAGAGTATTAGAGTGTATTGGATTCAGATGTTTAACTTTTACTTAATTAAATTATGATCATGGCTTTGATTGGGCCACATCAGTAGGGCATTGAGTCCCCGCCCCTTGGTGGGTGGGGTCCCATAGATAAAAGACATGACAAAGGACAGAGTTTGGAGTTCTGATGCTGAGTTTTGAGCTGGAGCCCAGGAAGTGAACACACAGGAATAGAGATGGTTCCTTAGACACAGCAGAAGTCCTGGAGAGAGAGAGCCATTCACCTGATAGTCTACAGCTGGCCTTGTGGAGAGCGGCAAAGCCTAGAGAGCCTCATATTCTACAGCTTACCTTGTGGAGATAGCAGAGGAGCTGAGCCCAGAGACAAGAAAACCCCTGGAAGAGAGGATCCCAGGAAGCCTGAATCCTCGCAGATGTTGGCAGCCATGTTGCTGCAACACGTGACAATAGACCTTGATGAGGGAAGTAACTTATCCTTTATAGCCAGGTAACTGTGGGCTTCTACCCCAAATAAATACCCTTTATTAAAGCCAACAGATTTCTGGTATTTTGCATCAGCACCCCTTTGACTGACTAATACAGTTTCATACAGTACTTTTTAACACTGTATTTATAAGTATAAATTTCACACTTTTTATTGCACATATCCATACATTTTGAAAACACACAGGGTCTTGTTAACCACCACCACCACCCACAATTTCTTCCTGGCATCTTTTTAGTCAACTATTCTGCTGAATCCCAACCTCTGACTACTTCTCAGTTTTCTGTGCCCATAATTTGTCCTTTTCCAGAATGTCATCAAAGTCTTTCCTGTTCTTTTTATGCTCCTCATCCTTCACACGGAATACTACATGTCTGCCTTGAGGACTATAAGCTGAATTACCAGATGCACCAAACCAGTAACTACTTTGGATCAAATCTTCAGAGGGCACCTAGACCACTTTGTCTCTTGCATTTCACCTGTCTGGCAGTCAGTGATTATTTTAAGACCATTGTTGCAATCACTCCATTCATACAAACTGGAATACATTCTCACATTGACTTGAGTGATCCTTTCCTGTTTTACAATCCACTTATTTACAAGAGTTAACAAGAAAATAAAAAGAAAATCAGACTGATTGGGTACATTTCACATTATCTTGTCTGGGGGGCTCAGGTCTCTTATACATACTCGGTTTACTCTAATAAATTACGATCACCGGTTTTCCTATTCTACTTGACAGTAGGAGCCTTGTTCTTGCAGCATCCCATTTTTTATGCCAGCAAACAAAAAATACACTATCATCTTCCAACTACAACGATGTGTTAAACCCACCTTGTTTTCTGGTCTGTAGATCTGGCCCTGTTCCCTTATAAGAACCCACATTAGTTTGATGAAGAAAAGGCTAAATACACACCATGGGAGTCAGGGCAGAGTGCTTTCATCATTCCACATGATTACTGCTTTTAGAAAGGGAAACACCAGTTAATTAATGATTTCTGTGTATCTTCAGGCTCATTAGATTTTTTTCTGCTTTAAACTCTAACACAGGAATTAGCCATTCTCTATTGTTAATTTAAGTACAACATTGCACATGTCCCATATTCATTCCTAATACTGTATATTATAATATTAATTGCTTCAAAATCATTTGTATAAATTAATAGTTTTTAACCAAGGATAACATGTCTCCTTTTCCCTGCTCTACCCACCATGAGCTATTTGGCAACGTCTGGAGATATTTTAGTAGTCATAACTGGGAAATGTGCTACTGGTATCTAGTGGATAGAGGACAAGGATGCTTCCAACTACCTCACAGTTCACTACAAAAAAAAATATTCAGCCCAAAATGTCAAATTGCCAAGGCTCTAAATGACAGTGTCATCCAAGTTTTGGAAAAGATTGCTTACATACCAAATCATAAGTCTTCTTTCTATCAAGACTCATTTCAGTGATGTCTTAAACCCCATATAGATCAACATTGCTTTGACCACTTTCAGTTGCAGTACCAGATTATTTTGTGAAAGAACTGGATTTCATCTAAACATCCCAGAAGCAAATATCCCTGGTATTTAGAAAAAACACATCAACAACAGAACATAAATAAATCTACATAAGGAAACATTTAATTACTGAAGCATTCAGATCAACAATGATCATTAACCTATAAAGCATCTGTTTTCATAATGTAATCTGTGATGCAAGACTGCCCATATTTCCAGCAAACCCATATTCACAGAACTTTCTTTTTTCTTTAATTTTATTGACGTATATAATTCATACATGAACATACATAAAAATAAGTGTATATTAAAATTTGTGAACTTACAAAACAATCATGCATAACATCATAGAGGGTTCCATACTTCCCCATCCCCACCAACACCTTGCATTGTTCTGAGACATTTGTTACAAATTATGAATGAAAATTATCAAAATCTTATTACTAACCACAGCCCGTATCTTACATTTGGTGTAATTTTCCCCTAACCCAGGCTATTATTTTTTAAATGTATTTTTATTACAGAAGTTGTGAACTTACAAAACAATCATGCACATGTGTAGAATTCCCATACAACAGCCCTTCAGCAACACACCACGCTGTGGTGGAACATTTGTTACAGATTGTGAGATAATATCATCTGATTATTATGACCAACCATGGTCCACAGCATACATTTGGCACAATTTTTCTATACTCACCCATTATCAACACAGTACATCTTTGGCATAGATGCGTGAGTATTACAGTATTGCTGTTAACCACAGTCCATAGGTCACACAAATTATATTTTTCCCATACTTCTCCACATTCCACCACCCGGCAATAGTGGCATACACCTGCTAGCTCACAGAAGGGCATTCTAACATCTGTACCATCAACCACAATTCTCATCCTCCTCTGGGTTTACTGTGCTATTCAGTTCCTAGATTATTCTCTAGCTTTCTTTCAATTGACATTTACATCCCTAGAATACCCTTTCCAGCCACATTCCCATTTATAAACCAGCTGCTATACACACTAATGTGTACCATCAACTCTATACATTTCCACTACTTTTACAGTAAAGTTAATTAAAACTTCTGCATGCATTAAGCATCAGTAGGACTTCTCAGCCCTCCTCTTATCTCCTAAAAACCTATACTCTAGGTTTTTACTCCGTGCATTTATTCTTCATATTTAATTCACATTAGTGAGACCATGCAATATTTTGTCCGTTTGTGTCTCACTTGTTTCATGAAGCATAGTATCTTCAAGATATATCCAGGTTATCATAAGTGTCCCAATTTCATTTCTTCTTACTACAGCATAGTATTCCAATGTTTATTTATATACCACATTTTGCCTATTCATTCATTGGTTGATGGACATTTGTTTGCATCTTTTGGCAGTTGTGGATAATGCCACTATGAATATTTATGTAAAGACGTCTGCTCATGTCACAGTTTTCAGTTCTTCTGGATATATTACTAGTAAAGGAATTGCTGGTTCATATGGCAGTTCTATATTTGCTTCCTGAAGGAACCGCCAAATTGTCTTCCACAGAGGCTATACCAATTTACAATCCCTACAACAGTGAAGGAGTGTTCCTATTTCTGCACATCCTCTCCAGCACTTACTGTTTTCTGTTTTTTTAAAATAATGGTCATTTTATGCAGTGTGAGATGATATCTCATTTTTGTTTTGATTTGCATTTCACTAATAGCTAGTGATATGGAACATTTATTCACATGCTTTTTGACCAATTGTATTTCCTCTTTGGAGAAATGTTTATTTAAATCTTTTGTCCATTTTTAAATTGGATTGCTTGCTCTTTTATTGTTGAGGTGTATGATCTTTTGTATAAATGGAAATCAATCCTTTATCAGATATGTCGTTCCCAAATATTTTCTCCCATTGAGTGGGCTGCTTTTTCACCTTCTTGATGAAGTTCTTTGAATCACAAAAGTGTTTAAGTTTGAGGAAGTCCCATTTATCCATATTTTCTTTCATGGCTTGTGCTTTAAGTGTAAGGTTTAAGAATCCACCACCTACTGCTAGGTTTTGAAGATGTTTTCCTACATTTTCTTCTAGGGCTTTATGGATCTTGTTTTTATATTTAGGTTTTTGATTCATTTTGAGTTAATTTTGTATAAGGTGTGAAATGGAGGTTCTTTATTTTGACTGTGGATATCCAGTTCTCTCAGCACCATTTGTTGAACAGACGGTTCTGTCTGAGTTGGGTTGATTTGATAGACTTGTCAAAAATTACTTGACCATAGATATGGAGGTTTGTTTCTGAACCATCAATTCAGTTCCATTGGTCTATGTGTTCATCTTTATACCTCTACCATGCTTTTTTTAAACAACTGCAGCTAGGTACTATTATTTAAAATCCAGAAATAAGAGCCCTCCAGTTTCGCTTTTCCTTTTTAAGATGTTTCTGGCTATTTGGGATCCTTACCCTTCCAAATAAATTTAATAATTGTGTTTTCTGTTTGTTTGAAAAATGCTGGTAGAAATGCTGGTGGAAGTTGTATTCGATTAACAAGTATTTTTTGATGATTTTTGCACCCATATTCATTAGGGAAATGTATCTGTAATTTTCTTTTTTTGTAAAATCTTTATCTGGCTATGATATTAGGGTAATATTGTTTTCATAGAATGAGCTTGGTATAATTCCTTCTTGTTCAAATTTTTGGAAAAGCTTAAGTAAAACTTGCATTAAATCTTCCATGAATGCTTGGTAGAATTCACTTGTGAAACCATCTGGTCCTCGGCTTTTCATTTGGGGAAGTTGTTTGATGACTGTTTCAATCTCTTTACTTGTGATTGGTATGTTGAGGTCTTCTATTTCTTGTAGTAACAGTGTAGGTTGTTCAGACAGTCTTAGGAATTTTTCCATTTCATCTACTTTATCTAGTTTTTTTGGCATACAATTGTTTGTAGTATCCTCTTATGATCGCTTTTATTTCTGTGGGGTCAGAAGTAATGTTACCATTTTCAATTTTTATTTCATTTATTTGCATCTTCTTTCTTTTTTTCTTTGTCAGTCCAGCTAAAGGCTTGTTGATTTTGTTAATCTTCTCGAAGAACCAGCTTTCAGTTTTGTGAACTCTCTCTAATTTTTGTTCTCAATTTCATTTATTTCTTCTTTGATCTTTGTTATTTCATTCATCCTACTTGCTGGGATTAATTTGCTTTTCTTTTTCTAGTTCCTCCAGCTGTGTAGTTAGGTCATTGATTTTAGCTCTTTCTTCTTTTTTTTATGTAAGCATCGAGGGCTACAAATTTCCCTCTCAGCACTGCCTTTGCTGCATCCCATAGGTTTTGATATGTTGTGATCTTGTTTTCATTCATCTTGAGATATTTACTGTTTTCTCTCAAAGTTTCTTCTTTGATCCACTGATTATTTAAGAGTATGTTGTTTAATCTCCATATATTTGTGAGTTTTCCCTTTTTCCACCACTTGTTGATTTGAACTAGATCAGAGAAAGTGCTTTGTATAATTTTGATTTTGTTGAAATTATTGAGATATGCTTTGTGGCCCAACATATTGTCTATCCTAGAGAAATATCCATCATCTCTTAAAAAGAGTGTATATTCTCCTGTGTTGGGGTACAATATTTTGTATGTGTATATTAGTTTTAATCCATTTATTATATTATTAAAGCTTTCTGTTTCTTTATTGATCCTCTGCCAAGATGTTGTATCCACTGCTGAGATTGGTGTATTGAAGTCTCCAACTATTATTGTAGAAACATCTATTTCTTCCTTTAATTTTGCCAGTGTATGCCTCATGTATTATGGACATCCTGGTTAGGTACCTATACATTTATGATTGTTATTTCTTCCTGGTAAATTGCCCCTTTTATCAACATATAATGTCCTTCCTTGTCTCTAATAATAGTTTTGCTTTTAAAATCTATTTCTTGTGATATAAGTATTGCTACTCTAGCTTTTTTTGCTTTATTTATTTATTTATTTATTTGTTTGTTTATTTATTTTGTTACTATATGTGTGAAATAACTTTTCCAGCCTTACATTTTCAAACTATTGGTATCATTGGGTCTAAGGTGATTCTCTTGTAGACAGCTTATAGATGACTCATATTTTCTTATCCATTCCACCAGCCTGTGTCTTTTGATTGGGGAGTTTAATCTATTAACATTCAATGTTATCAATGTAAAGGCAGATCTTATTTCACACATTTTGACCTTTGGGTTTTATCTGTCATATTTATTTTCACCAATCTTTTGACACTTTTAGTTACATTTACTGATATAATCTTCATTTCTAGACTCTCTTCCCAGACTCCCTCTCCTGTCTTTTCTTTTCAGGCTGTAGCAAACCCTTTAATATTTCCTGCAAAGCCAGTCTCTTTGTTATAAACTTTCTCAGTTCTGTTTATCTGTGAATATTCTAAACTTGCCCTCATTTTTCAGAGTCATTCTTGCTGGATATAAGATTCTTGTCTGGCAGTTTTTCTTTTGCAGTATCTTAAATTTATCATGCCACTGTCTTCTCGTCTCCATGGTTTCTGATGAGAAATAGGCACTTAATCTTATTGGGTATTCCTCATATGTTACGCATTGCTTTTCTCTTGCTGCTTTCAGAATTCTCTTTTTGTCTTTGGCATTTGACGTTCTGATAAGTAGGTGTCTTGGAGTTGGTCTATTTAGATTTATTTGAATGGGAGTACATTGTGCTTCTTGGACATGGATATCTATGTCCTTCAATAGGGTTGGGAAATTTCTTTCCCAAATATTCTTTCTGCCCCTTTTTCCCTTCTCTCCTCTTTCTGGGACACCTGTGACACATATGTTTTTATGTCTCTTGCTGTCATTTAGTTCCCTGAGACCTTGTTTAATTTTTTCCATTCATTTTTTCATCTTTCCCTTTGTATGTTCACTTTCAGAGGCCATGTCTTCAAGCTTACAAATTCTTTCTTCTGCTTGCTCAAATCTGCTGCTTTATGACTCTGGTGTATTCTTAATTTCATTTATTGTGCTTTCATTCCCACAAGATCTGCAATTTTTCTACGTATGCTTTCAAATTCTTCTTTGTGCTCATCCAATTCTTCTTAATATCCATAATTTCTTTAACTATCTCATTGGATTTATTAAGGAGAGTTGTTTGAACATTTATCATTAGTTGTCTCATTTCCTTTATGCCCTCTGGAGGCTTACCTTGTTTCATTAACTGGGACAAGTTATTTTCCAGTTTCTTAGTATGGACTGTAATTTTTTGTTGGTGTCTAGGTATCTGGCTTAGTAGATATATTTATTCTGAGTGCAGTTTCTCTCTTTAGTTTAGGCTTTTCTTGCTCTTTCTCCCTTGCTGGTTGTGTAGGAGGAGCTGAGGATGCAGTTGATGCTGTAAGCTGTGGAACCTGAAGATGGCCATTGAAGATTCTCCCACCTTTTTCCTTTGCCAGGGGTCAGGACGGAGCAACAGCCATGTGTAATAATCCAACTCGTGCAGGTCAAGACTGCCTGTAGTTGCCTGAAGAGACTGATGAAGCTTCATGACCCTTCTTCCCCTGCCCAGAGTGGGAATGGAGTTGTAGGTGTGGGCAGCAACCTATGCTGTGCGAGTCTGAAATAAGTGCAGTTGCCCAGGTACACTTACTAGCACCACCCCACCAGGGGTAGAGATGGTCCTTCTTGGCTTCCCAACCATCTAATTTGTGTGAGCCAAATGGGTCTGCAGTTGCCTTGAGAAGCTAAAGTAGTACTATTCTTTCTACCCTTTAGGGGGTGGGATCAGATCCACTGAAGAACAACAGTTCAGTCTCTGTAGGCTGAAAGTGCAAGCCATTGCCCAGAGAGGCTGAGGACACACCATGCCCCCCTTATCCTATTGGGTGGTGGAGGTGAATCCACATATACCCACCAGTCCAGGCCGTGTAGGCCAAAAGAGCCTGCCATTGCCCAGAAAGCCTGTGGGAACAAGCTCCCCTCTTATCCTATTGGAGGGCTTTAGTATCCACTCTGTGTAGGCTGAAAGTGCCTGCAATTTCCCAGAATCTGAAGAAACTCTAGCTCCCTCTTATCCTATGGTGTTGAAGGGGTGGAGATGGAATTGAAGGTGCTCAGCAAACCAGTTTGTGTGGGCTGAAAGCTCCTGCATTTGCCCACAGAGACCAAGGAAACACATCTCCTCTCCTACTCTATTAGGATGCCAGGATGGAGCCCCAGGTGTCTGACTATTCAGTCTGTGCTGGCCAAATATATCTTCAGTTACCTGGAGAGGCTGGTACAGGTTCCCCCAGCTTCCTCACTGCCAGAGGTTGGGTTGGGTCTTAGGCTGGAACTGCAATCTGATCTGGATGGAAATAAGCTGGTCACTAGCAGCACTTTGATTTTCAGTCAGCCCTGCTTCCCCTCATGCTGGGCATGGAGTCAAAATGGTCACTACCTGCCCTTTTCTGACTTGGACAGGTTCAAACTTTAGCTATTCTTAGGATTAAACTTTAGTCGGTCAAATTTATTAATCACTATCTGAAGTTGGTGCTCAACCGTCTCTTCTTTCCCCATTTTTGGGAAATGAAGATTCTAACTCCAGCCACAGAATATCTCCTGAGGTGGCTGGTGCTGCTAGTGGAGGTTGTGCACTGGCCTCCATGGCGTGACATGTTCTACTCAGGAAAGTTTTCTGCAGATGTTCATTCTCCTCTTTCCATTCTTTCAAGGATGTTGTAGCATACTCTTCCGGTTTCCTGGGGCCCCAAAACAGGTGCTTTAGATAGCTCTGGGTGATTACTAACTGCCTGGTAGCACTAGCTAACTCTTAGAGCTCCTTACTTTGCCACCATCTTACTGATTGTCCACAGACCTTTGTTTTAAGGAAGTCTTACCTTAGTATATGTCTTAAAACACTTCACAACTGTTCTATTATAATTAAATCTTGCACTGGGAGATGAAATTTGATTTCCCAAATGTTCTTTTGAATATTCTTTGGGAATGTGCTTTTGGTAAATATAGCAGAGGGGACAGTTTGCTGGTGTAGGGCATTGAGTGTGGGGGGATATGCAGTATAGGGTGCACCTGAGGCATGTTCCTATGGAATATGAGAGTGTTCATCTTGTCATAGTGTATTATCTCAGTGAGTGGAGACCCATACAATAAACAAGCAAATGTTAAACTCCTATCCTGGGGAGTCCTGCTATGTTTTCAATTCGAGGGACAAGAATCCCTCAAGAATATAGGCAATATCCGATAAAAGAAAACAGACCAGTATGTCAAGCCCTCAATATTATTGCAAGTAACTATGAATCATATTCTTCAAAAACTGAAACTGAGTAGTTACATGGGTTCCAAGGGGAGGGGGAGGGAAGAAAAGAATAGATAGAACATAAGGCATTTTTAGGGCATTAGAATTGCTATGCATGAGCTTGCATTAATGGATACAGGCCATTTTAAATTTCATCAAAAACTATAAAAGTATATGGTCCAAAATGTAAAGCACCATGTAAACTATTGACTATGGTTAGTAGCAATGCTTCAATATTTGTATATCATTTGTAACAAATATACCATCCTCATGTAAAATGTTATTAATAGCGAAAAATGGAAAAGGGGAAGGGCGTTAGGTATATGGGAATCTCCTATATTATCTATGTAACTTTTCTGTAAAATAAATCTTCTTTGAAGATAAAATGAAAAAAATAAGACAGTGGGGGAATAAGCTGAAGAAAATGTCACTGTTCATATATGACAACAGATCTAACAGTGATAAAAGGCACAATGTCTAAAATTTTTTATATTATTTTAATTTTTAATTTTTTTTCTGTATTTTTTGTTAGTTTTAAAACTATTACAGTTATTTCATTTTCCTACTAATTTTATTTAGTTATTTTGTTGGCTTCATTTTTAGAGAGGTTTTGGATCCCAGAAGGGTCACTACTGTGGAAAGGAATGATCATTGGTGTTGGGTGTTGGTGATGGGGGCATATATGGGGAGAGGTGCACCTGGGGCATGCCTGTAAGGCATATGAATATGTTCAAGTGTTCATGGGGTGTTATCTCTGTGTTTGGAAACCCACACTATGACAGAAAGAATATTAAATTCCAAACCTGGGAAGTTTTGCTACATTCTCCAATAGGATAGCAAGAATCCTCCAAGTACGAGGGCAGTGCCTAGTGAAGGAAGACAGACCATTATGCTAGGACTTTGATATTGATGATGATACTTATGAACCTTTTCTTGTCAAATTGAAACTCAGCCTGGTATGATATATTTCCTAAGATTTGCCTCTTGAAAGCCTCCTTATTGCTCAAATGTGGCCTCTTTCTAAGCTGAACTTAGAAAATAAATGCACTACCTTCCCCCCAGTGAGGGACATGACTCCTGGGGATGAGTCTTCATGGCACCAAGGGATTATTACCAAGTGCTGAATAGCAATGCATCTAGAAAAAGAGCTTGATCAAAAGGGGAAAATATTAAATACAAATGAGTTTTTATGGATAAGAAATTTTAGTGTGAGTTGGGAGGCACATCTCAGCAGGATCTCATTGACTGTCACGGTAAACAGTGCCTCAAACAGTGGGGCTCCTGAGGTTTCTAGAGACATCCAGATAATGTAAGCAGGGCAAACAAGCTCAGGAATTCAGCACTCTGCCAGAAGGTCTTACTTTGGATTTTATGCTCCCCAGTGTAACAGCATTAGGGCCATTTATAATTTCCTTACATATCGCTCTTCTGCCTCTTTTATTTGAACCTATAATTAGCATTATATTTGTTAAATATTTGTCCCTGAAACTTAAATCTTTGGTCTGTTCATGTGTCAGTTGGGCCCTGAATCTCAGTAGAGTCACAACACCTACTCTTCAGTTCATTGGACTTACCTAGGACATCTAACAAGGAGATGATGATGGGCAACACCTATCCCAAGGAATAGAAGGTGCCTACAACTGCAAGCAAGATAGCCCATCCATCTGCCCCTTCCAAGTAGAAACAGAGTAAGCATCACCATCCCCAAATCCTCAAGAGTGGGGAAAGAACAATGGACTAAAGCAAACTTGTTATTATTCTATTATAGACTTATTATTCTTCTAACAATGGAAGAACTTTTATCATGGATATAAAGGCAGTGGCCACCAGATATTATGAGGGGAAGAAGAGGGAAGATTGGGTATAATATAGGGGCATTTTGGGGGCCTTGGAATTTTCCTGCAAGACATTGCAATGACATATACAGGCCATATTTTGCTGTAAGCTACAAAATTGTGCGGTGCAGAGTGTAAACTATAATGTAAACTATAATTCATGGTTAGTAGCAATGCTTCAATATGTGTTCATCAATTGTAACAAATGTACCACATAATGAAGGATGCTGTTAATGGGAAAGTGTGGAGGTGGGGTGGGGCATATGGGAATCCCCTATGTTTTTATGTAACATTTATATAATCTAAAACTTCTTAAAAATATAAAAAAACCTAAAATTAATTTGAATTAATAACTTCTCTTAGCTTGCATCTGCACTTTGTACAATGTGAGAAGCCACCCTGCAGGGAGAAGTTTTCAAAGATGCTTATTTTTTAAACTCTTTTAATTAAAACTGATATAAAATGCAACCACAATAAGAAATAGCCCTCTAAGATGAAGACATGGTTCACCAGGCACAAATATAGATTGTTTGCAAAATATATTTTTTTGTGTATTTGAGTAATGTAGCTCTAGCAAAGTTTATGCTTTTCTACTTCTATTGACTTTAACATCATGAAAATTTTTGAGTTTAGAAATTATTTATCACTCTCCTTGATGGAGGCCAAAATACATACCTTCATTCAAACTTATTAATAGTCTGAACTCAACCATTCACTTCCAGACATTCAAATAATAAGTAAAATAATTGCTTCTTTGGATGAAAATAACTTCCTGAGGTCATTTAACATAAGACAGAAAGCATATTTCAGTATCCTATGAATTGAATTTGAATCTTGACTCTACCACTTCAAAATGTGTGAATTGGGCCCTGCTTCAGTTACCACATCTGTAAAATGGGGATAATAAGAGGTTTTCTTTCTTAGAATAGTTGTATGGAATAAGTTAAGAAAATGAAAGCAAGTAGATCATTACTTGGCATTTGATAAGTAATTACTAAACATTGCTAATCTCTGTTCTTCAGAGAGATGTTTATAACACGAAATCCTTGGACAAAGGAAATAGTCCACAAAATGGTTAAAGACCAATGCATAGCCTTCCTGTGATTTCCTGAATCTATACAGACAAAAGGATGTTGCCAATCACATGCCTAATTCAAAGACCACCAAATATCCAATAGTTTCCATGAAATTTCATTGCTGCAAGATAGAAGTTCCAAAAGACCATTCTAAGTGAAATCCCCTGAGATCCCTACACATTTCTGCTTGTTGTTTTAATGAGTCTAAACTTGAACTTCAGCTTGTGATCCAGAGAATAAAAGACATTGGCTCTTCTGTCTTCTGGGCTGCCCAGCTAATCCATCCAATTACTGTCTGCTTAATCATATATCTACCCTTCTGAAGGGGAATAAATGAGAATCTCTCACTCCACAAACTCTCCTAGTGCAATATTTAGAAAAAAAAGAGTTAACTAAATGCAGTGATGCCCCTGAGTTTGAGTCTATAGCTATCACATATATGCTCCTCCCACATTTTGGATTTAAAAAAAAAAAATATTTTAGAAGCTTAGTGGAAGAAAAAGACAGGACCAAGTCAGAGCTCAAAGGATGAAATTTTTGGGGCAAGCCATTATGATGCCTTTACTATGGTTTCTCAAGACAGAGAAAAATCAACTGACGTTCCTGTAATTGGGCTATAAACCAACTGATATTCATGAACATAGAATCTCTTGGTTCAGGAATAGACCAGAACCGCAGGAAGTTTTCTGAGTCATAACCTCCCCCCACCCAACTCAGTAATATCCTCTATGATTGACTGAAGTTTCCTCCCCTCTGTCTCCTGACTACTTCTTTCTCTTTCCTCATATGACCTCCCTTTCTGGTTCTCTGAGATGCATCATTTCACCCAAAGTCTTTCTTTAGACTTTCTGTGTGCTAGAGAATCACCCCACAAATCAGTGCAGACTTTCACATGTCTGAGCAGTGTGGTCGAGGTGTTCACTTACTCTGAACAGCTACCTGGGGAAGACCCTCTGGCATCAGTGACGAATGTTGGGCAAAGGGAGTGGGGATTTTGTGCATTCTGACTTCAAACTTAGCATTACTCCATGTCCAAGGAGTATAATAAAGGCAGGCAGGATACAGCAGACAGAGCATGAAAGTCAGGAGAGGAGTGGAGAGGGCATGTCAGAGTAGATAGTGGATTTTAGTCCTCTTCTTGGCCAAATTATAAGAGCCATAGGAAGTTAATTTTCATATATTATAACTGCCTTCTTCTTCAAATAGATCAAACTATTATAGGTACTGAAGAAAATTTTAGTAGGTATTAAACTTAACAAATATTAAAGAAAATAATTGAATTCATTGGTGCTATTATTCCTTGCCCACTTATTTTCACTACTACCTAATCTAAGGGCTTCCCAAACCCACGGTACTTATACTGCTCTGAGTATCCAAATTCCCCCAATTTTTGTCAAGTAGAGTACTTTTCCATGTTCCGTGACTAAAGAAATACTGGGCCTCTTTCTCTTCACCTTCTAAATAACTCATCAATCCCAGCATTTGTGGAATTCACTAACATTTAAAAATTAAATTCATTTGAAACCAACAAAATGTTAAGAATCCTATTTTATATGTTTCCTATTCAAAGAATGTTTCTGTACTACCTGTCCCCATGGAAAGGATATGATAAAGTTATATGCCAAACTGCTGGGCTCAAATTCCAACTCCACTGCTTGCTACCTCTCTGGATTTGGGCAAGTTCACTAACAGCTTTCTGCCTCAGTTCCTCATCTGTTTAAAACAAAAAAGTATAAGGATATAAATGGTCTCTGTCTCATAAGATTGATGTAAGAAATAAGTATCTTAATACATGGATAGTGCTTGGAATGGTGTTTTGCGTTATCTTCATCATTATTATCAGCATCCCCTCCTCATTACTTATTAGGACTAAAGGTTTTTAGTGACTGGTGTTGAGGTGGTATTGTATGTTTAAACACGGAATAAAGGATAGAATAGGATGATTTTTAGTATAACTCCAAAATTCAATGTTTGTTGACCTGTTAAGGAGTTTTATACTGAATGGTCTTACATTGCTATCACATGCAAATTGGTAAACCCAGCCTCCCTTTGAAGAATCACACAAAACAAACTTCTGCATTGATCCTTCCTCTCACTGTAAATCTTAAGAATATCCCTTCTCCAACTAATACAGATATGGGCTGAGTCACTCAATTTCAGTGAGAATTGAATTGAGGCTTGAAGGCAGTGTGATCCCTCTTGATACAAAAATGAGCATAAGATGAACAAAAAGAAAGCTAATTAAAGCAATTTTCCACTTAACTCACAGAGAAAATACCAGAGCAGGAATGTTCATATTCTTGAAAACAGTAGCCTCAATTTACCTTTTTGTTATCTTGTTCCCACAGTTTATTATTGCTGTTGATTTTCAGTTTAGACACCAAGGAAATCATTTACTCCCAACAGAATTTGACAGCTGCAGAAATAAGAGGAGTTCCTCAAATAGATTCAAATAGAAACTCAAGTGTGTTTCTTCAGGGCTGAATTATAATTGATTTGAGCCATCTATATTGTGTATTATCCTACTGGGCAAAACTGATAGATACAATGAATAAGAAGGTCCAATAGGCTGGGAAATTGTGTGAATATTCAATATTAGTAGTAATAAGACTATTTGAAAGGAGACGTTTTGGGTAGGTGGATGGGCGTGCAGAATTGAATGGAATTGTGAATCTTTTGGAAATTCCCAATGACACCCTCCGTGGTATCATGACAAAGGCCCAGATTACATGGCAGACTAAAACGTCAAAGGGAATAAGTAGACACTGTGAAGTTATCAAGCCAGGCATAATCTTTAATGAAAAGGAACAATCTGAGTGGACAGCTCAAATCAGGTTTCAAGCTAAGTAAGAGTAAAAAGTCTAAGGAGAGAATTTAGCCCTGAATTCTAAGGACAAGTGACATTAAATATAAAAGGAAAAAAGAGTATTTATATAAGAGTTGAACTTTGGTCCATGCTAGGTTGTTTTCCTCCCAATGCCTAACAAATCTGATAAGTAGCAGAAAACCTGTGAATGGTTGTTATCTGAATAAAGGGGTTTGTAGAGAGGTGCTAGAAGAATAAACAGATTAAAAAGGTGGATTATTTCTGAACAAGATGGGTTACAAAGTGAATAGATGAATAAACAAATGAACTAAAGGATAAATGGATGATGAGGTATTGATGGCTAGGTGGTAGTGGATAGCTATCATGATTTTAAACTATATCGGTTAGTGGGTATGGGATGAATTCTTGGGTACAAGGATTTGGTTGCTAATGATAGGTGACAACAAGTAAAATCTACTCCCTCCATGGTTGCAACAATCATATTTCCCCTACACACACACACACACACACACACACACATTTCTTTGTCTTCACTTTTAACATAACCTTAGTGCTCAGTCTTTCTTAAGCTTATGCATTTGGAGCTTTTTCCCAATAATTTTAGCTACCCTGTCTGTACTATTCACTTGATTATTTCCTTTTCTTTAGCAAATAATTATTGGAATTCTAATATATGCAATTTCCTAGATGCAGCATATTATACAACAAAATCACTGCCATCAAGAAACCATAATATCAAAGAAGAAAATAATAACAATTATACTAAACAAATGCTATATTAGATACCAGAGTGAAAGAACAATTCATCTGATATCACACAGGGAAAAGAGTTTGCTGTTTTGAGTGGATAGATTAGTTCATACTGTGGAGAAAAGCAGGAGTGCCTAAGAAATCCTTAATAGTGTTATCGGCCAGGACAGAAAAAGGAAATTCTTGAAATCAGAGAAATAAGAGTGGGAATAATGATGTTAAAGTGTTAGTAAGATACCCAAATATTAAGTTTCATTATTTGACAAATCTCAGTGCAGTGATTTGCCCCAAATAGTTTCTGGGGATTAAAAATGTGTTTAGGATGGCCAATCACTTATCAGGCACTCAATGAATAATAATTGTCCAATTACTATGCACACTGGTGAGCTCATAAAGGGATATGATGAAGGAAGTTCTCAGAAAGACATTGAAATTTTGGTAAGAGGCAAAATATAAGTAAGATTTAGATTGAGAGAGAGGGCATTTCATGTACAGTACATGCTTGAGAAAAAGGAAACAGAAAGATATACCCATGTGGTGATCAGAAGAGAGTACACTAGTCTGTCCCCAGCATTGAAGTCCTGTGTAGAGTAGTATCTGGACTATCACAAATGTCAATAAATGCCAGATAATAGAGGACATGAAAGACCAAGCCTTGAATGGAAGGCATTGAATGGTAACATGACCTTTTGTCTTGAGTCTTACATAATGGAATTAAATCTTGACTGTTGAAATTGGACACATTGTATAATATCTCATACTCAATTTTCTCTACTGCAAAATGGAGGCAGAAATTTATTCCCTACTTATTTCTATTCCATCCTCCAATTAAAACACAATATAATACTCAAACACAAACACACACATACTACGCATACATGTGCTGGTGTCTACACATTTCAGTCTTTTCCCAAAGATGAAATGGACATTTTATGTGAAAGTGCATGTGAAAAATCTAATAGAAGACAAAATAATATCACAACTAGATTTTGAATGGGAGTAAGAGTATGAATAAGAGAAGAGAGTAGAAAATTTAGAAACATTCACTGCAGGCAGCACACTAGAATCTACAAGGTGTAGGGAACACTGTTGAGCACATTTAGAGATTAAAAAGTGACTATTGGTAATAGTCCAAATCAAGAATATTCATAAATTCTGTCACCAGTCTGTGTGGTAGATGATCAGCCTCATTTATCATGTACATTTATTCAGGGCTAATAACTGAAGGAAAACTTCAACACAAGAAGAAAGAATTAAAAGCAATCCGTGAAGGCATATATGAACTCTACATTGGTTGGGGAAAGCTTGAACCCTCTGGTAACTGGGTGTGGTCCATAGAATTTCAAATCTGTCTCTATTATTATTATTTTTAAGGAAAGCCCCTTTAAATGACCTTGGGGAACCCCAGCACCATCCTCAAGTTCACCCTCCTTGGACTCTCTGCTGACCCCCATATCCAGGCTCTGCTCTTTTTGCTGTTCCTGGGAATTTACATCCTGACATTAACGGGGAACCTGTTGATGCTGCTGGTCATCAGGGCAGATCCTCACCTCCACACCTCTATATATTTCTTCGTCAGTCATCTCTCCTTTCTGGATTTTTGCTTCTCTTCTGTCACAGTGACAAACCTGCTGGAGAATCTTTTCTCAGAGGAAAGCCATCTATCCTGGAGACTGCCATGTTAAGGTCTTCTTTGTGTTTGAGTCTGGGGGTACGGAAGCCTGCCTTCTCTCAGCAATGGCCTATGACTGCTATGTTGTCCTCTGCCACCCTCTGCACTATGGACAGATGATGAGCAATCAGCTCTGTAAGGGGCTGGTGTGGGGATCCTCAGTCCTGGGCTTTCTGAATGCATTCATCAACATTCTTCTTGCTATGAACTTGGACTTCTCTGGAGATGATTCCATCCTCCACTATAGTTGTGAGCTTCCCTCTCTCTTCCCTCTTTCCTATTTTGCTGTATCCACCAATTTTAAAAGTCCTGCTTTGCTCTAGTATTCTGCATGGAATTGGAACCTGCTTCCTTACTGTTTATTCTTATACCCCCATTGTTTCCACCATCTTGAGCATCACCTCATCTTCAGGTAGAAGCAAGTCCTTCTCCACTTGCTCCTCTCACCTCACTGTAGTGTTCCTGATTTATGTTCAGTTTTTCTTCATTATCACATGCCAAATTCCAGTTCACCATTGGAGTTAATCTTCTCTGTACAGTAGTGTGTGTTACTCCCTTACCAAATCCCATCAACTTATTAGTTTACAAACTAATCTTTCTCTTTTTGGGATTCATAAAACAATCTTAAATGGCCATACTTGTCCATCTGGGTTATTTATATTATCACATAAATTGTAGAATCACCATGTCAAAAAACAAAAATATCTAGTATACGGGTATAGATCAAATCTATATAGCAAGGTGAAGAGTTGAGATCTTTATACTACTGAGTCTTCCAACAATTCATAATGAAATTTTATCTCTCCATTTATTTAGGCATTTTTAATTTCTTAAAAAGTTGTGTACATTTTATTATAGATTTCTTGCACATATATTACCAGACATTTAGTTTTTCTTATTCTATTAAGTGGTACAACATTTAAATTTCATTTTATATGTGTCTTGTCATTGTGTAAAAATGCAATTGTTTTTTTGTGTGTGTATCTAGTGACCAAGATGTTTATTGGCTCACAGTTTACTCAAATAGTTCATGACTCAGGAATCTGCAGAGGCTAATTGGGTCACTTGACTCTGGGTCTTTCACAGTGCTAGAGTTACCTCAAGACTGAACTGGAAAAGATCTAATTACTAGCTCAATCATATGATTGACAACAGATTTCAGCTTCTCATGTACTGTTGGACTGAGTCCTTAGTTCCTCACAGGCTGTTGGCTGGACACCTCTTTTGGTTCCTAACTATGAGGAACTCTACATAACATGGAGGCTTGCATTGTTGAAAAAAGCATACAAGGGGGCAATACGGACAAAAGCGAAAGGGTATTAGCAAGGGAAATGTTACTTTCTATTTAACTTGATAAAATGTTACTTCCCATCATTTTTTCATATTATAGAAGCAAAATACAAGTTTCAGCCCATATTCTAGGGGAAAGGATATGCAAGGACATAAATACTAGGAAGTGGGAATTATAGCATAGATGTTTACCATACAAATCCAAAAAAATATATATGAAATATTTGGAGATAATTTGAAAAAGTATGTACATGATCTCTGCAATGGAAGCCATAAAATATTGTTGAGAAAAATTAAGGAATACTTAGATAAATAAATGAATACACTTTGTTCATGATTCATAAGAAGCTATTTTATTAAGATGTCAATTCTCTTCCAAATAATCTATAGATTTAAAACAATCCCAAAACAAAGTCCTTCAGGGGAAGGACATAGTCAGGGAACATGGCCTCTGAACTGCTCTGCATAACTCAAAAAAGGATAAACAAGGTCCCAGGGCAAGATGCATGTTTAGAAAAGACATGAAAAGACTTCCAAACTCTCAACTCTTGCTGACCTACTCACTGAGACATAGGTGTACACTGCCAGCTAAGCATAAGCATAGCAAATGTAGAAAGACTTAAAGAAATTTTCTTTTTCTTTACCTTCTTTTTGTTCCAGACATTTAGAAATTCTCTGTCAAACCACTAGCTGGAGAGTAATATCATAGATGTGATTTTTGTGGCCACACATGACAAAGACCACAGAATTTACAAATTTAGGTCTAAAAAGTGACTAAAAACAAAACAAAACCCACAAAGAGCAGCAACAATAAACCCTGGGGAAGACTGATTTAAAAAATGCCTCATTATAATATTCAAAATATCCACTTTGGAAAATATAAGAGTCATGCAAAGGAATAAGAAATCATATCCCAATCACAGGGTAATGAAAGAAATTAATATAAACTGTAAAGGAGGAAGCCCAGACATTAACTCAAATAGAAAAAAAATTTAAGTCAACTATTTTAAATGCCCTCAAAGTGCTAAAAGAAAACATATGCAAATGACTAAAGAATGTCTCCACAAATAGAGAATATTTTTAAAAGACAGAAATTAGAAAAAAGCACCAAATACAAATTTTGGAGCTGAAAAGTAAGATAAAGAAATTTTAAAAATTGTGAGATTGTTTCTATGTCAGATTCTAGCAGACAGAAGAAAGAATCAATGAACTTTAAGACCAATCACTAAGTATTAACTAGTCAGAGAAGAAAGAGAAAAGATTGAAGAAAAAAGTGAAGAAATAATAAGAGACTTGTGGGACTCCATCAACAAACACACGTATGTGCATGGGCACATAAAGGTAATCCATAAGGATAGGAAAAGAGAAAAGAGAAAAAAGCATAATAGAAGAAATAACCAAAAACTCCCCAAATTTAATGAAACTGTGAATCTAAATATTTGAGAACCTCAACAAACTCCAGGTAAGATAGTATCAGGAAGCTTACAATAAGAATAAAATGGAAATTAAGAACTTAACCAGACCATTAACCACCTAAACCAAAGAGGCATATAAGGAACTATCCACCCAGCAACAAGAGAATATACATTCTCCTCAAGTGTCCATGTAACTTTCCCCATGACAGACCATAGAATAAGCCAGAAAACAAGTCTCAAATAAATTTAAAAATACCAAAATCACAGAAAATATTTCCTTCAACCACAATGGAATATAACTAACTAAATAAATAAATAATAGAAAAAAATCTGGAGTAGTTACACTTATATGAACTTTAAACATACACTCTTTGGTTTTTTTTGAACTTTAAGACATTTACTTTTTATTTCCTTAACCTCTGTTTGGTTTGATTTTCAAATTAAACATATATCTCTATAGGTAAATTCTTATTATTTTTTTTTATTATTATATTTTTTAATTTTTTAAAAGATAATTAGATTACATAAATGTTACACAAAAAATACAGGGATTCCCATATGTCCCACCTTCCACACCTTCGACAACCTCCCACATAAACATCCTTCATTAGTGTGGCACATCACCTGCAATGGATAAACACATCCTGGGGCTTTACCATTAAGCAAGGACCATAGTTCACAATGTAGACCACACTCTCTCTGACACAGTTCTGCATGTTATATGATGATTTAAAATGGCCTATATCTGTTGTTAAAATGTCACTCAGGACAATTCCCAAGTCCCAAAAAAGCCCCCGTCTTACAACTGCTTTTCCCTCTCCCTGCCCTCAGGGCGTCCAGTGGCCACTGGCTCCACATTAATGTTGTAATTTCTTCCATTGCTTGAATCACAATATGTCTATAATAGAATACTAGTAAGTACACTCTAGTCCATAGCTCTTCCCCCCATCCGAGGAGTCTGGGTTGGTGATGTCAATGAGTCAAAGTATATATCACAAGAGAAATTTAGAAAATACTTTGAGGTAAATGAAAACAAAATTACAACCTATTAACATATGGTATGTACTAAAAAAAGTAACCACAGGGAAATTTATACCTGCAAATTCCTTCATTAAAAAAGAAAAAGATCTCAGATCAATAATCTAAATATACATCTAACGAAATCAAATTATAGGGTAAAAATCAAAGAATAAAGTTAGAGAACATATAAATGAAACAGAGAACATTGAAGAATCGTTGAAAAAATTAAAAATAATAGTAAAAATTACCTAGACTGACCAAAAAAAGAAGAAAAGAGACTGAAATTTCAAAATCAGAAATGAAAATGTGGTCATTACTGCCATCATTACAGAAATGAAAATATTATAAGGGGATATTATAAACATTTGCACCCAATGTAGATTAACTGGATGAAATATAAATCTTACTAGAAAAATACAATCTATAAAAATTGATTAAAGAAGAAATAGAAAAATTTAATCTAACACATAACAAGTAATTGAAAAGCTGTCAGTGAAAACACAAGAGCAGATAGTCTCAGTGATGAATTTCTACCAAATACTTAAAGAAGAATTAACACCAATCCTTCCTAAACTCTCTCAAAAACTGTTCCAAAAAATACTTTCTAACTCATTCTATAAAGCTAGGATTACCCTGATACCAAAGCCAGAAGAGACAACCCAAGAAAGAAATCTTTAGACCAATATTCATATGAATTTAGATGCAAAAATCTTCAATGAAACAGTAGCAAAGTAATCAAGCAGCATATGTGAAGGATTATGTACCAAAAACAAATGGGATTAATTGAAATAATGTAAGGATGTTTAAACATATATAAAATCAATAAATATATTTAATAACACTAATATAATGAAGAGGAAAAAAGACATGATCATCACCAATGATGCAAAAAAGTATATGAGAAAATCTAATGTCCATTCATGATTTTAAAAGAAAACACTCATTAAACTAAACATATAAGGGAAATTCCTCATCATGTTAATGGACATAATGGAAATAAAACATAGTTAGCATTAAGCTCAAGAGTGAAATACTGAAATCTTTGCTCCTAAAATCAGGAGAAAGGAAAGAATTCTACTTTCAACAAGTATATTCAACATAGTACTAGAATTTCTAGTCAGAGCAATGAAGCAAGTAAAGAAATAAAAGTAATGCAAATGTGAAAAAGTGAAAATATCTCTTCAAAGCAGGCATGATGTTATATTGAAAATATCCTAAACAATAAAAAACCTATTAGTGCTAAGAAATGAAGTCAGAAATGTTGCACAAAATTAGCTTTGTTTGTCTTCACTAATAACATTCTGAAAAGAAAATTAACAAAACAATTCCACTTAAAATAAGATCAAAAAGAATAAGTTGCTTGTGAACATATTTAGCCAAAGAGACTTAAAGCTTTGACACTAAATGTAACAAAACATTGCAGCAAGAAATTAAAGAAGGTATTAAAAATGGGAAGATATCTCATGTTCATGGATAGGAAGACTATATTTTAATGAGATCACATTATTCCTCAAAGTGATCTATGGATTCAATGTGATCCTTATGAAAATTCCAACTGTATTTTCGGCAGAAACAGAAAAGCCTATACTAAAATTCGCATAAAATTTTAATGGATCTCAAATGTCTAAAACAATTTTGCAAAGAATAACAGTTGAAAGAGCCAAACTCCCTGAAATGAATATAACTACAATTTTGGAGTAATTTAGAGTGTGGCTCTAGTATAAGGATAAGACATACATAATACTGGAAAAAAATTGAAATTCTAAAAATAAACTCACATGTATCTAATCAATGACTGTTCAAAATAGGTGCCAAAACTATTCAATGGTCAATGAATATTTTTTGATAAATGGAATAAGGAAAACTAGGTATCCACATGTAAAAGAACTAAGTTGGAACCTTACTTCACACCACATACAAAAATTAACGTTAAAAAAAAACCTCTTACTTAAAAGTAAGAGCAAAAACTATAAAGTCTTAGAAGAAACATTGGTGTAATTCTTCATTATCTCAGTTTGGTCAATTGTTTCCTAGATATATCAGATATATCACCAAAAGCACAAGCAACAGCAACAAAAAGTTATATTGGACTCATAAAAACATTTGTGCATCCAAGGACATTATCAACAAAATGAAAAGATAACCTATGGAATGGGAGAAAATATTTCCAAATCATGTATGTAATAAGGGTATAGTAACTAAAATATATTAAAAAGTCTTGCAACTCAGCAATCAAAATTAAAAGCAGCAATTAGAAAATGGGTAATGGATTTGAATAGACTTTCTACAGAGTTATACAATTAGCCAATAAGCCCATGAAAAGTTATTCAACAGAATTTGTTCTCACCAAAATAAAAATCAAAACCACAAAGAGTAAAACAAAATAATCTACCAGTTCAAACCCACTAGGATGGCTATAATTTTTTAAAAATGGAAAATAACAACTGTTACGGAAGAGATGGAATAATTAAAACTTTCATGCATTTCTAGTGGGGTGTAAAATGGTGCAGTGACTGTGAAAAATAGTTTGGTGTTCCTCAAAATGCAAACCTAGACTTACCATATGAGCTGTAATAGGTATACATACAAAAGAAATGGAAACAAGTGTTCAAACAAAAACTTGTACATGAATGTGCAAAACAGCACAGTTCAAAATAGCCAAATGCAGGAACAATCCAAATATCCCCCACCTGCACCATTATGCTATTATATGAATGAACCTTAAAAACATTACACCAAGTGAAAGAAGGCAGAAATAAAAGACCATATATTGATGATTCTATTTATATTAAATATCCAGAATAGGCAAATCCACAGAAACAGGAAGCAGATTATTGGTGATCAGCGCCTGGGGAGGATGGGGAATAGGAGTGAATGCTTGAGGGGAGTGGTTTTTTTTTTGTTGTGGTGGTGGTAAAAACATGCTGGAACTAGAAAAGGTTGATGGATTCACAACCCTGTAATTGTACTAAAAGCAGTGAATTGCACATTTTAAAATGGTTAAATTGGTAAATTTTTAATTTGGTAAACCTACTTCAATTTTCAAGAGATCCAAGATGGCAAAGCAGGGAAAGTTTGCTCCACGAACTGCGGGAAGGTGGGCAGGTTTATCTGGCAAAAGGGAAGTTGTGGGACCACGGGGGCAATTGGAGAGGGCAGCAAGAGAGCGGAGACCCACTTGGCCCAAGGAGAGGAAAGTCATGGGAGATAGGGTAAGCAATCCAGCCCACAGCCAGCTCAGAGGAATAGGGAAGCAGGGGAAGTGATTTGGCTGAAGACCAGTGCTGAGGCAGCTCTGAGTGTGAGGGAAGTCACCTGGTGACCCAGACCAGGGGTGCTTCCAGATGTTCAGCAGGTTCTTGAGGTGGGGGAACTGCTGGGCAAAATGTGTGGGGATGGGCACCCAGCCTGCTCAGGCAGAGAGAGGAGTAGGGCAGGAAGGGAGGCAGGGCAGGAGGACTGAATCTCACCCACTTCCAGGGAAAAAGAAAGACTCCAGCCTGTGCTGAAGCAGCTTCAGGGAGAGGGGAGGGAGGAGCTGATTAGGTGGGTTGTCACACCCACCTGCCCTGGGAGAGAGAGGAACTAGATCAGTGAGTGGGTGGGCTGACAGGCACCTAACAGCCTGAGTAAGAGGGGATCCTGGAGAGGCAGAGAGCAAGCCATCAGAAGCCCCAACCTGTCTGAGGGAAAGGGGGCTGGGGAGAGGCAGGCAGCAAACACTCAGAAGAGAAAGGAGCCCGAGAGCTATCCAGAGGGTTATCTGTCACCCAGCTGGCTCCCTTGGGGGTAGAGGGGAGTTGCAGTACCAGCAGTCTTGCAACAGGGAACTAAGAGTGTTTTTTGTTTTTTTTTTTTAATTTTTAATTTTTTTAAATGTTTAAAATTTTTTTTAAATTTTTGCTTCATTCTTTATTTTTTTCTCTATACCCAGTTACCTTAACTGAGGAGAGCAGGCTGCAGGGTGATTCATTGGTGAACACTGGCAGCCTGAGAGGGTTGCTAGTGTCCTGAGAGGGAGGTCTATTTTTTCTGTTTTTTTTTTTTCCCTTTGTTTCTTTTATACATACATATAGATATATGTATAAATTTCTATGTATATTTTTACTGCCCATGCCTTCATCACATTCATGCATACAACATTTGCACAGCACCTAATCAAAAAAAATTAAAACATCTTATAAATACCTACATATATTTCCTACCTATAAAGCACAAAAGGAGCACTCTATTAAAGGTGGGTCCAATTAAATGATCCATTTCCTGGTGCAGCAAAGTGCACATAAATCTCTAAAGTTTTTCTTTGTTCATAAAACATCTAAAATTAGCCAGACAGTTGTTGTAAAATTGAGCTTCAGTAAACCATACTATTTTAGAAAGGAATTTAGTATGTGTGCTTGGCAAAAATCTGTCAAAAAATCACCCATGTGGGTGCAAAGAGCAACATGGTGTCTCCAGGGGAAGAGCTGAGTAGTTGTGACTTCAAGAGCACTGAGCAAGAACATCCTCTTTCCTAGTCTTTTATTTCTAGCTCTTTCTAAGTCTGAGAAAATATGGCAAGACCAGCAAGAGAGTCAACTGGGCATGGCCCTGTTCAGCCTGGAGTCATGGGCTTTCCACCACAGCACGTTGTGGCACAGGAGCAAAAGCAGCAGAACTGAACTCAGGGGCCTGTTCATGCTCTTGTGATTTAGCCTGAGAACCAAATTAGCCCATCCAAAGTAAGCACACCTCTATTGCCCTTAAATAAAGGGGTGGTTGAAAAGGCTCTGTCAACAAGATTGCATTATTCCCGAAATGAGAAAGAAAAGGTTCTACCTGCTAGAATTATTTCATTTCAGGCTCCTTCCAAATAAATCCTGACCATTTTTTAAAATTCTCTTTTTAATATTTTCTTTCTCTACTAATTTTGTGAGAAGATTTGACATTTGTGTTGAATTTAAAATAAATCTATACTTTGGGGATTAATTTATAGTAGTTCATGGTACTTTGTTTAGAACACAGGGATGAATAACATAGAATTCTCAAAAAGCAATTTAACTGAGTTCTTTTTTTTTTAACAAATCAATTTTATTGATAAATAAATGCATATCCATTCAAAGTCTACAATAAATGGCATTTGGTACAATCACATAACTGTGCGTTCATCACTTCAATTATTTCTAGACCATTTTCATTATTCCAGTAATAATAATAATAATAATAATAATAATAAATATAATAAACAAAAACCAACCAAACGAAACTCATCACATCTCAATCTCTCTATGCCTCCCCTGCCATATATAGCTGGTATTCTGTTTCCCTCTCTCTAGTTTTTTTGTATTTATATCATGTAAAAGCAGTATTACCCATGTTTGTATTTCTCATGAGGTTTTAGTATTATACAGTCCCTTGTTACATTCATTAGCTTTCCTTCTAGTAACATACATGTCCTTAGACTTTCCCATATATATATATATATATATATATATTTTTTAAAGGTGCTTAGATTACCTAGATATTACACAGAAATTACAGGGATTCCCATGTTCCCCACCTATTTCCTATTAACCAAAAACAATTAATAGGAAAAAGAAATAATAATGATAAGCTTAAATGCAAGAGATAAGTACAAGGAAACTCAGAAGAAAAAAAAACTAAACTAAAAATAAAATATAATTAGCGGATTGTGACATTCAAAAAAATGGGAAAAAAACAAAAAAAAAATCCCTTTTTTAAAAAAATTATTCTTTTTCCTTTTATCACTGTATTATCAGATGTCCAGTGTACCATGACACCTTCCCCCTCTCATTCCCCAGTGTCTCCCAAATTTTCATTAAATTTTCAAAGAAGTTTTAGGTCACAGCAAAGTCACACATGGAATACTAGACACTACCACATACCCAACCTCCCTCCCCCTCCCTCACCCCATATAAAAACCTTTTTTTAAAAATAGATGTTAGCATTGTTATAACTGTTATACAGATAGTAAAATATAGCAACTAAACATTGTCAGTGGTTTACAGTATAGTTTACAATTTAGACGGTACAGTTTAATAATTTCTGATGATATTTACCATGTACTGTGCCAATTACTGTAAGGTAATGAAAAACCTTTCCCATGACCACTAAATACCCCTTTTAATCTTAACTGTTCCTTCCTCCCCATCCCCCTGGGGCATATGACACTCCCCTGTCTTGACACATGGCATGACAAGATTCATAGTTACATGCCCTGGGTATTCCAACCTGCCCTTCCTAATCTACCCACCTGTGAACCCTGCACCCCCAAACCCAGTAATATCACTACCCATCTGTCCTATCCTTCAATATGGAACTATACTCTGTCCCTTTACCATAGCTTATGTCCATATGGGTGATGGCTTAAAGCCTACTCTTCTCTTTCTCTCCCTTGTTAACCTATCTTTCAGACAATGGTTCTCAGAGACTGCTCACTTTCCTTAGTTCAAATCAGTGAGTCATATATTGTTCATCCTTCAATGCCTGGCTTGCTTCACTCAACATAGGGTCTTCAAGATTCATCCACGTTATTCCGTGTGTTAGCACTTTATTCATTCTTACAGCTCAATAATATTCCATTGTATGCATGTACCACATTTTGCTTATCCATTCATCTGTTGATGGGCACCGGGGATGATTCCAACTTTTGGCAATGGTGAACAATGTTGCTATGAACATTGGTGTTCATATATCTGTTTGTGTCTTTGCTTTCAGTTCTTCTGGGTATATACCCAGCAGTGGAAATGCTGGAGCATACGGGAGTTCTATTGTTAGTTTTCTGAGGAACGGCCAAACTGTCCTCCACAGTGGCTGGACCATTCCACAATCCCACCAACAGTGGATGAGGGTTCCTATTCCTCCACATCCTCTCCAACACTTAGAGTCTGCTGTTTTATTAATAGCTGCCATTCTGATGAGTGTAAGATGGTATCTCATTGTAGTTTTGATTTGCATTTCCCTGATAGCAAGCGATGTCGAGCATTTTTTCATGTGCTTTTTAGCCATTTGTATTTCTTCCTTGGAGAAGTGTCTTTTGAGTTCACTTGCCCATTTTTTAAATGGGTTTTTTATCTTTTTATTTTCAAGGTATAGGATTTCTTCATATATGCAGGATATTAGGCTCTTATCAGGTATACGGTTGCCAAATATTTTCTCCCATTGGGTAGGCTGCTTGTTTATTTTCTTAATAACATGCTATGAGGTGCAGAAGTTTTTAATTTTGATGAGATCCCTTTTATCTATTTTTTGTCTTGCTGCTCGTGCTTTGGCTGTGAAGTTCATGAAACCATTTCCTATTACAAGATCCTGTAGATGCTTCCCTACATTATCTTCCAAGGTCTTTATGGTTTTGGTTCTTGTATTTAGATCTTTGATCCATCTTGAGTTGATTTTTGTATAAGGTGTAAGATGGTATTCTTCTCTCATTCTTTTGGATATGGATATCCAGTTCTCCAAGCACCACTTGTTAAAGAGGCCATTCTCTCCCAACTGAGTGGGCTTGGTAGCCTTGTTGAATATCAGATGACTGTATATGCGAGAATCTATATCAGAACTCTCAATTCGGTTCCATTGGTCAGTAGGTCTATCCTTGTGCCAATACCATGCAGTTTTGATCACTGTAGCTTTGTAATATGTTTTAAAGTCCGGTAATGTGATACCTCCAACTTCATTTTTCTTTTTCAGTATGTTTTTGGCAATTTGGGGCTTCTTATCTTTCCAAACATATTTTGTGGTTAGTTTTTCCAGTTCCTTAAAAAATATAGTGTTGAATTTTATAGGGATTGCATTAAATCTGTAGATTAGTTTGGGTAGGATAGACATCTTGATGATGTTTAGTCTTCCTATCCATGAACAGGGAATATTTTTCCATTTATTTAAGTCTTCTTTGATTTCCTCTAACAGTGTTGTGTAGTTTTCTGTATATAAGTCCTTTATATCTTTAGTAAAATTTATTCCCAGGTATTTGATTCTATTAGTTACTATTGTAAATGGCATTTTTTTCTTGATTTCCTCCTCCGATTGCTTGTTGTTGGTGTATAGAAATGCTTCTGATTTTTGAGCATTGATCTTATGGCCTGCAAATTACTGAACTCCTTTATAAGTTCTAGAAGCTTTGTTGTAGATTTCTCTGGGCTTTCTATGTATAGGATCATGTCGTCTGCAAATAATGAAAGTTTTACTTCTTCTTTTCCAACCTGGATGCCTTTTATATCTTTTATTGCCTCAGCGCTCGAGCAAGTAATTCTAAGACAATATTAAATAGGAGTGGTGATAGTGGGTATCCTTGGCTTGTTCCCGATCTCAGAGGGAAGGCTTTTAGGATTTCACCGTTGAAAATGATGTTAGCTTTGGGTTTTTCATATATGCCCTTTATCATTTTCAGAGAGTTTCCTTCTATTCCTATCTTTTGCAGTGTTTTTATCAGGAAAGAGTGCTGTATTTTGTAGAATGCTTTTTCTGCATCTATAGAGATGATCATGTGATTTTTTTTTTCTTTCAATCTGTTTATGTGGTGTATTACATTGTTTGATTTTCTTATAATGAACCATCCTTGCATACCCGGGATGAAACCCACTTGGTCATGGTGTATAATCCTTTTGATATGTTGTTGAATGTGATTAGCAAATATTTTGTTGAGGATTTTAGCCTCTAGGTTCATTAGAGAAACTGGTCTGTAGTTTTCCTTTCTAGTGGTATCTTTGTTTGGTTTTGGTATTAGGGTAATGTTGGCATTGTAGAATGAGTTAGGCAATATTCCTTCTACTTCTATTTTTTGGAAGAGCTTAAGTATAATTTTGTTAGCTCTTTGGAGAATGTTTTGTAGAATTCAGCTGTGAAGCCATCTGGTCTAGAGTCTTCTTAGTTGGGGGTTTTGATAACTGATTCTCTCTCTTTACCTGTAATTGGACTGTTAGAGTTCATCAATTTCTTCTTTCATCAATGTAGGTTGTTTGTGTGTTTCTAGAAACTTGTCAATTTCCTCTGAATTATCATTGTTGTTATCATATAATTTTTCAAAGTATCCTCTTATGATACTCTTTATTTCTGTAGGGTCAGTATTGATATCCCCTTGCTCATTCCTTATTTTGTCTATTTCCATCTGTTCTCTTTTTTTCTTTGTTAGTCTGGCTAAGGGTTTGTCAATTTTATTGATATTCTCGAAGAACCAGCTTTTGGTTTTGTTTATTTTTTCTAGTGCTTTCTTATTCTTTGCAGGCTTTCAAAATGTTCTTTTTGTTCATCCAGTTCCTTCACAATCTCCTTTCTCTCTTTTGTCATATTCTTTCAATTCTTTGAATTGATTCAAGAGACTTGTGTGATTATCATATTGATTAATTGTCTTAATTCCTATATCTCTTCAGGATATTTTGACTTATTCATTTAGCGATGTCATCTCTTCCTGTTCCCTAGTATGGCTTGTGATGTTTTGCTGAAGTCTAGGAATCTGAATATGTTGGTGAATTTATTTTGATGGCCAATTTCTTTTTTCCTGCCTTTTTTTCCCACAGCTCTTCTTTGATATTTTGGTTTAAGTTATTCTACATCTTTAAAATTGCCCAATTTATGTTATGAAATTTGGGCCAGGGACTTACTAATGGAGTGCAGATTTTCTCCCAGGAGTTAGGCTTCAGAGAGTGCCCAAAGTACTTTTTGTCCATGCAATTTCCAAACTGGTCAGCACATGGCATTCATCAGCTAGCGTTTCCACAGAGGTATTTCAACCTCCAATTACCTGTGTTTAGTTCTCCCCAGAGCTGAGATTCAAAATGGACAAAAAAACATATTGAAATAGAAAAACAAAAGTGGAGGAATCATGCTACATGACTTTAAAGCATACTACAAAACTACGCGGTCTCAATGGCATGGTAGTGGCACAAGGTTAGACATAATGACCAATGGAACTGAACAGAGATTTCTGATATAGATCTGCAAAATTACAAACAACTGATATTCTACAAGGCCATCAAGCCCACTCACCTGGGACAGAATAGCCTTTTCAATAAATGTTGCTGGGATAACTGAATATCCATATCCAAAACAATGAGAGAGGATCATAATGTCACACCCTATACAAAAATTAACTCAAGATGGCTTAAAGACCTAAATATGAGAGCCAAGACCTTAAAGCTCCTAGAATATAGTATAGAGGAGCATCGATGAGATCTTGTAATAGGATATGGTTTCATAAGCTTTACACCCAAACTACAAGCAATGAGACCTCCAGAAAATTAAAAATTTTATACTACAAAGGAGTTTGTAAAGAAAGTGAAAAGGCAGCATACTCAATGGGAGGAAATATTTGGGAATCATTTAACTGATAAGGTCTAATATCCAGCATATATAAAGAAATCCTCTATCTCAAAAATAAAGACACAATCCTTTTAAAAATGGTCAAAAGACATGAATAGATATTTTTCCAAAAAGGAATTAAAATGACTGAAAAGCACATGAAAAGATGCTCAATATCACTAACCATTAGGAAAATTCAGATCAAAACTACAATGAGATATCATCTTACACCTATAAGACAGATGGCTTTAAAAAAAACAACAGTAAACTACAAGTGCTGGAGAGGAAGTGTAGGAAAGGGAACACTCATCCACTACTGGGGGGAATGTAGAATGCTGCAACCATTGTGGAGGATGGTTTGGTGGTTCCTCAGGAAGCTAACTATAGAATTGTCACATGATCCAGCAATCTTTCTACTAAGTATATACCCAAAAGAATTGAAAGCAGGGACACAAACAGATATGTGCACACCAATGTTCATAGTGGCATTATTCACTATTTCAAAAGTTGGAAGCAACCCAAGTGTCCTCTAACAGATGATGGATAAGCAAAATGTGGTATATACACACAATGGAATATTATTCAGCTGTAAGAAGGAATAAAGTATTGACACACATGAAAACATGGATGAATGTTGAAGACCTTATGTTTAGTGAAGTAAGCAAGTCACTGAAGAAAAATATTGCATAACCTCAATATTGACCTAAGCATTTGAGCAGATGCATAGAGCTAGAGTCTGGAAGATAGGTTATCAGGAGACAGAAAGGGAGCAGAGAAAGGTGAGCCAATGCTCAATCTGGACAGAACCTATGATAAGGTGGAAGGGGCTGGTTTGGTAGAGTTGCAGGCAGGGATAGGAGTTCGGTCAACAGTGCTGGAGTGTGAGGGTGAGCAGGTTTGTGGGAGGTGGTATATTGGACTCTCCCTGGAACTGGAGAGAGGGTTGGAGGAAGGATCAGGTGAATTCCGTGAGGTGTAGGTCTGTGGTTGAAAATACAATTACACATCCTGGGGCCTAAGCACCTCTTAAAATATATTTATATATATACATAAATAACATTTTTTTAAGCAAATGCACATATATGCATATATATTTATATATCATTTTGCAAATGTTGGTATGTATTGTGAAAATTTTGATTTTTACCCACAATAAAAAAATAAATAAATAAATAAATACAATTACAAAAATGTTCTTTTGGCAAATATTGCAAGGAAGGGTCACTGGTGCAGGTTATCCATCGGGGGGGAGGATATGTGGGAAAGGGTGCACCTGGGACTTGCTTTTATGGAATATGAATATGTTTGTCTTGTCAGAAGGTGTTATCTTGGTGGGTGGAGACCCACACAATAAACAACACAATACTAAACTCCCATCCTGTGGAGTCCTGCTACATTCTCAAATAGAGGGGCAAGAATATTTTGAGTACATAGACAGTGTGTAATAAAAGAAAACCAACCAATACAATAAGTCCTCAATATTAATGCATGTATCTATGAACCTTTTTCTTGAAAAACTGAAAATTAGTGGTTGCCATAGGTTCTGAGGGAAGGGGCGGGAAGATGTGATGGTTAAGGCTAATGTGTCACCTTGGCCAGGTAACGGTGCCCATTTGTTTGATCAAGCTAACTGTAATACTAAGTACATTTCATGGACTTTAATCGTCAGTGAGTTGATTGAATAGTTGTCTGATTACATCTGCAATCAACCAATGAGATTGCCATCAGCAAAGAGTGGCGTCTTTTCCCATCAGTTGAAGGCCTTCAAAGGGGAAGTGATTTCAGCATTCAGGAAAAGAATTCACAGCTCCACTTCGGACAGCCAACGTCTCCTGGGAACTCATCAATGCCATTCATTGGAGCCCCTGGTTTTGGACTTGTGCATCCCCATGGTCGCATGACAGACTTTTATAAAATGTCATATTATTTACAGAAATCTGTTGTTGGTTCTGTTTCCCTAGAGAAAACCTCGAATAATACAGAAAAATGGGTTGAATATGGGGTATTTTTAGAACATTGGAATTGCTCTGCATAATGTGGCAATGACAGATAAAAACTATCATACATTTTGTCAAATCCTATAAAATTGTGTGGTGCAAAATGTAAACAATAATGTAAAGTATTGACCATGATTAATAGCAATGTTTCAATATTGCATCAATTGTAACAAATGTACCATACTCATGTAAGATGTTATTAATAGGGAAAACAGTGAGAGGGCAAGGGGTGGTGTATATGGGAACCCCCTATATTTTCAATGTGACTTTCCTGCAACCTAAAGTTTCTTTGAAACTAAAGTGAAAAAAAAAAAAAAGATGCTTGAAACATACAGAAGAAATTATAAACATACATAAAAGATAACATATATTACAGAAATAAAAGGCACAGTGTAAGATTTTATATTTGATTTGCTTTGAAGGAGATTTTGGATTGCAGAAGGATTGCAACTGTGACAAGGGAGGAACACTGCTCTGGGGTGTCAGCGATAGGGGGATGTATAGCGAAGGGTGCACCTGGGGCATGCTTCTAGGGAGTTTGAGTGTGTTCATGTGGTCATGGGTTGTTGTCTCAGTGGGGGGATACTCACATAATAACTGTCAGAATGTTAAATTCCCATCCTGTGGAGTCCTGTTATATCTCTGATGGAGTGACAGGAATCTCTGGAGTACATGGACAGTGCCTAGCAAAGGAGGACAGATCAATAGGCCAGGCCCTTGATACTGATGCTTGTGCTTTTGAACTTTATTCTTGGGAAATTGAAACTTAACTTCAAAATATGTATCACCTAAGAGTTGCCTCCTGAAGGTCTCCTTGTTGCTCAGGAGTGGTCTCACTCTAAGCCAAACTCAGCACATAAATTCATTACCTTCCCCCGAGTGTGGAACATGACTCCCAGGGATGAGCTTCCCTGGCACAAAGGGATTGTTACCGAGTGCTAACTGGGATGCATTTGGAGAAAGACTTGGACCAAAAGAGGGAAATATTGAATGCAGGTGCGTTTTATTTTTTACAGGTGAGTTTTTATGGTTAGGAGATATCAGGGTGAGTCAGGAAGTCCTTCCAGAGGTTGTGCTCATGCACATCTCAGGAGGATCTCACTGACTGCAGCACTGAACGGTGCCCAAAGCGGGTGCTCTCCTGCATGCTCTGGAGACATCCAGGCACTATGGGCAGCGCACACAACATTAGGAAATCAGCACCCCATTGGTGGACCTTACACTGGAATATGTGATGACCCATCTCACCAGTGTATCAGAGTTGGACTCATTTGTAATTTTCCTACACATGGCTATTCTCCCCCTTTTATTTGAACCTATGATTAGCACTATACCCATTAAATATATGTCCTAGAGACTTAAATCCTTGATCAGTTCATATGCCAGATGAGCGCAAATTTCAACAGAGTTGCAGCCAATACATACACTCCAGTTCATCAGACTCATCCAGCACAACTAACAGAAAGATGATGATGGACAATGCCCATCCCCCAAAAACAGAGAGTATCTACAACTGCAAACAAAACAGTTCCATCCGTTTGACCCAAGGGTTCTAAGCCCCATCTCAATTGAGAGCAGAGTGGGCATCACAATCCCCATATCCCCAAGATTGAGGAATGAACAAACTTAAGGGGAAATGCACCTATGGACTAAAGTAGACTTATTGTTATTCTAATAATGGACAAAGTTGTAACACTGATATAAAGGGAGTGCTCACCAGGGGGTCTGAGGGGAGGAAGAGGGGATAATTGGGGCATTTTTGGGACATTGGAATTGTTCTGCATGACATTGCAATGATGGATACAGGTCATTTTGTCAAAACATATAAAATTGTATCTGTAAAGTATAAACCATAATGCAAATTATGTACCATGGTTAGTTGCAATGCTTCAATATTTGTACATTGATTGTAACAAATATGCCACTTTAAAGAAAGATATTAATAGAGGAAAATGTGAGGAGGGTATATGGGAATGCTTGTATTTTTTATGAAAATTTTCTCTAAACTTCTTTAAAAATAAAGTTTTAAAATATATTTACACCTGAATTTTTTAAACCTAGCAAAATAATGTCTTACTGCCACAAAATTAAAAAACTTTTGGGAATCAAAAGACTTTGTCTTGAAAGTAAAAAGACAACCAAGTCAGTGGGAAGAAACATTGGAAACTAAATATCTGATAAGATCGAACAGCCAGAATAAATAAAGAAATCCTACAACTAAACAATAAAATTACAACCTAATTTTAAAAGGGACAAAATACTTGAACAGAAATTTCTCCAGAGAGGATTTAAAAATGGCTAAAAAGCACATGAAAAGATGTTCAACATCCCTCGTTATTAGGGAAACACAAATCACAACCATAATGAGATACCATTTCATATCCACTAGAATGGCTACTATTAAAAAACAGTAAATTAAAGTGCTGGAGAGGATGTGGAGAAATAGGAAACTTCATTCATTGCAGGTGGAAATGTAAAATGGTATAGCAAGTGTAGAAGATAGTTCAGCAGTTCCTCAGGAAGCTAAAGATAGAATTACAAAATGACCCAGCAATCCCACTACTAGGTATATACCCAGAAGAATTGAAATCAGAACTCAAACAGATATTTGCACACCATTATTCATGGAAGCATTGGTCACAATTGCCATAAGGTAGAAGCAACCCAAGTGTCCTTTACCTTATGAATGGATGAACAATTTACATACAATAGAATATTATTCAGCCCTAAAAAGGAATGAAGTCCTGATATGTGTGACAACATGGATGAACCTTGAGGACATTATGCTGAGTGAAATAAGCCAGGCACAAAAGGACAAATATCTTATGATCTCATGGAGATGAACTAATTATATTAAGCAAACTCATGGTGTTAGAATCTAGAATATAAGTTACCAGTGGATAGATTGGGGTTAGAGACTGGGGAGTTGATGCTTAATTTCTACAGAATTTCTATTTAGGTTGATTGTAAAGCTTTGGAAATGGATGGTGGTGGTGTTAGCACATTATTGTGAATGCAATTAACAGCCCCAGGTGAGGCTGGCTAAACTGAGATGTTAAGCAATCCATACCTCCCTTTCTCTCCTAAAGCCATGCCTCATTTTTGGTCCCATGACTGCAACTTGATGTTGGCCCTTGGACTGGAGATAATCCTCAAGAAGTTTTGTTAAATATGTCCCAACTCATTTAATAATTATTGATTAAGGCTCTATTGTGCATTGTCCACCATTTGTGCGTGAGAAAGAAAGAGAGTGTTTCGCTGTATGTATATGTGTTTGTGCTGTGAGGATAGAAAGTAAGCACAATACCTGCCATCCTTGAAACTGTGCTTTCATTGTAGAGACAAGAACCACACCAAACTCATATATCGCTATACGGCCTGACCATATATCAGCAGGAACAAGGTCAGGGAAACAGAAGGATCATTGTCAAGAGCAGATGTGTCTGACCCTAGCAGGGGGGTGTCTGGGGAACAGTGGACAATGTGCCAGGGAAGGTGATTAATGCTGGCTTAACCAGGACCTGGAATTCCTAATGAAAAGTTTGTTTGTTTTCTCTAAGCAAATGGTATGTTATAAAAGCTTCTACAATCAAATAAGGTAAAGTCAAACAAAAACTGTTCAAAAAACTAATCAGTGTGGGGCTCTAGACAGGAAATATAATCACCGGGCTTAAAATACTCACTGTCATGGTTAAGGTAATGTGTCAACTCGGCCAAGTAACTGTGCCCAGTTGTTGGGTCAAGCAAGCACTGGGATAATTGTAATACAAGGACATTTATGGACTTTAATCATCAGTGATTAATTGCATAGATGGCTGATAACATCTACAATCAACCTAGGAGATTGCTTTCAGCAAGAGTGACATTTTATCCAAACACTTGAATGCCTGAAAAGGGGAATTGATTTCAGCATTCAGAGAGAATTCCCTTATCTACTTCACACAGCCAGTGTCTCCTGGGAACCCATCAAAGACCTTCATCGGAGCCACTGGCTTGCAGCTTGCCCTACGGAATTTGGACTTGCGCATCAAAAAAGTCGCATGAGAGAATCTTGTGTAATCTCATATATTTACAGATATCTCCCCTCGGTTCTATTTCCCTAGAGAATCTTCCTCCTCCTCCTTCTCCTCCTCCTCCTCCTCCTCAGTAATACACTAATACACTCACCTAATACACTAATACACTCATCTATGAATTGAGTTCAGCAATCTTTTTCTATCAACAATACCCACCCAACACACACACATGCATAGTGGAAAATGTGTGAAAGCCATTTGTACAATTATAAACTGTCAGACAAACACAGCATGCTAACTAACATAACCAGTTGAGAAAACATCAGAGGGTTTTGAATGGGGAGGAACAGTCTGGGTGATTCAGGTGAGCCTAGAGTTGCCTCTGCCTCTCCAGGATGTTGCAATTCCTAAGAGATGCTGGGGAGTGTTGTGGACCACAAAGGCCCAGCTGAAGGAAATGGCATATTTAGACATGGGGAATAGTTCCAGCAGAACTTTATAGTCTATAATAACTTGCTTACTGACCTTATCAAGATAGAGCCATGTGGGGCTGATCAAAAGCTCAGAGATGCAGCAGAGAACCAGGGAAGGCAAGGACTCCATGGAACCATTGAGAGCCAGTATGACACCTATGAAAATGAAGATCTGGCCAAGCAGGAGGCTATAGATAGTGAAATAGAAGAGGGCCATGCCTCCTGGCAACAGAGCCTATAAATGACCTTAGAAAACCACAGCACTATTACTGAGCAAACAGCTGTCTGTTGACCCCAAGAGCCAGGCTCCACCATCCTGAGCATCAGTTCCACAGGCCAAGCCAAGCTCTCTTTCATCTTCTCTCCTACCTCACTGCAGTGACCTTGTTCTCTGGCTGCTATTCTTCACCATCTAATGCCATCCTCAGTTTCCTCACTGGAGTTGATCCTCTCCATGTAATATAGTGAAATCACTCCCCTAGTGAATCTTCTCATCTACAGCCTAAAGTACAAGGAGGTGAAGGTAGCTATGAGAAGAAAGATGATGTTCCCACTCATCTTGAAGTCAAGTGGGAAGTGGATTATTGATCAGCTTAGCTAAGAGAACAGAAGAGGTGAGATTTCAAAGCAGAAGGACCACAGTGTCTTACCTTGGAATGTATAGATCCAGAACAGATCTTTGCTCGTGACAGACAGACTGGTAGTCAGTAGACACTGATAAGATTATTGCCAGAGGTTTTTCAGTGATGTCTTCCACTCAGAAAACTTCTTATAAACCCTATCACCACACCCTAAACCTTGTTTAACTGAAAATGGAGTTCTTTAACATCTCCTAATCATGTTCTGTAAAATATCTAGCAAAGCATAATCTAACAAATGTACCTCCTGCTGGAAAGTGGCCACTACCCACTGATAATTTTTGTTGGAGAATTCCAATCTTCTATTTGCCAGATATCAGATTCATAAGAGCCATGGACAGTGTACCAGGCCACCATAGCCCAGGTTCTGCACAAATCTTACCTGGCACATATTTATGAGAATTCCATTTGATGTTTTGCTATCCGACTTGATTCCAGACAAAGTGGGCATTAGAGGCAATGATGAGTCCGTGAAGCTTTACAAACTTCCTACCTATCTGTCTTTATTTTAAACCTTGCAAAGCAGCAAGCACCCACTATGAAAAGGTTCAAGAAATCTCCAAAATGGAAATAGAAGCATGTCTTGTTTAGTTGCACTTGAATTTACTGCACTTCACAAATACTGCATTTTTTACAGAAGGAGGATTTGTAGCAACCCTGCACCAAACAAAACCATCGGTGCCATTTTTCCAACAGCCTGTATAGGACAACTACTTGTATGAAGCCAGCTTTAATATTTACCAAAGTCCTCCATAGGCTTGGGAATGAATTTCAATCTCTGCCTGGAAAGTTTTATCACACTGAGAATCTGAAAAAAACAGGGAAACTATTTCTATACTCTTGAGGAAATTTGCAAGTATTTGGAAAACACAAAAATATTTAATCATGTATTGATCCGTTCTTTATCTTCATACCCTGGACTATAAATTAATCAAGTAAGATGGGGAACAATTCTAAAGTCTTTTAAGGACTCATTTTGGGAAAAGATCTGCACACAAAGGACACATTTTCATTCTCCAAAAGTTCTGAATTGGGGCCTGATCTTGCTGGAGGTAACAGGCAAGTATTTGTACAGTAAATGGCAGTTGGTCAAAAAAGAAAAGGTGCTTGAGCACTAGAAATGGCCAAAGTCTCAACTGTGTTACTGTCCAAAATAATATTTATAGCAGCCATAACAGAAGGCAACCTAAGACCAGTAAGGAAGCTGTAGCTGTTCACAATTATCCCATCTTGCTGTACACTAAAGAACAGTGAAAGTCGATATGTTAATAGAATTTTGAGAAAAATACTCACTTGGGTATTACATTCTGCCTAGGTAGAATATGCATGCAATGAAAAGAAGAAAGTTTTACTGCCTCATTTTGAAAATAGTCTGCATATTCAAAATCCTTTTCTGAGGTACCATACCACTCTCCTCTAGGATACAAAATCTGTTTTTATTCAGTAAATTTCATGTACTTTGATGTGTATGTATGTTTATATATATATATAAATATATATGAATATCATTTTAACTGAACATATTAAACATAAATATCATTGTACTGAACAAAATACTTAAAGGACAATACTACTTATGTTTTAAAACTCTAGCCTTTATAAATTCATCTTATCAGGAACATTATGAGAAATATTTATAATACATCGATTGATTTGTGTAAATTTGAGAGCAATTTAAAATGAATTTGTTTCTTAATAAGCGACTCTATCACAACTAAAATAAAGGATTGTATTGAGAGAATGTTCCCTTATTTTCACATTGCCTCTTTTTTAATTAGTTTCTTTAGAAGCTCTTAAGATTAAAGGTTAAAAGGTTACTAAGAAATTTTCTAAATAGCGTCTGAATTCTAGGTCCTTCAGTTAATTGAGGCATTAACAATGAAAAATAAATGGAAACTATTTAACTACACATTTGCCTGTATTGTATTTTTTTAAAACCATGGAATCATGATGAATTTGGCTATTTCTTACTTTATCATCACAGTCCATCCCACCTGAAAGATTTATACGTAGATGAATTAATTACTATAGAATTAATGGTTTTCTCATGAATTTGATTGTGTTTTAATATTTTTTTAAAAAGCATCCCTTGCTATGTCATTTCAGTTTCCTACTGCTGGTGAAACAAGTTACCACAACCTTATTGACTTTAGTCAACACAATTTATTATCTTACAGTTATGGAGCGCAGAAGTCTAAAATTAGATCCATAGGCTAAAGGAAAGGTGGCAGCAGGGCTGGTTTCCTCTGGCTTCTCCAGGAAAGAAACCACCCCCTTGCTTTTCCAGCTGCTTGTATTCTATGTCTCATGGTGCCTTCCTTCATCTTCAAAGTGCATCACTTCAACCTCTGCTTCCACCATCACATCTGTTTATCTAATATTGACACTCTTCCTTCAATCTTAAAAAGATGCTCGTGATTACACTGGGTATACACAAATAATCCAAGATAATCTCCCCATTTTAAGATACTTAACATGATCACATCTGCAAAGAACCTTTTGCCATTTAAGATAGTATAATCAGAGTTTCAATGGAAATCTTGGGAGAACCATTGTTCTCTCTACCACTATGTCAATAATCATTACAAACACTTTATTTTATGTTTTCATTTTTGTCAATGATGCTAAGGTTTCAAACTTTTAAAATCAAATCTGTGCAGTACTGTGAAAATTATTCCTTTGTTTTTATTCTTATAAGACACTCTACTACTAAAGGGCAAATCACCAATGATTCAGAAGGCAAAGTTGAAACAAATTACACGTGACATGATTTACTTAGGGGAATGGTTTTTATTTCAGCTAATAAACACACTCATTCACATAGTACTGTTCAGCTTTTGTGTACATCAAGTGGATGGCTTGGTTGCTGACTTAGAAGGGAATAAAGACGGGCAGCAGCTCTGGAAAGTTAATTTTCTCCAATAGTTTTTATTCTTTGCTCAACGAATTTTTCTCTTCCCTACTCTTTGCTTGTTATATCTACCTCAAATCATTTTTTAATTTCAGAAATAAAATTTAACAGATAGAGTTGAAACTCTCCTTGTATACTCCTCCCCCCTGCAGTGGTAAACATTTCCTTAACACATTTTCAGTTCCTTATAAATATATTATTACATACTTATTAGAAAATATACTGTGCTATTTTGAATATATCTACCTCTGCATAAAAGGTGTCATACAGTATTTTTCCATTGTATTTATATATGAAATTCACATTATTTATTGTACATTTCTGTGTGTATTGAAATGCAGATAGTCTTGTAACTGCCACTGCAGTTAAGGTAAAGAACAGGTCACTCACCCACAATTTCTTCCTGACCTCTTTGTAATCAATCCTTCTCCTGAACCCAAACCCTTGACTATCACTAAGTTTTCTGTTCCTATAATTTGGTCTTTTCCAGAATGTCCTTGAAGTCTTCCCTGTATATTTTATGCACTTTATCCTTCACATGAAATTCATGTCTGTCCTGAGGATAATAAACTTAATTACCAAATGCCCCAAACCAGTATCCACTTTAGATCTCATCTTCAGAGGGCACCTAGATCACTTTACTTCTGGCATTTCATCTGTCTAACAAACTGTGACTGTTTTAAGATCATTGTTTCAAATCTCTTATATTAGTTCACCCCCAAACAAGCTAGAATATATTCTCACATTTTCTGAATATCGCTTTATGTTGTACAATGTACTTTTTAAATAATAATTAACAGGAAAATAAAACAATATGCTACCTAAGATTAATTGATTGGATACATTTCATATTACATAGTCTTTTTTTTACCTTGTAGGGAGTGTGGTGGTTTGAAGCTATATGTTCCCCAGAAAAACATGTTCTTAACTCAAATCCATTTCTGTGGGTATAAACCCATTGTAAGTAGGATATTCTGATGAGGATACTTCAGTCAAAGTGTCACCCACCTCATGGGAGTTTGAGTCTTAATCCTACTACAGGAGTCCTTTGTAAACCAAGTGAATACTGATGGAGTTTCAATTAAAGGCCATGACAACTGACAGAAAAGAAGGTCACTTTGGAATGTAATAAACAAGCGCTCCAGTCTCATGCTAATAGGAGCTGGGTGGGGAAACATCCTGATCTTGTAAGATTTACAATGTCTGTGAATTTCAGGAAGGAAAAGAGGAACTGACCCATTAACCTTTAAGACTTATTGATTTCAGTAAAATGTAACTGTCAAGTATCTATTGCCCTTGCACATGCTCACATGTATTTTCTTTGTTCTAAAGCCACAATAAAAGCCACACTTTATGAGGTGGCTGGGCTTTTCTTTCCATATCTGACGGAGGGCTCCCTGATCCCAGTTTTTCTTCTCTTTGTCTTATTCTTTCTTTCTCATCTGCGGTACCGTTTTCACCGACCCAGTTCTTGAACGCCAACAGAATACAAAGATAAAGAGAAGAAAGTCACAGAATTAAAAAGATGAAATCAATGAAACACAGAATAGAAGTGAGACACCAGCAGATGCCTCCCTGTGCCTTTCCATGTAGCCCAAGAGTCAAGAGCCAAAGATCACCAGCAGCCAGTGTTGGGAAGAAAATATCACCTTGATGATGCCTTGATTTAGACATTTTCTTTGCCTCAAAACTGGAAGCAAATAAATTCCCATTGTTCAAGGCAAATCATTTTACTATATCTGTTTTAAGTATCCTAGGAACCTAAAACATATTTTGAGTACAAAAAAATGGGGTTGCTGCAATTGCTAATACCAAAAATATAGAAACAGCTTAGAATTGGGTAATGGGTGGAGGCTGGAAGAATTGTAAGCTATTTGCTAGAAAAGGCTTAGATTGCTTTGAAGAGGCTGTTGGGAGAAATATGGATACTAAAGATACTTCTGATTAAGAAGTGATGTGGGTGTGTGTTATTGGAAACTGGAAGAAATTGGATTCTTGTTTTAAAGAGGCAGAGAAATGACAAAATTGAGTGATGTTGGATGGAAAGCAGAATTTGAAAGTGATATGCTTGGATATTTAGCTGAGGAGATTTCCAAGCTAAGTGTGGAAAATGAATCCTGGTTTCTCATCACAGCTTATAGCAAAATGCGAGAAGAAAGGGATAAACTGAGAATTGAACTCGTAGTCACAGGAAAACCAGAAATTGATGGTCTGGAAAATTCTGAATCTCTGGAAAGTAATTCCACAGAAAATAGTGCTCCATGTGATGCTTAAACTAAAAACATGGATTAAGTCAACCATTTCAGTGCATGTTAGGATTGGGAATGCAGTTATTCAGGAAGGATCTGTGGAAAGTTCTTTTGTCTGAAGGCTTAGTCCCCTGTATACTACTTGCAAAACTGACAAGGTTTTTGTGAGATCTGTATGAATGGAACCACTGCCAGCCTGGAATAAAAGGGACAGAAAATGGACAGATTGGAATAAAAATCACTTCAAGGGTTGAACCATAGAAGGTAAGGTCTGGACCAAAGACCTTTTCTCAGGCCAAAACAGAGGGTCCACCTATGTGTGTGGAAAGGGTGAGTCTGTCCCGACATGTGGTGAGGGTAAACTTTCTTCCCTGTTGTTCAGGAAAATAGTTGCAATCTCAGGCTTCAGAAATGGTAGAACATATTCCCCAGGAATTGCAGAGGGTCTAGCCTCTGTCCCACTGTTCTGAGAGGACTGAGTCTGTGCCCTGGAGATTGCAGACTGGCTGTCACCTCAGTGTTCTGAGACGGTTAATCCTCTGCACTGGGAATTGCAGGGAGCCTGATTGTCATCCCAAGGCTTGAAGAGGGTGGGGTTTTCACTTCAGTGTTTGGGAAGAGCATGGTAGTTGAATATGCAATTGGAATGTTTGGGACTGCTGCTCCATCAGGCCAAGAATCCAATCCATCATTTCATAGATGACTTTGAAATCTAATGAAGTATGTCCTGCAGGGTTTCAGATCTGTTTGAGAACCGTGATCCCTGTTCTCCTTCCAATTTCGCCTCATGGAAAAGAAAATGTTTATCCTATGCCTGGCTTTCCATTGTATTTTGGAAGCAGATAACTTGTTCTCAGGGTTTCTTGGGTCTACAGATAGGGGGGAATTGTACCTCAGGACAGACAACACCTAAAAGCAGTTTTGATGAGACTCTATACTAAGCATTGCTTATAAAATGAATTAAGGTTTTTATGATGGATTGAAAGTATTTTTCATATAGAAAGTACATGTTTATGGTGGTCCAGAGGATGGAGTTTGGTTGTTTGAAGTTGTACGTACTCCAGAAAAACGTGTTCTAAAATCTAATTCATTACTTTGGATGCGAACGCATTGTAAATAGGATCTTTTGATGAGGCTACTTCAGTTAGGGTATGATGCACCTCATACTTGATAAGTCTTATCCTATTAGAAGAGTCCTTTATAAGAAAATGAAATTCAGACAGAGAGAGAGAGAAAGCCACAGAAGCCAGAAGCTGAAATCAATGAAACTTGGAATAGATAGACCAGCAGGCATTGCCATGTGCCTTGCCATGTGACAGGCATCCAGGATCACCAGATTCTGGTCTTCATAGGAAAGCATTGTCTTGATAATGTCTTGATTTTGACACTTTTCTAGACTCCAACAGTAAACAAATAAATTCCCATTGTTCAAGCCTAACCATTCCATGGTCTTTGCTTGAGCAGCCTAGAAACTGAAACAGGAGGGTGTAGGTATCATATACACACTCAGCTTATTCCAGTAGATTATGATCACTGGTTTTCACATTCAACTTGAACGTAGCAACCTTGTTCTTGCACCATCACTTTTTTATGTCAGCAAATAAAAAAGGGACTATCATTGTTCACCTACAATGATGTATTAAACCCACCTTGTTTTCTGGTCCTCAGATCTGGCCCTAGGTATGTCACAAGCACCCACAGTTACTCCGATGAAAAACAGCTTAAACACTCACTCCATGAGACCCAAGGGAGAGTGCTTGTGTTTTTCCACCTGATTACTGCCTGTTGACAGGTGACACCATATAACTAATGATTTCTATTTTACTCCAGATGCATTGTTTTTTCTGCTTTTAATTGTGAGCCTAGAATTATGTTAGCAACTCTCCATTCTTAACTAAAGTACAATTTTTTATGTGTTTCACATATATCATATACATTACTAATTCTGTATATTATAGTATAAATTACTTCATGAAATCATTTGTATAAATTGGGAGTTTTCAACCAAGGATGATTTTTCCGTATCTCCCTGCCCTGTCTCCCATAGGAATTTAGAAATATCTGGACTTATTTTTAGTAGTCATAACTGGGAAAGGTGCTGCTGGCATCTAGTAGGTAGAGGACATGGATGCTGCCAAACAGCCCACAGTGCACAGGATGGCTCCAGCTACAAAGGACTATTCAGCCCAAAATTCCAATTGCCAAGGCATTAAGCGACAGTGTCATCCACATTTTAGGAAAAGATTTTCATGTGCTTTGACCACTTTCAGTAGCAGTACCACATTATTTAGTGAAAGAACTGGAGTTTATCCAAACATTCCAGAGGTAAAATCCATGGTATTTAGAAATAAGGAGTAGGAGTCAACAACAGAATGCAAATAAAACAGCGTAAAGTATTATTTAATTACAGATGCATTTGGAAAAACAATGATCATTACTCTGCGAAGCAGCAAAACTCTTCTCATTTCTAATTTGCCATACATGACTGCCCATATTCTAAACAAACCAAGAACTCTGCTAACTTATATGCACAAACCTTTCTTTGAAGAAAGCCTTGTCTTACCATGCATGTGAACACAGTTCACAACTGTTCTTTTATAATTAAGCCTGGCACCGGATGGATAAACTTTGAATTAATTTCTTCTCCCAACTTGCATCTGCACGCTCACCCTGCAGTGAGAAGTGTTCACTGATAATTAATTTTAACTTGTTTTAATTAAAACTCAGGTAAAATACAATCACAATCAGAGGAGCACTCAAACTCCATCTTGTGAACATGGTTCACAAGACCCGAGTATAGATTGGTTTATGAAATGTAACTACGTGAGTATTTTAGTAATGTAGCTCTAGCAACATTTATGCTTTTCAACTTCTATTGACTTACACAAAATGAATGTTTATTCGATGAGTTTAGAAATTATTTATGACTCTCCTTGCCAGAGACCAAAATACATACCTTCTTTCCCCTTTTATCAGAGCCAGAATTCAAACATTTCTTATCAAATGTTCATATAGTCAGTAAAAATAATAATTTTTGGATGAATATTATTTCTTGAGACCATTCAACATAGACCAAAAGGGAAATTTCTTTATCTCATGAATTGACTTTGAATCTGGACTCTACCACTTCATAACTGTGCAAACTTGGGACTCTGCCTCAGTTTCCTCATCTGAAAATGGGAATAAAAATAGGCCCTAACATTTAGAATTGTTGTGTGGTATAACTTAACACAATGAAACACAAGTAGACCAATACTTGGCATTTGGGACGTGTTTAAAAAATATTTGCTATTAACTTTTTTAGTTATTTTTTTTATTTTACATAAAATAAAATAGTTTACATAAATGTTACATAAAAAATACAAGGGATTCCATATGTCCCTGTCCCTCTCCCTCCCACATTTTCCCACATCAATAACATCCCTCATTAATGTGGTACGTTTGTTACAATTGATGAACACATATTGAAGCAATGCTACTACCCACAGATTACAGTTTACATTACAGATTACACTATGTCCCACGCAATTTTGTAGGTTATGACAAAATATACAATGTTCTGTATCTGTCACCGCAGTGTCATGCAGTACAACACCAATGTCCTGAAAAGGCCCCCATATTACACTGATTCTTCCCTCTCCCATCCCTAAGAACCTCTGTTGGCCACTGCCTTTATATCAATAATAAAGAGTTCTTCCATTGTTAGAATAATAATAAATCTATAGTAGAATAATAATAAGTCCACTTTAGTTCATTGTTCACTCCCAAATCTTGAGGATTTGGGGATAGTGATGCTCACTCTGCTTCTAATTGAAGATTTATGGGTGGATTAATGCTGGGGAACAGGTATGCTTTCAAAATTTTGGAAGAATATATGAGTAGAGTAACAAAAATCTAATAGCAGCTTTACTCACATATTCTTTCAAAATTTTGAAAGCATACCTGTTCCCCAGCATTAATCCACGTCTAAATCTTTGTCAGTCTGGCTAATGACACCACCATTTCTTAATGACAAAAATAAGACCGCAGTTCCAAATTCCAGTGGATATTTTTCAGTTCCAAATCTTCAGGAATAAACTACAGTATTTGTAACTATTGATCACTATTTTGTGGCTTACTTTTGTGATGACTTCATCAGTTGCATTGAAAAGTATACTAAAATCTTATATAATCATTAACATACTGACCACTAAATTATTCTTCAGTAAGCTATTTATAAAATTAAATGCAAGGACAAAGGAAATAATGTTCAACATAGTTAAAAAAATAAATGCACAGACTTCTTGTGAGTTCCCAAAAAAGGTATATAGACAGAAGGAATTTCCACTCAAAGACCATCAAACATCCCATATTTCCATTCCGTTTTTTAATCTTCAACATAAAAATTCAAAAAGACTGTTCTAAATAGAATCCTCTGAGATCCTTATAAATTTCTGTTTCTTGTGTTAATGAGTCTAAACTCGAGCTTCAGGCTGTGACTCCAGAGAATAAAAGACATTGGCTCCTGTTTACTGGGCCACCAGGCTCAGCCATCCCATTACTGACTGCCTAATCATATATCTGCACTTCTGAAGGGTTACATGTGAGAATCACTCACTTCACAGATTTACCTAGCACAGTTTATAGGAAAAAGTGTTAAATAGATGAAATGATGCTTCTGTGGTTGAGTCTATAGCTATCTAATAGATTCCTTCTTATGTTTTTTGTTTTGTTTTGTTTTGTTTTGTTTTTTGAGTATGAGTGGGAGAGAAAGACAGGCCAAAACAGAGCTTGAAGGATGCAAAGACTGAAGATTCTGGGGTAAGCCATTGTGATGCCTTTATTGTAGTTTCTCAAGAAACAGGGAAAACCAACTGAAGTTCCTGTAATTGGGACATAAAGTAATTGGTCCTTATAAACATAGAGACTCTTGGCCCAGGAAAAGACTAGAACAGCAGGAAGCTTTCTGATAGATAACTACCGCCCCCCCCCCAACTCAGTAATGTCCTTTATGATTGACTGATGTTTCCTACCCCATCTCTCTCTCCTGTCCACTTCTCTTTCCTCATATGATCTCTCTCTCTGGCTCTGTGAGAGGCTTCTTTTTCACCCTAAGGCTTTCTTTCTGTGTGCTAGAGAATAAGCCCTCAAATCAATGCAGACTTTCATATTTCCATGCAGCGTCATCAAGGTGTTCACCTACTCTGAGCAGCTACCTGGGAAAACACTCTTCCATCAGTGACTAATGTTAGGGTATGGGATGGAGATACTGTGCACTCTGACTTCAAATTCAGCATTGGTCTGTGCCCTATGAGTATAATAAAGGCAGGACACAGCACCTGGAGCATAAAAGTCAGGAGAGTAGCGGGGAGGGTACATGAGAGTAGATAGTGGATTTTAGTCCTTTTCATCACCCAATTACATGTGTCATAGAAAGTTAATTTTCATATATTACTAACTGCCTTCATCTTTGAGACCATTCAAACTAATGTAGGTGCTGAAGAAAATAGCAGTAGGGATCAAAACTAAGATATATTAAAGAAAAAATTGAATGGTTTGATGCTATTATTCATTCACACTTATTTTCACTGCTCCCTAGTCTAAGGACCTCTCATAACCATGGTATTTATACTGTCTGAGTATCCAAATTCCCCCAATTTTGATCCATACTCTTCACCTTCTAAATAACACTCAATTCCAACATTTATGAAATTAACTAACATTTTAAAGTTAAATTCATTTGAAACAAACAATATGTTCAAGAATACTATGTTATATGTCTCTTGTTCTAGGAATGTTTCTGTACCAACTCCACTGCTTGCTTCCTCTGTAGATTTGGGCAAGTTCCCTACCAGCTTTCTGCCTCAGTTCCTCATCTGTTTAAAACAAGAAGGGATAAGGATAAAAATGATGATTGGTATGAGAAGTATCTTAATACATGGAAAGTGCATGGAATGGTGTTTAGCACTGTCTTCTTCATTATCATCAGCATCCTCCTCCTCATTATTTATTAGGACTAAATGTCTTAATATTATGAATGGTTTTGAGGAGTTATCCTATGCATAAATATGGAATAAAAGACAGAGTGGGATTACTTTTAGATTAAACTCCAAATTCAATATCTGCTTATCTGTTGTATTATTATATTATATTATTATATTATATTATATTATATTATATTATATTATATTATATTATTATATTATATTATATTATATTATATTATATTATATTATATTATA
>JAKSZT010053895.1:689180-750691 GCA_026826555.1 Tolypeutes matacus
GTTACCTCTGGGATGACCTCCCGACTCTCTTTGAAGTCTCTTAGCCACTTGAACTCATTTGTCTTTACCATTTCCCCCTTTTATTCAAGGTCTTTTTCCAGTTGTGTTGCCAGTTGGCACTTGGTATTAATCCCTCGTTGCCAGGGAGGCTCATCCCCGGGAGTGAAATAACTAAAAGTAATAAATTAAAATTTTAAAAATGTATTTGGTATTATGTTTTTCATCACTGTAAGATCTGTTGTCTTTTGTGTACAGTGACATTTTCTTCCATTTATTCCCCCAGAGTCTTATTTTTTTCATTTTGTCTTTAAAGAAGCTTTAGGTTACAGAAATACCATGTACAGAATATAGGGGATTCCCATATACACAACAACCTCCCCCTGTTCCCCTATTAATAATATTTTACATATGATTTGTTATAATTGATGTACAAATATTGAAGCATTGCTACTGACCATGGTCAATGATTTACATTATGGTTTATATTTTGGACCATACACTTTTATAAATTTTGACGAAATATAACATGGCCATATCCATCATTGCAAGATCATGTAGAACAATTCCAACACCTTCAAAATGCTCCATATTCCATCTATTCTATTCCTTTCTCCCACTCCCCTCAGATTCCACAGAAAACACCAAGCCTCACTCCTTGAATAACAAGATTCATAGTTACTTGTAACAACATTGAACGCTTGACGTACTGGTCTGTCCTCCCCTATTAAGCTCTGCCTATGCTCTCAAGATATTCTCGCCCCTTCATTTGATTCTCATTCCTTTTGATATAGCACTTCCTATCTGGAAATTTACAAAACAAGAAAGGACTACAAAACTCAAAAAGCTGAAATCAATGAAATCCAGAAGAGAAGGGAGAGACAGAAGTAGCCTCCCTGTGCTTTGCCACGTGGCAGAGAGGTAAAGGATCAGCCGCAGCCCATGTTAGGGAGGAAAGCATTGCAGTGGTGGTGCTTTGATTTGGACGTTTTCTCGGCCTTTAGCTAATAAATTGCTGTTGTTAAAGAAAGCCATTTCACGGTACCTGCTTTAAGCAGCCTAGGAAACTAAAACAGATTTGGTACCAAAATACTGGGGTGCTTCTATTGCAAATACAAAAAAATGTGGAAACCCCTTTGGATTAGGTAATGGGCGGAGGCTGTAAGAATTGTGAACTATTTGATAGAAAAGTTTCTATCTTTTCTTTGATAGAAAAGAACATAAATAAACAATAAAGTAACATTTAATTACTGATATGTTTGGAGCAACAATGATCATTACCCTGTGAAGAAACAAAACCGTTCCCATGATTTAATTCACCATTTATCACTGCCTATATTCTAAACAAGCCAGAAACTCTGCTACCTCATATGCACAAACTTTTCTTTGAAGGAAATCTTGACTTACCATCCATCTTAACACAGTTCACAACTGTTCTTTCATAGTTAAATCTTGCACTGTGTAGATAAAATTTGAATTAATTCCTTCTCCCGGCTTGCATCTCCACTCTCAGCTTGCAGTGAGAAGTGTTCACTGATGCTTAATTTTAACCTGTTCTAATTAAAACTCTGGGAAAATACAATCACAATCAGAGTAGCACTCTAAGATGAAGACATTGTTCACAGGACTGGTTTGTGAAATGTAATTACTTGAGTATTTTAGTAATGTAGCTCTAGCAACATTTATGCTATTCCATTTCTAATGACTTTCACACAATGGATATTTGTTAGATGAGTTTAGAAATTATTTATGGCTCTCCTTGTCAAACGCCAAACATTCTATATCAAATGTTCTTATAGTCAGTAAAAAATGAATTTTTCGGGTGAGAATCAGTTCTTGAGGTCAACATTTAACAGAACAAAAAGGAGATTTCTTTATCTCATGAATAGAATTTGAATCCAGACTCTACCACTTCATAACTGTATGAACTTGGACCACTGCCTCAGTTTCTTCATCTGAAAATGGGGATAAAAGGAAGTTGTAACTTTTAGAATTGTTGTGTGGCATAACTCATGACAATGAAAGCAAATAGATTACTACTTGGCCTTTGTAAGTCATTAATAAACATTTGCTATTAAGTTTTTTTTACTCTACTTATATACTCTTGCAAAATTTTGAAAACATACATGTTTCCCTGCATTAATCTACATCTAAATCTTCTTTAATTTGGCTAAGGACTCCACCATTGCTTAATGAAAAAATAATATGCCAGTTCTAAATTCCGGTGGATATTTTTCAGTTCTACATCTTCAGGATTAAACTACAGTATTTGTCACTTTGATCAATCAGTTGTGTGTCTTTCTTTTCCCATGGCTTTCATCACCTGCATTTAAAAGTATCCCTAAAATCTTATTAACCATCAACACACTGACCACTAAATTATACTTCAGAAAGATGTTTATAAAATCAAATCCATAGACAATGGAAATAACCTGTAAGACAGTTAAAATTACATGCACAATAATTGCTTTCTAAATTCACAACTTCTGTAATGAAATATATATTTAAAAATAATAATAGGATGGGTTTGGGGAAAAATACACCAAATATAAGATATGGACTATAGTTATTAGTAAGATTTTGATGATATTCTTTCATCATTTGTAACAAATGTCTCATAATAATGCAAGGTGTTGGTGGTGGGTTGCTGTATGGGACCCCTGAATGATGTTATGTATGTTTGATTTGTAAGTTCACAACTTCTACTCTATACTTATTGTTTATGTATGTTGATATATGAATAATATACTTCAATAAAATTTAAAAAATAAAAAATAAAAACATAAATGCACAGCCTTCTTGTGATTTCCTAAATGAGGTATACAGGTAGAAGGATGTTGCTACTCATATACATATTTCAAAGACCATCAAATATCCAAAATTTCCATTTAATTTTTAACTTCAACATAAAAATTCAAAACTACCATTATAAGTGGTATCCTGAGACCCCTATAAATTTCTGCTTGTTGTGTTAATGAGTCTAAACTTGGGTTTCAGCATGTGACTCCAGAGAATAAAAGACATTGGCTCTTCTGTCACCTGAGCCATCAGGCTCAGCCATCACATTATTGACTGCCTAATCATATATCTGCCCTTCTGAAAGGATATATGCAAGAATCACTCACATCACAGATTTGCCTAACACAGTTTTTAGGGAAAAATATTTAACTAAATGAAGTGATACACCTGTGTTTGACTATAGCTATCACATGTATGGCCTGTTACATTTTCTCTTTTTGGTTTTGTTTTGTTTTTTCAGGAATTTAGAGGCTTAGTGAGAGAGAAAGACAAGACCAAGACAGAGAATAAAGGATGCAAGACCTGAAGGTTCTGGGGTAAATCATTGTGATGCCTTTACTGTGATTTCTCAAGAGACTGGGAAAATCAACTGAAGTACCAGTAATTGGACCATAAAACAATTGGTTCTCAGGACCATAGTGTCTCCTGGCTCAGGAAAAGACCAGAACAGCAGGAAGTCTTCTGAGCCATAACCACCAGCCCACTTACTCGGTAATGTCCTCTATAATTGACTGAAATTTCCTTCCCTTTCTCTCCTAACCACTTCTTTCCCATTCCTAATATGTCCTCTCTTTCTGGCTCTCTGAGAGGTATCTTTCCATTCTGAGTCTTTCTGTAGAGTTTCTGTGTGCTAGAGAATAAGCCCCCAAATCAAGGAAGAATTTCACATTTCTATGAAGTGTGGTATAGGTGTTCACGAACTCTGAGCAGCTACCTGGGGGAAACTCTCTGGCATCCGTGACTGATGTTAGGTTATAGCAGTGGAAATATTGTGCACTCTGACTTCAAATTCAGCATTGCTCCATGCCCAAGGAGTATAATAAATGCAGGATAAAGCAGCTGGAGAATAAAAGTCAGGAGAGGACTGGGGGGAGTACATCAGAGTAGATAGTGAGTTTTGGTCCTTTTCTACGCCTAATTGGATGTACCATAGAAGTTAGTTTTCAGCTATTACTAACTGCCTTCATCTTCAATATGGATCAAACTAATTAGAGGCTGAAGAAAATAGCAGTAGGGATCAAAATTAAGAAAGAGTAAAGAAAAAAATTGAATTCATTGGGGTTATTATTCCTTGCCCACTTATTTTCACTACTCGGTAGTCTAAGGACTTCCCAAATATGTGGTATTTATACTGTCTCTGTGTCTCCAAATTTCCCCAATTTTGATCAATTGGAGTACTTTTCCATGCTCAGAGACTTAAGGAAACAACGGGCCTCGTTCTGTTCACCTTCTAAACAATTCATCAATCCCAGCATTTGTGAAATTCACTACCATTTAAAAATTAAATTCATTTGAAACTGACAAAAATTTTAAGAATCTTATGTTATATGGCTCTTGTTCAAGGAATGTTTCTGTGCTACTTGCCTTATGGAAAGGATGTGATGACTTACATGCCAAACTGCTGGGCTCAAATTCCAACTCCACTGCTTGCTACCTCTGTGGATCTGGGCAAGTTCCCTACCAGCTTTGTGCCTCAGTTCCTCATCTGTTTAAAACAAGAAAGGATAAGGATATAGAAGGTCCCCATCTCATATAATTGGTGTGAGAAATAAGTGCCTTAATACATAGAAAGTGCTTGGAATGATGTTTAGTGCTATCTTCTTCATTATCATTAGCATCCTCCTCATTTTTCATTAGGAATAAATGAATTGATATTATGAATGGTTTTGAGGAGTTATCCTATGCATACATGTGCAAGAAAGGACAGAATGGGATGGTGTTTAGTATAACCCTCAAATTCTATACCTGCTTATATATAAAGTTATGTTATATTGTATTATTATCACTTGGAAACTGGTAAACCCAGCTTTCCTTTGAAGAATCACACAAAATTAATCTCTACATTTATCCTTCTTCTCACTTTAAAGATGCAGAATAATCCTTCTCCAACCAATATGGACCTGGTTTGAGTCATAAAATTTCAGTGAGAATTGAAGGCACTGAGATCCCTCTGATAGAAAAATGAGCATAAGATGTACAAAAAGTACATTAATCAAAGGATTTTCCATTTAATTCAGACAGAAAATACCAAATGCAGAAATGTTCATATTGTTGGAGACAATGGCCTCAGTCAATTTTCTGTTTTATTGTTGTTGATTGCTAGTTTAGACACCAAGGAAATTGTATACATCCAACAGGATTTGGCAAATGTAAAATTAAGAGGAGTTACTCAAAATATAATTTTTGAGCAAGTTGTGTTCCTTCAGTGCTGAATTAGAATTTGAGCCAATATGTTGTGTACTACCCTACGAGGCAAAACATATATATACTGAAACTAAGGTCTAATAGGCTGGTAAATTTTGTGAATATTCAATATTAATAGTGCAATAATTAGTAAAACAGACAATTTTAGGTAGGTGGATGGGTGTGCAGAATTCAAAGTAATTGTGAGTCCTTTGAGTAGTCCCAATGACTGACACCGTAGTATCATGACAAAGTTGCAGATTACAGGGCAAATCACACAAAATTTGCCCTGTCAGTGGGACTGGAGAGACAAAAGTCATCTTTTGTGAAAAGGAACAATTTGAGTATTCAGCACAGAACACATTTCAAGATAAAGGAGAGTAAAAAGTCTAAGAAGAAAATTTAGACTTGGATTCTAAGGATAAGTGACTTTATTCTAAAGAGACAAAAAATTATTTACATAACAGTTGGAAATTGGTCTATACTAAGTTGTCATCCTCCCAATGGTTAACAAAAACTCATATGTAGCAGAATATCTGTGAATATTTGTTATCTGAATATAGGGGTTTGTGGAGAGATGGTAGAAGAATTTAAAAGAAAGAAAGGTGGATTATTAAGGAAAGGAATGAATTACAAAGTGAATACATGAATAGACAAATAAAGGATAAACAGTTGATGATTGATTGATGGCTGGGTAGCTGTAGATTGCTATAATGAGTTTAAACACTTTTCTAGTACAGGTAAAAGTTGGCTGGTTGGTGTGGGATGACTCCTCAGGTACAGGGATCTGGTGGTTGATGGTAGGTGCACAGGTCAAGTCCACTCCCTGACCTACCATAGGGGCAAATACCAGACCTATTACACTGTACTATCCTATTAGGATAGTAAACAAACACATTTCTTTGTCTTCACTTTCCACTTACCTTTGGTGCTCAGTCTTTCTTAAGCTTGGGGATTTGGAGACTTTCCCCCATGATATGAGCTATGCCCTCTGTACTTTTCACTTCATTGTATTCTTTTCTATAGCAAATACTCATTGGAATTCTACTGTATGCAATTTCTTTCACAGGGGCAAGAGTCCTGGTTGCAAAATAATATATAGAACAAAATTACTGTCATCAAGAAACTATAATGTCATGGAAAGGGGTAAAAAGAAATACACTATACAAATGATATCCTATATAACAGAGTAAAAGAATGATTCATCTGCTGTCATACAGGGAAAAGAATTTCTTATTGTGAGTTGATAGGTCATACTGTGACAAAAAGCAGGAATGCCTAAGAAATCCTTAACAGGGAGCAATCAGACCAGTATACAAAGAGCACATTCTTGAGATCAGAGAGGTAAGAGTGTGAAAAAGGATGTTAAAGAGTTAGTAAGACACCCAAATACTTTTGTTTTCTTATTTGAAAAATCTCACTGCAGTGATTTGCCCCCCAGTTGGTTATGGGGATTAAAAGCATAAGTGTTTATGATGGCTAATCAGTTATCTGGCATTCAAAGATAATAGTTATCCAACTGATACACACACTGGTTATTTCAGGAAAGGATATGATAAAGGAATTTTTCAGAAAGACATTGAAATTTTGGTGAAAGCAGAATATAAATAAGGTTTAGATTGAATTAAACAGCATTCTACGAGGATCACATGCTTGAGAAAAAGGAAAAAGAAAGATCTGCTCATGTGGTGATCAGAGGGGAGTACACTGGTCTACCCCCAGCATTAAGGCTCTCCATAAAGTAGTAGCTTGACCATTACAAAAGTCAAGAGATGCCAGATGTTAGAAGACTAGAAAACCAAGCTTTGATTAGGAGACACTGGATGGTAAAATGACCTCTTGTTTCTATCCTACATAAAGGAGTCAAATCTTGACTACTCAAATGATCAATTGGGAATAATTATAGAACATCAGATACCCAATTCTCTCTACAGCAAAATGGATGCAGAAAATTACTCCCTTATTATCCTTCAAATAAAACGGAATATAATACTCAAAAACATACACATACATACTATGCATAAAAGTGCTGGTGTCTACACATTTCAGTCTTGTTCCAAAGATGAAATGAATAATTTATGTAAAAGTGTTTCTGAAAAACCTAATAGAAGACAAAACAATATCATCAGGAGAGCAGATGTGACTCAAGCCATTGAGATCCTGCTTCCCACATGCAAAGTCCTGGGTTTGGTTTCCAGTGACTCCTTAAAAAATGAAAAACAAAAACAAGCAACAAGCAAAACCAACAAAAAAAATCAACTCGTGGGAGCAGATGTGGTTCAGTGGTTGAGCACCGGCTTACCATATATGAGGTCCTAGGATTCAATCTCTGCCCCTGTTACCTCAAAAAGATAATAATAATATCATGATGACTAGGTTTTCAATAGGAGTAAGAGACTGAGTAACAGAGAAAAGAAGTCAATTTTTGAAACATCCTCTCTAGGAATTCCGCTAGAAAGTACACTAGAATGTAGGGAACATTGTAGACCACATTATAGATAAAGAAGAGACTATTAGTCACAGTCCTGATTGAAAATATGAATAAATTTCTTCACCAATCTCTGAAGTAGACAAGCAGCCATTAGGCGACATTCATCCAGGGTGATGATTGAAAGAAAATATCAATACGGGATGAAGGAATTCAAAGGAACCAGTGAGGGCATACAGAAATTTTAAGTTAGTATAACAGAAGAAAGACACCTTCTCCTAAATAATGATTGTGATTGATAGAGGTTTCAAGTCTCCCCCTAATTTATTTCTAGACAGCAGCATCTCTAAATGGCCTTGGGGAATCACAACACCATCCTCAAGTTCGTCCACCTTGAACTGTCTGCTGACCGCCATGTCCAGGCTCTATTCTTTGTGCTTTTCATGGGAATTTACATCCTGACACTAATGGGGAACCTGTTGATGCTGCTGGTTGTCAGGGCAGATCCTCACTTCCACACCCCCATGTACTTCTTCCTGAGTTACCTCTTCTTTCTGGATTTTTGCTTTTCTTCTGCCACAGGGACAAAGCTGCTGGAAAATCTCCTGTCTCAGAGGAATACCATCTCTGTTGGAGGCTGCCTGGCTCAGGTCTTCTTTGTGATTGAATCTGGGGGCACAGAAGCCAGCCTGCTCTCAGCGACGGCCTATGACCGCTATGTTGCCATCTGCCACCCTCTGCTCTATGGACAGATGATGAGCAACCAGCTATGTAAGGGGCTTGTATGGGGATCCTGGAGCCTGGCCTTTCTGGATGCATTCATCAACACCCTTCTTGCTATGAACTTGGATTTCTGTGGAGATGATTCCATCCCCCACTACAGCTGTGAGCTGCCCTCACTCTTCCTTCTGTCCTGTTCTGATATATCCATCAATTTTACAGTACTTCTCTGCTCTGTTCTACTGCATGGAATAGAACCTACTTCCTTATTGTTTATTCCTACACTCCCATTGTCTCCACCATCCTGAGCATTAGCTCCTCCTCAGGTAGAAGCAAGGCCTTATCTACCTACCCCTCTCACCACATGGTAGTGCTCCTATATTATGGTTCAGCTTCTCTTCACTATTTATTACCAGCCTCAGGCTTACCATCGGAATTAATATCTATTTACGGTACAATATGATTACACCCTTGGTGAATCCCTTCATCTATAGCCTGAAAAACAACCAGGTTAAAGCAGCTGTGAACAGGACCTTGAGAAAATATTTCCAATAAATCAGGCAGTTGGCTTGAGTAGGATGATTTGGAATGAGCTTATTATAGCAATATGACAATAAGATTATTTCTTGACTTCCCTTGGTAGTGGTTGCAAAAAGGTGTATCAGTATTTGAAAGAGTTATTTTCAGGTGAGGTGAAGAAGGATGCTTTAGATTCATTCTAGGTTGGAGGGAGGCAAATGGTCTAATAACCATGGTCATGCAGTCTTTTTCCATGGAAAGTCTTTTGGTTTCACTGATGGATCTTCATCGTATCTTGTTTCTCTTTATTATGCATTTCAGTGAACCACATGGACAAGTACCCACCTGATCAGAGAAAGGAACATAGAGCAAGCCTGTTGATCTTGAGTCTGTGGTGGCGCGAGAGGGAGAGTGCAATAATTGGTGAATTAGATGTTTCAATGCCCAGAGTCCTGGACTTAGAACAGGTGTGAGTACCTAAGGGAGATAGGACAACCCTGAGAAGGAGGTCCATAAAAATGAATTTCTAAAATCTCTTAGAAAGTAAATTTAATGATAAATAAAGCTATGATTTCATAAAGGAGACAATTTAACATAAAGGCATTGAGATACAAGAGGACAAGGTAGAAAGCACAGGTTTCAGTGGGGGTAAAAAGAGATGGAGAGGGGTAGAACAGTAATTTGAAGTGCAGACCAGCTGAGCAATAGAGAAGATCTGATTGCTTAAGTTAAGGGTGTGACTGATCCAGGCATTTCTCCCTAGAATTCCACTATAGGAACAAATCTGAGACTTGAGGATGAAAGGGGTATGTGACTGGTTTTCTAAATTATGGGGATACAAGGTAGATTCCCAACTAATTGTATAGCAGACAAAATTGGTGTCTTCTCCTTCCTAGAATTATTTGGTCTTCACATTTCTTTATTTCTTTGGATTTTTTTTTCAATTTTTACAAAATTTATTGATGTTTAGCACACATACATAAACATACATAAACAACAAGTGTATAGTAATAGCTGAGAACTTACAAAACAAACATACATAATGTCATTCAAGGCTCTCATACCTCACCTTTCTAACAATACCTTGCATTGTTGTGAAACATTTTTAACTAATGATGAAAGACCGTCCTCAAAATAGTACTACTAACCAAAGTATCTTACATTTGGTTTATTTTTCCCCAACCCACCCTATTGTTATTATTTTTATATCATTTTTACATGAGCATACATAAACAATAATTGTATAGTAAAATTTGTGAACTTACAAAGCAAACATATATAACATCATACTGGGGTCCCATACATCAACCCACCAGCAACATCTCGCATTGTTGTGAGACGTTTGTTATAAATTATGAAAAAATATTGTCAAAATCTTACTACTCCATGCTCAGTGGCAATGCTTCAAAATGTGTTCATCAAATGCAATGAATGTACATCACTAATGAAGGATGTTGCTAATATGGGAAAATGTAGGAGTTGTGGAAAGTGTGGCATATGGGAATCCCCTATGTTTTTATGTGGCATTTGTTTAGTGTAAGTATCTTTAAAAATGTATAAATAATAAAATTAAAAAATATCTCACTGCTAACTGTATCTTATATTTGGTGTATTTTTCCCCCAACCCACTCTTATTATTTTTTAAAATACATTTTTATTACCGAAGTTGTGAACTTACAAAACAATCATGCACATGTGCAGAATTCTCATACAACATCCCGCTATCAACACACCACACCATGGTGAAATATTTGTTACAGATTATGAGATAATATCATCAGACTATTACCACTAACCATGGTCCATACTGTACATTTGGCACACTTTTTCCATACTTCCCCATTATCAATGTAGTACTTCTTTGTCATAGATGCGTGAATATTACAGTATTACTGTTAACCACAGTCCATAGGTCACTCCAGCTGCATTTTTCCTATGCTTCTCCACTTTCCCACCACCCTGCAACAGTGACGTACATGTTGTTTTTGAATAAAATATAAAATTTTTCTTTCACATCTGGAGCCTGGAAGTCTGAAATCTGGGGTTTTTCTTTGTTTGGGTTTTTTTTGTGATGTTAATATTTGATTTTTATTGGGGTGATATATAACAAAATATCTCATTTTAACCATTTCTAAGTGGAAAATTCTGTGGCATTAATTCCATTCACTGTTGCCAATTTTATAATTTTTCTCATATATGCTATTTTAACATAAAATTGTTTTATTCAAATTACACCATTTGGTAACTGGATATCCAATGCCTTATACTGAGGTTTTGCCATATTGAAACCAGAATATAAAACACAATGGATATTTTAAAATTTCATCACCTTATTTTTCAATATACTGTACTTATACATGACACAAAGGAACTTGTAATACATATTATATACATATATATTTTATTTACATACATATTGAATCAAATATTAAATTAAATTTCACACTGAGAAAGCATACTAACTGGTTAAACATGGAAGTAATGAAACACGGTATTTTCATGTAAAAAGGATTAACTTTATTTGCTTTAGGTATATGACCTCACCAATCTTTTTAAGTTTTTCTATCCTTAAGGTTTTTTTTTCATTTTTTGGTATTGATTGATTGATTGATTGATAACTTTCATTTTTAAAGAAGTTTAAATTATATAAAAGGTACACTGAAAATATTCAGGATTCCTACATACCTGCCCCACCCCTCCAACACTTCTCCCCATTAACAACGTCTTTCATTAGTGTGGTACATTTGTTACCATTGATGAGAAAACATTGAAGCATTGCTACTAACTATTGTCCCTAGTCCACATCTTGGTTTAAACCTGGACCTGCACAATTTTATAGCTTTTGACAAAATGTATAATGACCTGTATGTGCCATTGCATGTCATGCAGAAAAATGCCAATTTCCCAAAAATGTACCATGTTATACTTCTTCTTCCCTCTCTATCCCAGAATCTCTGGTGACCACTGCTTTTATATCAATGTTTCAAGGTCTTCCATTACTAGAATAATAATAAGTCTACTGTAGTTCATAGTTGCAATTCCCCCTTATGTTTTTTTATTCTTCAATCTTGGGGATTTGCAGATAGTGATGCTCACTCTGCTTCCTATTGACAGGGGGCTTAGATCTCATGGGGCAGATGGGTATGTCTGTCTTGCTTGCAGGTGTAACTAATCTCTGTTTCTTGGGATGAGCATTGTCCATCATCATCCTTTTGTTAGTTTTCCTGGGTGAGACCCATGAGCTGGAGGGTAGGTGTTGGCTGCAACTCTGCTGAGATTCAGGGCTCAACCAGCATATGAACATATGAACAACCAGAAGATTTAAGTCTCTGGGACACATATTTAAAGGATATAGTGCAAATTTATAGGTTCAAATAAAAGGGACAGAAGGACTACGTGCTAGAAAATTATGAGTCCAACTCAAATACATTAGGAGGATAGGTTATTATATATTCCAAGGTAAGATCCACTGATGGGTTGCCAAATTCCTGGTGTTTTCTGCCCTGCCTATAGTGCCCAGATGTCTCTAGAGCCCTCAGGAACCTCCCTGCTTGAGGCATTATTTACTGCAGCAGGAAGAGAGATCCTCATAAGACAGGCATAAGCCTAACCTTTGTAATGACCTCTTGACTAACTTTGAAATCTCTTAGCCATATAAACTCAATGGTATTTAATATTTCCCCACTTTGATCAAGATCTTTTTATAAATGAACCACTAGTTGATGCTTCGTAATAATCCCTCAGTGCCAGGGATGCTTATCCCTGGGAGTCAATACTCACACCAGGGAGAAGATAATGAGTTCATATGCTGAGTTTGGTTTAGAGAAAGTCCACATTAAAGCAACAAGAAGGCTTTCAGGAGATAACTCTTGGCAATATATAATAATAGGCTAAGTTTCAATTTCACAAGAACAAGGTTCATAAGCACAAACATCAATATCCAGGGCCTGGAAAATTGGTCTGTCCTAATTTGCTAGGCATGCTCATATACTCTAGGGATTCTTGACACTCTATGAGAGAATGTAGCAGGACTCCCCAAGATGGGAATTCAATATTCTTTCAATTATTGTGTGGGTCTCCAACCACTGAGACAACACCCCATGACCACTTGAACACATTCATGTTCCAAAGAGGCGTGTTCCAGGTGCACCCCTCCCCACATATCCCCCCATGCCTAATGCCCCATACCAGTGACCCTATACTGCCACAATTGAAAATCTTCCACAATCCAATAGCTCCCCAAAAATAAAGCTAAAAAAATTAATAAATGAAAATAATAAAAAATAATGCAAATAAAATAATAATATATTAAAAATTAAATAATCTTTATGCATTGTCTCTCATTCTTATAAGATCTGTTATTTTTTATGTACAGTGATGATTTCTTCTGTATGTTCCAAGAGTATTATTTTTTTTCACTTTATTTTCAAAGAAGTTTTATGTAACAAAAATTCACATGACTCCCTATTACAGGATAAAACATTTTATATTCCATAGAAGCATGCCCCAGGTGTGCACATTCACACATAACCCACCCACCTCTGATGCCCTGCATCAATAACCCTCCCCTGTCATATTTGCTAAAAGAACATCCCCACCATTGTCATTTTAACCACTGACCTAAGTTTTTAATGCAATACTTTTATTTAGCAGTCTCATCTCATTGGGATGTAAAGCATTTTTGAACTAAACACTGTTGACTCTGTCATAGCCATTAGTTTATGATAAGTTTGATCTCTGCTTCTCTTCTCCATTGTTTTCAAGCTGTTGGGTAAAGACTGTGTCAGAGAAAATCTCGGTGGAAGACTCCTTTGTGTTTAATATGGAAGGAACAGAAGTTTAGCTATCTCAGTAATGGCCCATGACTGCAAAGCTACTATGAGCCATGCTGTGCTCTATGACAAAGTAATGAATCATAAACTCTATATGCAGCGAGGACATAGGCTTTTATTCTTTTCTTTGTCTTCATCGTCATCTTTTCTTTTTGTTCCAGCATTTAGCATATCTCTGTCAAATCATTAACTGATGACTAAGATCATAGATCAGAATCTTCTAAGTCCACACATTACAAAAACCATAGACTTTACAAAATTAGGCCTAAAAAGTCACTAAACAAACAAACAACCACAAAGAACAGCAACAATAAACCATTGGAAGAGTGACAAGAGTTGCCACATCATAATATTCAAAATGCCAACATTAAAAAAAAAGTTTGGGTCATGCAGAGAAATAAGAAAGCATAGCCTAGTCATAGTGGAATGAAAGGAATTAATATAAACTGTAAAGGAGGAAGCCTAGACATTAGCTGGACTAGAAAAAGAGTTTAGAGGAGTTCTGGGAAAATGACATCAATGTAGGTAGGCATTATTCAGTTGTCTCGCACAAAATGGTGGAGAAAGGGTAAAAACCTACCTGAGGGAGCTGCTTTGGGAATCTACAGAACAGGAGTCTATCAAGCATCATCTAGGAGGGAGCAGGGCAAAGAGACAAACTGGCCAAGGGAAAACCATGAGATTCTAGTTCTTGTGACTGGAAATGGCAGAAGTGTAAGCCCCACCATCAAGAAAAATAGTTTCTGTGGTACCCCTGGCTCTCTCCAGCCAGCTAAGTGGGAGGGAGCATTCCCTGGAAGAAAGAAGGTTCTGGCAGAGGGTGGAGTGTGGTTTCTTTTTGGTGATTTTGGCCGTGTGAGTTTCCTTTGAATCTTGGGAAGGACCTCAGCCAGCACTGAGGTGACCCTGGTGAGAGGGGAGGGTGGATCTGCTTAGGTAGGTTCTCACACCCAGCCACCCTGGGAGAGAGGAACTAGGTCAATGGGGAATGGGGAGACAGGCACCTTACTAGCCTGGCCCCTGAAAACTATTAAAAATCCAACTTGCCTAAGGAATCAGGGTGGGAAGAGCCAGATAAGCTTTCAAAAGCCTATTTAACCTATAGAAGCAGTGTAGCTCAGTGGAGAAATTTCTGCTTGCATGTAGAAGGCCCCTGGTTTGAGTCCTGGTACCTCCTAAGAGAAGGAGATGATCCAGGGAGAGATCCACCGAGTTATCAGGCACACAGCTGCATTTTATGATAGGTAGTATATGGACTGAGATTCAGTTATTTTGTTTTAGTTTTTTTTTGGATCTCTTATTTTTTTTATTTTTCATCCACTCTTTTTTCCCCCTTTATTTTATTCACTAAAACTGGGTATATCACCTACTGAGGGCAGGCTGCAGGATGAGTAATTGATGAGAACCAGCAGCCTGAGAAGGTCCCTAGGGGCCTAAGAGGGAAGGCTGTTTTTCTTAGGTTGCTTTTTTGTTGCTGTTTTGTTCCTTGTTTGTTGTCTTTTCCCTTTTTTTTGCTTCCTTTTTTTCCCTTTCCTTACTTTTTCATTACCTTTCATTACCTTCATTTTTTCTATCTTACGAATTCTGTTGTTTTTCTTTCACTCCACTTCCTCTTGTTTGATCTTCATTTTTTATCTCTCTCTCTAACTTTTTTTTCCTTTTAATTTTTTCTCATCTGTTTGGCCTTTCAAGTCATTCTATTTTTTCCTCTATATTTTGTTTCTAGTTACATTGTTTCTACTCTACCTTTTAAAAATCTTATTCCTTAGTATTTTTTATCATTTTTACTCATATTACTTATTTAGATTTTAGCTCTTCTATGGTTCCTTTTCTATCTCTTTTATTATTACTAATATTACACCTTTATTCATCTTATCTCTTTCATTTTCTCTGGCAGTAATATTTTTTTCAAGGGAACATAGACAACTGCAAGGATATAGAATAAGAATAGCCAAGTATCAAAAAAAAGCTTTACCACATGCAAAGAAACAACAAGATAAAACCCTAAAGTAGAAAGAAAATCCAACAAAGCAAATAAGCACAAGATAAACAGATACCTAGACACCAAAAAAAAATAAAAAAATAAAAAAAAATTAAAACCCATACAAATAAACAGGAAGACATGGTCCAGTCTAACGAACAAACTAAAAAACAGGAGGAAATGCAGAACATGGAACAACTAATCAAAGATGTCCAAAAAATGCCATGAAACAATTTAATGACATGAATGAAGAGATACAGGATATTAAGACACTGGGGGAACATACTGAAGAAATTGTAAACATACATGAAAAGGTAGCATATCTGATGGTGATTAATGGCACGATCCAAGAAATAAAAAATACACTGGAAGCACATAACAGCAGATTTGAACAGGCAGAGCAAATAAACAGTGATGTTGAAGACAGTACATCTGAAATCAGACAGATAGTAGAACAGAAATAAAAACATAGAAACAATTCAGCAAGGACTTAGGGATTTGAATGGCAACACATAATGCACAAACATGCACCTTATAGGCATCCCAGAGGAAGAGAGAAAGGAAAGGGGGCAGAAGGAGTGTTAGAGGATATAATGGCTGAAAATTTCCCAATTCTTTTGAGGCACATCGATGTACATGTCCAGGAAGTACAGCACAACGCGAACAATACAAATCCTAACAAGCCTACCCCGAGACATATACGTATCAAATTGTCCAATGCTCAAGACATAAACAGAATACTGAAACAGCAAGAGAATATCAAATGCAAGGCAAGCTGTATAAGCTTAAGTGCTGATTTCTAATCTGAAACCATGGAAGCAAGAAGACAGTAGTATGATATAGTTAAGGTGCTAAAAGAAGAAAACTTGTCAGGCAAGAATTCTCTATCCAGCAAAGCTGGTGTTCAAATATGAGGGAGACTTCAAAATATTCACAGATAAACAGAAATTATGAGAGTTTGTCAACAAGAAACCTGCCTTTCAAGAAACACTAAAGGGAATTCTGCAGGTTGAAAGGAAAATATAGGAGAAAGAGGATAGGAGGAGATTATGGGAAGGAAGAGTATTGGTAACAATAATTGAAAAAACAAAAAGAGGAATAAAAACAACATGTGACATATATAAACCTAAAAATATATGGCTCTTGTAGTAAAGACTTGACAGTAATATTGATTTTTAATGGAGTAAAATCTCCAGTGAAGAGACACAGTTTGGCAGAATGGATAAGGATATATGACCAATCTATATGCTGTCAACAAGAAACTCAACTTAGACCCAGGGATGAAAGGAGGTTGAAAGTGAAGGGTTGGAAAACAATTTTACACACACACAATAACCAAAGAAGAGAGGAGTAGCAATGCTAATATAGAACAAAATAGACCATAATACAAAACTATTGAAAGATCAAAGAAGGACAATGTGTATTAATAATAAGGGCAATCTATCAAGAAGGAAGAACAATCATAAACATTTATTCACCAGACAAATGTCTCAAAATACATGAGACAATAATTGGAAAAACTAAGTGGGAAGTAGATGTCCCTACAATTATAGTAGGGGACTTTCATGTACCATTATCACCATTAGACAGGATATCTAGGCAGAGGATGAATAAAGAAACAGAAACCTTGAAAAATATGTTAGAGGGTCTAGATCTAATAGACATATACAGAACATTGCACCAAAATACTGTGGGATATACATTCTTCTTGAACACACATGGATCATTCTCCATGACAGACCACATGCTAGGCCATAAATAACTCTCAAGAAATTCTGAAAGATTGAAATTACACAAAGTAATTATTCTGACCATAATGTAATGAAGCTTAAAATCAGGAAGGGGCAGAGAACCAGATTAGGCACAAAGATATAGGAGTTAAACAACACAATCAGTAGGTCAAAGAGGAAATTGCCAAAGAAATCAGTAAGTACCTTGAAACAAATGAAAATGACAACACAACATATCAGAACTTATGGGATACAACAAAAGCAGTGCTAAGAGGGAAATTTGTAGCCATAAATGGGCATATTAAAAAAGAAGAAAGAGCTAAAATCAAAGACCTAACTGCACACCTGGAGGAATTTGAAAAAGTACAGCAAAACTAATCCCAAATAAGTAAAAGGAAGGGAATAACAAAATTAGAGTAGAGCTAAATGAAATAGAAAATAAGAAAGCACTAGGAAATATTAACAAAACCAAAAGTTGGTTCTTTGAGAATAGTAATAAAATTGACAAACCCTTAGCTAGACTACTAAAGAAAAAAGTAAAGAACTTGCAAACACACAAAATAAGAAACTAGGAAGGGGATATCATCGTTGTCTCACAGAAATAAAGAGTATCTCAGAAGGATATTCTGAAAAATGGTATGCCAACAAGATGGATAATGTATATGAAATGGACAATTTTCTAGAAACACACAAGCAGCCTACATTGATAAAAGAAGAAATTGATGAAATTAACAGACCAATCACAAGTAATGAGATTGAATCAGTCATCAAAAACCACCCAACTAAGAAGAGCCCAGGACCAGATGTCTTCACAGGTTAGTTCTAATGACCATTCTGGAAAGAACTAACACCAATCCTGCTTAAACAATCCTGAAAAAGAGAAGTGGAGGGAATATTGCCTAACTCATTCTATGGTGCCAACATCCCCCTAATACTAAAGCCAAATAATGATGAAATCTACAAGATTCATCAAGAAAGGAAATCTACAAACCAATCTCTCTAATGAACCTGGGTGAGAAAATCTTCAACAAAATACATGCTAGTCATAGTCCACATTAGAGCAAATGAATTATACACCATGACCAAGCAGATTTTATCCCTTCTATGCAAGGATGGTTCAACATAAAACAATGAATTAATGCAATACATAGATTTAACAGATCAAAAGATAAAGACCGCATGATCATTTCTAGTAATGCAGAAAAAGAATTTGACAAAATACAGTACCTTTTCCTGATAAAAATACTTCAAAAGAAAGGAATAGAAGGAAATTTCCTCAACATGATAAAAGGTATATATGAAAAACCCACAGCAAACATCTTATTCAGTGGTGAAATGATAAAAGCTTTCCCTTTAAGATCTGGGACAAGACAAGGATGCCCACTGTCACTGCTCTTATTTAACATTGTGTTAGAAGTAATTACTAGAGCACTTAGGCAAGAAAATATATAAATGACATAAAAATTGGAAAGGAAGAAGTAAAATTTCACTATTTGCTGTTGACATGGATCCTTTGCATAGAAAGCCAGGAGAAATCTACAAAAAAGCTTGTAGAGCTGATAAATGAGTTCTGTAAAGTGGCAGGTATAAGACCAACACACAAAATTCAGTAGCATTTCTGTACACCAATAATGAGCAATCTGAGGAGGAAATGAAGAAAAAAAGTTCATTTACAATACCAAATGAAAAAATCAAATACCTAGGAAAAATTCATTAAAGATGTAAAGGACTTGTATGCAGGGAACTACAGAGCATTATTAATGGAAATCAATGAAGACCTAAATAAATGGAAGAATATTCCCTGTTCATGGATTGGAAGATTAAGCATCATCAAGATATTTGTCCTAACCAAATTGATTTAAAAAGTTAACACAGTCCCCATAAAAATTACAACAGCAGTTTTTACTGAATTGGAAAAACTAACTATGAAATTTATTTGCAAGGAGCAGAGGCCCCAAATAGCCAAAGATATATTGAAAAAGAAAAATGAAATTGGAGGAGTTACACTACCTGACTTTAAAACAAACTACAAAGTTACAGTGTTCAAAACTGCATGGTATTTGCACAAGGATTTACATATGGACCAATGGAACTGAATTGAGATTTCTGATTTAGATCCTCACATAAACAGTCAGCTGATATTTGACAAGGCCACCCTGCCCATTCAATTGGTAGAGAATGGCCTCTTCAACAAATGGTTCTTAGAGAACTGGATATCCCTATCCCAAAGAAGGAGAAAGGACCACCATCTCACACCTTATACAAAAATTAACACAAGTTGGATCAAAGACCTAAATATAAGAGACAAGTCCATAAAGCACTGAGATGATAATGTAACTAAGCATCTACCATATCTTGTAGTAGGAAATGGTTTCATAAACTTTACACCCAAAGTACAAGCAAAGAAAGAAAAATTAAATAAATGGGACCACCTCAAAATTAAAAAAAAAAAAAATTGCACTTCATAGGAGTTTTTCAAGAAAGTGAAAAGGCAGCCTACTTAATGGTAGAATATATTTGGTAACCATCTATCCAATAGGGGTCTAATATCAAGCATAAATAAAGAATTCCTACATCTTGAAAATAAAAAGACAAACAACCCATTTTAAAAATGGGCAAAATGTTTGAATAGACATTTCTGCAAAGAAAAATACAAATGGCTAAAAAGCATATGAAAAGATGATCAACATCACTACCTATTAGGGATATACAAACCAAGACTACAATGAGACATCAAGTTACATGCATTAGAGAGGTGGCTATTAAAAAAAAACAGAGAACTGCAAGTGTTGGAGCCAATGTGAAGGACAGGGAACACTTATCCACTGCTGGTGGGAATGTAGAATGAGGCAGTCATTGTGGAAGATAGTTTGGTGGTTCCTCAGGAAGCTAACTATAGAAATGCCATATGATCCAGCAATCCCACTGTTGTGTTTATAGCCAGAAGAACTGAATGCAGGGACACAAAAAGATATATGCATACCAATGTTCATAGCAGCATTATTCACTATTGCCAAAAGTTGGAGGCAACCCAAGTGGCCATTAACAGATGAATGGATAAGCAAAATGTGGTATATACATGCAATGGAATACTGCTCAGCTGTAAGAAGGAATGCAGTATCAACCCATGGGATAACATGGATGAATCTTGAAGACCTTATGTTGAGTGAAGTAAGCCAGGCACTGAAGGAAAAATATTACATGACCTTCCTGATATAAATTAAGCAAATTGAACAGACTCACAGAGCTGGAATCTGGAAGATAAGTTTACAAGAGACAGAAATGGAGTAGAGGATTGTGAACCAATGCCCATATGAGCAAAATCTGTGATAAGGTGGAAGGGTGTAGTTGTGCAATGAATAGACATGACATTGGGGCAGTGGCATGATTGGATTCAGTGGTGCTGGTCTGTGAGAGGGAGTAGGGTAGGGGATTTAGTTGGACTATCTTTGGGACTGATGGGAGGCTCAGGGGAAGGAGCAGATGAACTCTAGGGATTTGCAGGTCTGTGGTTACACCTATAATGTTGGAAGTATTCTTTTGGCAAAAATGGCAAGAGAGGGTTAGTGGTGTAAGATATCAGGTGTGGGTGGCTCTATGGGAGAGTGCGCAACTGGGGCAAGATTCTACCAAATATCTAAGTGCTCATCTTGTCATAGAGTGTTGTATCAGTGCGTAGAAACTCACACAACAAATAAGAAAATATTACACTCCCATCCTGGGGACCCCTGCTATGTTCTCAATTAGAGGGACAAAAATCCCTTGAGAACACAGTTAGTGACAAATAAAAGAAAAGAGATCAATATGTCAAGCCCTCAGTATTATTGCAAGTAACTATGAATTTTATTCTTCAAAAATTGAAACTTGAGACTTCCGGGAAGATGGCGGACTAGTAAGACACGTGATAGGCTGCACATCACCCAGAGGAGAGAGGGACAGAAGAGGGAAATCGCGACAACAGAACCTTGAGTTGCAAGTAGCAGCTTCTGCTGCTGCCAGCACCCTCCCCCACACCCTTCAGAATTCTCCGGCTTCTGGGCCTGCGACCACAGACAAAGGGGGCTTCAGGGATCTGCCACTCCCTGAAAGGGGAAAGAGAGGGACACAGCCTTAGGCTGACTCAGGTTTGGACCTGAAATTTGGGCTGCAGAGCCCAACGGACCCTTCCACATGGCGGTTTGCCCTGGGAGCCTGGAAACGACCCTTCCACACGGCGGTTTGACTGGAGAAATCCGATCCTCGCAACCTCCCTCTCTTCTAGCCTGGACTAATTGTTGAGGACACCACGGGAGAGGGGAGAGAGAGCCTGGGGCTGACCCTGCTTTGGACTCCCAGGTTTGGTCTGCCCTGTCCCGAGAGTCCTTCCAGGCTGGGTGGGGCTGCGCCATTGTTTGCCTTGGAACCTGCAAGGGGCTAAAGATATACAAACCTCCCAAGCTCATCCTCTACTAACAGGGACTGATTGTTGAGGATTCAGAAGGGAGTGGAAATATTTCCTAGCTGGGAAAAAGGGGGCGCTACGAGAGAAGTCTGGAGAACTGTCTCGGAAAGTTTGATCACAGGGCTCCTAGCCCCCAGACAGGAAGCTCTATCACATTGATCTGGTCTGTGTCACAACAAATACGCTCCCACCAGGCATTGAATTGAGAGCAGCCAACAAGCGCCATCTCCTGGCAGACCAAGGAAGTACACAAAAGAAAATTAATATGTAAGAGAGTCTTTTCCTGGCCTCTATAGCCTCCCTGCCCAAGGCCCTAGGAAACGACTCTACAACCAATTACTGGGTCCAGTGCCCAGTTTTGAGCAACCAGCAGAACAATCCTAACAATCAAGATTGAGCCCAAAATCAAAGAGCGGTGGTAACTCACAGCCTTCTGCCACTAAAACCGCATAAAAGAGAAAGAGATAGAGCATATAAGTAAAATACAAACTAACCAGATGCCTAAGCACCAACAAAAAATTACGGGCCATACTAAGAAAATAGAAGACATGGCCCAAGAAAAGGAATACAGCAAAGTCCCAGAAGAGATGCAGAATTTGAGAGAACTAATCAGTGAGATGAGCACACATTTCCAAAATCAAATTAATGAGACGAAAGAGAATATAGTTAAAGAGATCAATGACATCAAGAAGTCATTGCGCGAACGTAAAGAAGAATTTGAAATCATGACCAGAAAAGTAACGGAGTTCATGGGAATGAAAGATACAATAGGTGAAGTAAAAAATATATTTGAAGCATACAACAGCAGACTCAAATGATAGAAGAAAGAATAAGTGATACTGAAGACAGAGCAGCTAAAATTGAAGAGAGAAAAGAATGGAAAAAATTGAGCAGGGCTCAGAGTGTCGAATGACAACACAAAACGCAAGAACATACGTGTCATTGGAGTTCCAGAAGGAGAAGAGAAAGGAAAAGGGGCAGAAAGAGAATTTGAGGAAATAATAGCTGAAAATTTCCCAACTCTCACAAAAGAAATGAACTTTCATGTTCAAGAAGCACACCGTGCCCCAATAAGAATAAATCCAAATAGACCTATGCCAAGACACATATTATTCAGAATGTCAAATGTAAAAGATAAAGAGAAAATGCTCAGAGCAGCAAGAGAGAAGCAAACGATCACGTACAAAGGATGTCCAGTAAGACTTTGTGCAGATTTCTCTTCAGAAACCATGGAGGCGAGAAGACAGTGGTATGATACAATTAGGAAACTGAAAGAGAAAAACTGTCAGCCGAGAATTCTTTACCCAGCAAAACTGTCCTTCAAATATGAAGGTGAATATAAAGTATTCACAAACAAACAGAAACTAAGAGGGTTTGCAAAAAGGAATCCACCTTTGCAGGAAATATTAAAGGAAGCCTTAGAACCTGAAAGAAAAAGACAGGAGAGAGAGGCTTGGAGGAGAGTATAGAAGAAAGAAAAGCAGAAAGGATAACCAAAAGAGTAAAAAGAGAGACAAAAATAAGATGACATATGAAAACCAAAGACTAATATGGAGGAAATAAATAGTGCATTTTCAGTAATATCATTGAATGTGAATGGATTAAATTCCCCAATCAAAAGATACAGGCTGACAGAAGGGATACAAAAACAAGCCATCCATATGCTGCTTACAAGAAACTCACCTCAGACACAAGGATACAAGCTGGCTGAAAGTAAAAGGTTGGAAAAAGATACTCCATGCGAATAGTAAACAGAAGAGAGCAGGGGTAGCTATACTAATAGCAGACAAAAAGACTTCAAATGCAAAAAGTGATAAGAGATGCGGAAGGTCATTATATATTAATAAAAGGACGATCCTCCAGGAAGATATAACAGTCATAAATATCTACGCACCTAACCAGGGTGCCCCAAAATATATGACACAAACTCTGGCAAAACTGAAGGGAGAAATAGACATTTCTACAATAATTGTCGGGGACTTCAACACCCCTCTCACATCATTAGATAGAACAACTAGACAGAAGATCATGAAGGAAACAGAGAACTTGAACAATATGATAAACAAATTAGACCTAACAGACGTATACAGAACACTGCATCCAAACTCTGCGGATTATACATTCTTTTCAAGTGCCCATGGATCTTTCTCCAGGATAGACCACATGTTAGGTCACAATACAGCTCTCAATAAATATAAAAAGATTGAAATTATACAAAGCACCTTCTCAGATCATAATGGAATGAAACTAGAAATCAATAACAGACTGGAAAAAAGGAAATTTGCACTTGTGTGGAGACTGAACAACACATTCCTAAATATTCAGTGGGTCAAAGAAGAAATTGCAAGTGAAATCAGTAAATTTATTGAGACAAATGAAAATGAGGACACAACATATCAAAATATATCGGATACAGCAAAGGCAGTCTTGAGAGGGAAATTTATAGCCCTAATTGCTTATATTAAGAAACAAGAAAGAGCTAAACTCAAAGATTTAACTGAACAACTTGAGAAACTAGAGAAAGAACAGCAAACCAATCCCAAAGCAAAAAGAAGGAAAGAAATAATAAAGATTAGAGCAGAAATAAATGAAAATGAGAACAAAAAAGCAATAGAGAAAATCAACAAAACCAAAAGCTGGTTCTTTGAGAAGATCAATAAGATTGACAAACCCCTCGCTAGACTAACAAAGAAAAAAAGAGAGAAGATGCAAATAAATATAATCAGAAATGAAAGGGGGGAAGTTACAAATGACCTCACAGAAATAAAAAGAATCATAAGAGGATATTATGAGAAACTATATGCCAACAAACTAGACAACCTGGATGAAATGGACAAATTTCTAGAAATGCATAACCAACCTACACTGACACAACAAGAAATATAAGAACTTAACAAACGAATCACAATTAAGGAGATTGATTCCGTCATCAAAATTCTCCCAGCAAAGAAAAGTCCAGGACCAGATGGCTTCACAGGTGAGTTCTACCAAGCATTTTTAAAAGAATTAACACCAATCCTGTTTAAACTCTTCCAAAAAATTGAAGAGGAGGGAAAATTACCCAACACATTTTATGAAGCCAACATCACCCTAATACCAAAGCCAGATACAGATCCCACAAGAAAAGAAAATTACAGACCAATCTCTCTCACGAACACAGATGCAAAAATTCTCAACAAAATACTTGCAAATTGAATCCAACAGCATATCAAAAGACTTATACATCACGACCAAGTGGGATTTATTCCTGGTATGCAAGGCTGGTTCAACATAAGAAAATCAATCAATGTAATACACCACATTAACAAGTTGAAGGAAAAAAACCACATGATCATCTCAATAGATGCAGAAAAGGCATTCGACAAAATCCAACATCCTTTTTTGATAAAAATACTTCAAAAGATAGGAATAAAAGGAAAATTCCTCAATATGATAAAAGGCATATATGAAAAACCCACAGCCAACATCATACTCAATGGGGAAAGGTTGAAAGCTTTCCCCCTAAGATCAGGAACAAGACAAGTATGCCCACTGTCACCATTGTTATTCAACATTGTACTAGAAGTTCTAGCTAGGGCAATTAGACAAGACAAAAAAATTAAAGGCGTCCAAATAGGAAAAGAGGAAGTAAAACTCTCACTGTTTGCGGATGACATGATCCTGTATTTAGAAAATCCTGAGGTATCCACAACAAAGCTACTTGAACTAATAAATGAGTTCAGCAAAGTGGCAGGATATAAGATCAACACGCAAAAATCAGTAATGTTTTTGTACACTAGTACTGAACAATCTGAGGAGGAAATCAGGAAGAAAATTCCATTTTCAATAGCAACAAAAAGACTCAAATACCTAGGAGTTAATTTAACCAAGAAAGTACAGGACCTATATGCAGAAAACTACAAAACAATGCTAAAAGAAATTTAAAAAGACCTAAACAAATGGAAAGACATTCCGTGTTCATGGATTGGAAGAATAAATATCGTGAAGATGTCAATCTTGCCCAAACTGATTTATAGATTCAATGCAATACCAATCAAAATCCCAACAGCTTACTTTACAGAATTAGAGAAGGCAATTACCAAATTCATCTGGAAGGGTAAGTGCACCCGAATAGCCAAAAGCATTCTAAAAAAAAAGAGCAATGTGGGAGGAATTTCACTGCCTGACCTTGAAACATATTACAAAGCTACAGTGGTCAAAACAGCATGGTACTGGCATAAAGATAGACATATTGATCAGTGGAATAGAATTGAGAATCCAGAAATAAACCCTCACCTATACAGTCAACTGGTTTTTGACAAACCTACCAAGCCCACGCTGATGGGAAAAAAACAGTCTCTTCAACAAATGGTGTTGGGAGAACTGGATATCTATAACCAAAAGAATGAAAGAGGACCCCTATCTCACCCCCTATACAAGAATCAACTCAAAATGGATCAAAGATCTAAATATAAAAGCCAGGACCATAAAACTACTAGAAGAAAATGTAGGTAAACATCTTCAAGACCTTGTAGTAGGTGGTGGTTTCTTGGACTTCACACCCAAAGCACGTTCAACAAAAGAAAAAGTAGATAAATGGGACCTCCTCAAAATTAAACACTTTTGCACCTCACAGGACTTTGTCAGAAGGGTGAAAAGGCAGCCGACTCAATGGGAAAAAATATTTGGAAATCACATATCTGATAAGGGTTTAATATCCAGGATATATAAAGATATGTTACAACTCAACAATAAAAAGACAAATGACCCAATTAAAAAATGGGCCAAAGTCTTGAATAGACATTTCTCTGAAGAAGAAATACAAATGGCAAAAAAACACATGAAGAAATGCTCAACATCACTCATGATTAGGGAAATGCAAATCAAAACTACAATGAGATATCATTTCACACCTATCAGAATGGCCACTATTAAAAAGACAGAGAACTACAAGTGTTGGAGAGGATGTGGAGAGAAAGGAACACTTCTTCACTGTTGGTGGGAATGCAGGATGGTACAACCACTATGGAGGACTGTTTGTCAATTCCTAAAGAAGGTGAATATAGACTTGCCACGTGACCCTGCAATACCACTACTGGGTATATACCCAGAAGAACTGAGAGCAGTGACACGAACAGACATCTGCACACCAATGTTCATAGCCACATTATTCATCATTACCAAAAGTTGGAAACAACCCAGGTGTCCATCAACAGATGAATGGATAAACAAACTGTGGTCTATTCACATGATGGAATATTATGCAGCTGTAATAAGAAATGAAGTCATAAAGCATATGGCAACATGGATGAATCTGGAGGACATTATGTTGAGTGAAGCAAGCCAGACACAAAAGGACAAATACTGTATGAATGCATTACTATGAACCAAATATATTGTGTAATATATTGTTTGAGTCACACACACACAAAAAAAAAACAAAAATAAAAACAAACAAAAATAAAACAACAAAAAAATTTACATGTATCCATTACATTTAATTGAGAAATGTATATATTTATTATCTGTGTTTACTTTTTAGTTCTTTATTGCTTATGTTTTCAATTATTAAATGTACAAAATAAAGTTAAAACAAACAAAAACAATTGAAACTTAGTGATTACCATAATTTCTGAGGGGAGGTGGAGAGAAGAATAAAATAGATGGAATGTAGGGCATTTTTAGGGCATTAGAATTGTCCAGTATAATCTTGCAATAATGGATACAGGCCACTTCAAATTTTGTCAAAACCTATAAAAGCATATGATCCAAAATGTAAACCATTAACAATGGTTAGTAACAATGTTTCAATATTTGTATATCAGTTGTACCAAATGTACCATACACATTTAAAATGTTATTAATAAAGGAGAGTGGAAAAAGAGGAGGGCATTCAGTATATGAGAATCCAGTGTACTCCCTATGTGACGTTTCTGTATCCTAAAGCTTCTTTGAAGATAAAATGAAAAAAAAAAGTAAAGCACTGGGGGAATATATGAAAGAAAATTTCAATGTACATACAAGACAACAGATCTTACAGTGATGAAAGATACAATATCTAAATTTTTTCAAATATTTTATTATTTCAAATTGTTTTAAAATTTTTGTATTTTATTGGTTACTTTTTTAATTATTTCATTTTCTTATTAATTTTATTCAGTTATTTTGTTGACTTCATTTTTGAAGAGGTTTTGGATCACAGAACAGTCACAGCATTGGCGGGGGAGTATCACTGGTGTGAGGTGTCAGTGGGAGGAGGCTCACCTGGGGCGTGCTTCTAAATGTTCATAGGGCATTGTCTCAGTGGGTGAAGTTTCACACAATAACCGAAAGTCTATTGAATTCCTCTCCTGACAAGTTCTGTTACATTCTCTAATAGGAGAGAAAGAATCCCCTGAGTGCAAGGCAATGTCTAATGAATGGAAAGAGACCATTATGCCAGGCCTTTGACATTGATGATTGTACTTATGAACCTTTTCTTCTGAAATTGAAACTTAGCCTAGTATTATAACTAGCTAAGTTATAATACTATCCCCGAAAGCCTCCTTGTTGCTCAAATGTGTGTCCTCTCTTTAAGGCAAATTCAGCATGTAAACACAATATTTTCACCCCAGCATGGGACATGACTCCCGGGGATGAGCCTCCCTGACACTGAGGAATTATTACCAAGTACCAACTAGAAATGCCTCTGGAAAAAGACCTTGACCAAAAGAGGGAAATGGTAAATACAAATGCTTTTTTATAACTAAGAGATTTCAAAGTGATTCGGGAGGTCATTCCAAAGGTTATGCTTATGCAAGTCTAGCAGGATCTCATTGACTGCCACACTAAACAGTGCTTCAACTAGTGGAAATTCTGAGGGCTCTAGAGATATCCAGAAACAACAAGAAGTGCAGATAGCTCAGGAATTCAGCACCCTGTCAGTGGGTCTTACTTTGGAATTTATGCTCACCAGTGTAACACAGTTAAACTAATTTATAATTTCTCTACACATGGCTCTCCTCCCCCCTTTTATTTGAACCTATAATTAGCACTAAAGTTGATCAACATATGTCCCAGATAGTTAAATCTTTGATCTGTCCATGTGCCAGTTGAGCCCTGAATCTCAGCAAAGTTTCAACACCTACTCTCAAGTTCATTGGACTCACCCAGGACAACTAACAAGCAGGTGATAATGGACAACAGCCATCCCAAGAAACAGAGCGTGTCTGCAAATGCAAGAAAGATAGCTCCATCCATCTGCTCCATGGGATCTAAGCCCCTTCTCAATTAGAAGCAGAGTAGGCATCACCATCCCCAAATCCTCAAGATTGGGGAGGAACAATGGACTAAAGTAGAATTATTATTATTCTACTATAGACTTATTATTATTCTAGCAATGGAAGAGCTCTTATCATTCATGTAAAGGCAGTAGCCACTAGAGGTTCTGAGGGATGGGAGAGGGAAGAATAGGTGTAATATGGGGGCATTTTTGGGACATTGTATTTTTCCTGCTTGACATTGCAGTGATGAATACAGGCCATTGTATATTTTGACATAACTTATGAAATTGTGTGGGAAAAAGTTTAAACTATCATGTAAACTGTAGTCTGTGGTTAGTAGCAATTCTTCAATATTGGTTCATCAATGGTAACAAATGTACCACAATAATGAAGGATGTTGTTAATGTGGGAAAGTGTGGCAGTGGAAGGGAGTGGGGCATATGGGAATTCCTTACATTTTTTATGTAACATTTATATAATCCATAGCTTCTTTATTTTATTTATTTTTTTGTTGTTGTTGTTGTTGTTTTATCAGTTTATTCAAATTATTTCCTACCAGATAGATTTTTAATCCCAGGCAGTTTTCAACCTAGTGTCATTCATCCTTTCCATCTTTGAATATGGTAGCAAGAAAGAAGAATAAAGTTGAAAGTGAAAAAATAAAAACAACAAAATCAAAGTCCATTTGATTTCATGTTTCAGGGACTCCTGGCGAAAAGTCTCCAAAGCTGCAAAGACAGCAAGGTGGTGGACTGTATCAGAAAAATGCAACAGGTTTCTGAAGGCGCTCCCTACGATGGAACTTAGTATCTGTATTACTTTCCCAAAGAGAGGATTTTCTTTACACCCCAGATTGTATTAATGGAGTTATTTAAGAAAAAAGGTATTTTTATTCTAAACACTGTTAGATCTTCTTTTTCCTTCCTTCCTTTTACCCCCACAAGAGTAGGGAAAATAAGGCAAGCTTAGATTTAAGCCCTGCCATTTCTAAATAAAAGGGGGAAAACAAAGACACCCAGGAACTGGGCGCATAGTATTTATTTATTTATTATTTTTTTTAAATTTTACCGGGAGGTCCCGGGGATCGAACCCAGGTCCCTCCATATGGCAGACAGACGCCCAACCATTTGAGCCACATCCGCCCCCCTTTCTTTGTTTTGTTTTTTTTAATTTTTTTTTTAATTTGCATAGTATTTAAAACTTAGAAATATTTACAATCTTATCAGCCTCAAGTACTTGTCTGTCAAGCTTCTTGGGCTCATGCTGTTTCTCTAATATAAATGTCAATGCTATGAAAATACTCTGTTCACAATTGAAAGCTTTCCTCCACTCTCTCCTAGATTTCTTGCCCACAGAAGTGGCAATAATACTGATAACACAAATATTGTGTTAAATATAATATGAAAGCACAAAAATTTGAGGTGTGTATGTGTTTAAAGATAAAAGAAAGGGAGAGGTTCATAAATGTTTGAAAGGAAATCACGTGGTTTTGGCCTTGGCCACGGGCTCTGTCTCCTGTTCATACTCTATCCCTACATAGGCTCGTTTTCTCTGCAAAGGTCCTTTCAAAGGAGCTTTGCCTTTGTGTTTGGCACTAAGGGCCTTTTCTTCTTCTTCACTGGAGGATCTAGAATCCTGCTCTTCATCACTGCTGGCATCCAGTTTATCCATGTCCTCAAAGTCACTTATGTCACTCTCATCTACCTCATCATCTTCCACAAATTCTCTTTTTCCCATATCTTCCTCATCTTCCTCTTCATCGCATTTTTCCTCAGCATCTGAGGAGTCACTCTCGGCCTCCTGCTGCTCCAGGGCCTTGTCGAAGGCATGAATGGGGAAGTTGTAGATGTCACCATACGTATCTTGTTTCAGTCTCTCCAATAATTCCTTTTCAATAGCATTGTCCAGCTGAGCAGCTACTAATGCCTTTTCCTCTCTCCTTTTTTCCCTCCGTTCCACCTTCTTACTCAAAGGAACAAGTTTCCTCTGTCGCTTTAGTGTAAGTTTTCGAATTCGAATTAGGTACTGGGTGATCTTGGTGAATCTCTGCTTACATTTATGTCTAATGAAACGAGGCCAGTAAATCAGATTTTCATCTATTTGCTCCAGTGCTTTCTCATAGTTTTTATTGAGCCGAACCCGTTCCCAGAGACGCCTAGGAAAAGCTGCTCGTTCTATAACCTTCATATACAAGTAGCACTGTCCTTTTTCTTCTTTGATAGTGGCGTATTGACTGTTTGCCAGGGGACAGGATGACCGATTGCATAATCCAGTTAGGCTATATTCATTTCTGCAAAAGCCCTGAGTCTTGGTTCTTATTTTGAAGGAACAAAATTGTTTGTTTCCTAGTGTATCCCAGATAACATCATCTGACTGCATGGTGTCGGCGGCTTAGCGTGCAGGCCTGGCCGGACCCCAGGAGCGCCCGGCGCCTTCCGAGCAATCACTTCCGGATCTCCATAGCTTCTTTAAAAATAAAAAAATTAATTATGAAAAAGAAAAAGGTTTTAAGTCAACTCTTTTAAATGTGCTCAAAGTGCTAAAATAAAACATAATCAAATGACTAAATAATGTCTCCACAGAGAATATAAAATAATAGAAATTAGAAAATGTCACCAAACACAAATTTAGAAGCTGAAAAGTAAGACGAAAGAAATGAAGTATCATATGGAAGATTCTATCCGACAGAAGGAAGAATTAATGAACTTGAAGTCCAGTCATTTACTGACTATTATTAACTAGTCAGAGGTGAAGATAGAGAAAAGATTGAAGAAAAAAACTGTACAGATAATAAGATACTTGTGGTACACCATCATCATACACACGCATGTGTGCATGCTGGCATGGATAAAGGGAATCCAAAAGGAGAGGAGAAAGAAAAAAGAGAAAAAGTATATTTGAAGAAATAATATCCCAAAACTCCCCAAAAGTAATGAAACCATTGACTAAACATCTGACAAGCTCAACAAACTTCAAGGAGGATATCAATAAACTCACAATAAGATTAAAAGGGAAATTAAGAACTTAACCAGACCATTAACCATCCAAACAAAACAGGCATATATAAGGAACTATACATCTAGCAACAATAGAATATACATTCTCCTCAAGTACCCATGTAACTTTCCCCGTGATAGACCATAGAATAATCCACAAAACAGGTTTAAGGAGAAAAAAGAAATAGTGTAGGTAGAGAAAACTGGTAAGCAAAACAAACCAAAAAAAAAAAAAAAAAAAAACAAGGAAAGACAGGAAGGGGAAAACACAAACAGGAAGCAAGAGAGCAGCAACTCAATTTAAAAAAGAAGAAAGAAAGGAAATGAACAAAAAAATAAACACAGAAAAACAGCCTTCCCTCTTAGACCCCTGAGGATCTTCTCTGGCTCCTGGTATTCATCATTCACCCTGCAGACTGCCCTCTGAAGGTTTTGAACCAGGTTTTAATGAGTGAAATAAGGAAAAATTAAAAAAGAGAACATTTAAAAAAAAAATTTAAGAAATCCAAAAAAAGCTAATACAAAGAGAATGTCTATATGTTCCCTGTCTTAAAGTTTCAGCTGTATGCCTGATAACCTGGTGGATCACTTCTCTAAGAGTCTGGAATATGGGAAGCGGCTGTGGCTCAATCAGTAGGGCTCCCGTTTACCATATGGGAGGCCCCGGATTCGGTTCCCGGAGCCTCCTGGTGAAGGCAAAGCCCACCCGCACGGCGTGGTTAGCTGACCCAGAGAGCACAAGCAGCAAGGGGGGGATAAATGAATAAATAAATAAAATCTTTAAAAAAAAAAAGTCTGGAATAGAACCAGGGACCTTATACACACAAGGCAGGAATGTTTCCACTGAACTAACCCATCTTCTTAAGGTAGTTAACCTTTAAGAAGGCTATCCACCCCCTTCCCCTCAGCCAGGTTAGATTCCTTGCAGTTTATTTGAGTCTTACTGATGAAACATCTGTCTGTCCCTCCCTCTTCTCTGATCTACTTTCCATCTTTACCGGGACAGTTGGGCATGCCAGCCGGGCATGCCAGCCTGCCTGAGCAGAACCCCCTCTCTTCTCCATGTCGAGTTGGGTCCCTTCCAATATTCAAGGGGGACTCAGCTGTCCAAATTCACACAAAGAAACAACTCTCTACACTCCCAGACCCTTCTTCCTCCCGGGGAATTTGCCCACACACTCAGTTCAGAGCTGGGAACAAGTGGTTCCACCTATGCAATTTGCCCTGAGGGTGGGGTGTACATGCTGCTTTCAGCCACAGTGGCGAGTAACTGATGATTTTACTTAGGCTTCTTTATCTTTCCAGTACCCTTCTAGATGACTCAGAAGTCCTTTCTATTCTATATATACCCAAAGCAGCTGGCAAGGAGGAAGATGTCTGCTCTCCTCTCAGTTAGATGTTATTCACCAGGAGTTTTACTCTCACTTAATATCCACAGGGTTGGGTAGGGGAGACTCTCCTTGCAGCTGGGAGGTTTAATAACTCACGATAAGTTGTTTTGGCTTCTTCGTCTCTGTGTCCCTCACTCTCCTGGGTGTTGTGAAGCAGTGTCCTGGTCTGCTATAACCCAAAGCATGTCCCCAAGGCAGGCCTTGGACCTTTCCCCATTGATTTAGCAAGAGCTGAGCCTTATCTGCCTAACCCAATGGCCATGTTCCCCTGTATCTGCCTTTGATGTTACTTTTGTAATTTTTTTGGGTCACCATGAACAGCACCCTTATGACAGGCAAACTTAATCAATAAATGCTGTGTGAGTTCTGATTGCTCCATGACCAACCATTTACCCACATCTCTCTCCCTTTTCTTTTTCTTGGGCCTCCCTATTCCCTGAGACACAATAATATATGGCTATCAGGTCAATTAATAACTCTCTAATGGGCTCTAAGTTCAAGTGAAAGGAGAAGTCAATTGATGTGACAAACTTCATTAATGTTTTATTTTAATAATTTTCCACAGCCACCTCAAATTTCAGCATTCATAACTCTCATCAGTCAGCAGCCATTAACATCCAGGTTATATCCTCAACTTAGACTGGCTGAAGGCTTAGATCATGGTGAACATTTATTAGCAATAAAGTATTTTAAAATTAAGGCATATACATTAGTTTTTTAGACATACTGTTATTACACAATTAATAGATTACAGTATAGTACAAACACAACCTTTATAGGAACTTGGAAACCAAAAATTTGTGTGACCTGCTTTATGTGATATTTGTTGTACTACGGTGGCTGGAACCAAACTACTATATCTCCATGATACCCCTGTATAGGACAACTGCTTGTATAAAGTCAACTTGAATATTTACCGAAGTCCTCCAAAGCCTAGGGAATGAATTTCAGTCTTTGACTGGAAAGTTTTATGGTACTGAGAGTCTGAAAAACAGGGAAATTATTTGTATGCTGTGGAGGAAATTTGCAAGTATTTGGAGAACACAAAATTATTTAATTCTGCATCAATTCCTCTTTATCTGCATGTCCTGGATTATAAATTACTCAAGCAGGATGGGCAAGCAAATTTGAATTCTTTTAAGGAGCCATTCGGGAACAAGATCTGCACACAAAGGACACATTCTCATTTTCTAAAAGTTCTGAATTGAGGCCTGATCTTGTAGAAAGGTAAGGGCAAATATTTGCACAGTAAATGGTCAGTTGATCAAAAAAGAAAATATAATTGAGCACTAGAAATGGCCGAGTCTCAGCCTTGTTACTGTCCAAAATAACAATATTTATGACAGCCACAGCAGAAGGCAACGTAAGACTAGTAAGGAAGCTGTAGGTGTTCATAATTCTCTCAAGTCTTGCAATATACTTAAGCACAATGAGAGTCAATATGTCAATAGAGTTTTGAAAAAATATACACTTGGACTTTACTTTCTACCTGGGTAGATTGCATGCAATGAAATCATTTTGAAAATAGTCTGAATATCCAAAATCCTTTTCTCTACGGTACCACACCACTCTCCTCCAGGACACTAAATTTGTTTTTATTCAGGAAATTTCATGTACTTTGACATGTATGTATGTTCATACCTATACATAAATATTGTAACTTAACATATTATATATAAATATCATTGTATTGAACAAAATATTTAAAGGACAATACTATTTATGTTTTTTTAAATGTAACTTTAGATTACATAAATATTACATTGAAAATATAAGGGCTTCTAATATGCACCACTCCCTCCCCCTCCCACACTTTCCCCACATTAACAACATTTTCCATTAGTGCAGTAGATTTCTTACAAATGATGAACTCAATTTGAAGTATTGTACTAACGGTAGTCTGTATTTTATGTTATAGATCACACTTTGCACCACACAATTTTATAGATTTTGACAAGATGTATAATGGCCTGTATTTGTCATTGTAATGTCATGCAGAACAATTCCAATGTCTCCAAAATACTCCATGTTACACCTATTCTTCCCTCTTCCTACCTTCAGGATTTCTGGTGACAACTGTCTTTATGTCAATATTATAATCTCTTCCATTACCGGGATAATGATAAGTCTATTTCAGTCCATAGTTGCATTCACCCCTTACGTTTATTCATTCCTCAATTGTGAGGATTTAGGGATAGTGATGCCCACTCTGCATTCCATTGAGAGGGGGCTTGAATCCCATGGGGCAGATGGGTGGAACTGTCTTGCTTTGCAGTTGTAGACAATCTCTGTTTTATGGGATGGGTGTTGTCTATCATCATCATTTTGTTAGTTGTCCTAGGTGATTCTGATGATTTGGAGGGTAGGTGTTGGCTGCAACTCTGCTGAGATTCAGGGCTCAACCAGTATATGAATAGCTAAAAGATTAAAGTCTCTGGGACACATATTTAATGGGTATAGTGTTAATTATAGGTTCAAATCAAAGGTGCATAAGAAAAGTGTGTGGGAAAATTATAAATGAGTCATACTCTGATACATGATGGATATAAGTTACCATACATTCAAAGGTAAGGCTCACTGACAGGGTGCCAAATTCCTGGGATTGTCTGCCCTGGACCATATATTGTCCAGATGTCTCTAGACCCCTCAGAATCCCCCTGCTTGAAGCACTGTTTACTGTGGTATTCGGTGAGATTTTCCTAAGATGTTAATAAGCATAATCCCTGGAAAGACTTCCAGACCCACTTTGAAATCTCTTAGCCATAAAAACTCATTTGTATTTAATATTTCCCCCTTTTGTTCAAGGTCCTTTTCCAAATGCATCAATAGTTGATGCTTGGTAATAATTCCTTGATGCCAGGGAGGTGCATTCCTAGGAGTCATGGCCGACAGTGGGAGGAAAGTAGTGAGTTCATATGCTGAGTTTGGGTTAGAGAGATGCCACATTAGAGCAATATGGAAGCTTTCAGGAGATAACTCTTAGGCAATATGTAATATTAGGCTAAGTTTCTATTTCACAAGAAAAAATTTCATAACAAGCATAAAAACAAAGGGCTTGAGAAAAAGAGGAAAATGGCATTGGTTTAGTGGGCACTCACCATTTCTCTCACGGAGGATGGCTGATTGGGGACAGAATCCTGCCAGAGTGGTCTGTTCTGGGAGCCTGTGGACCGAGAATGTTCGGGACATCAATCTGGAGGGAGCTGGACAGAGAGGTGGACTGCTGGAAATTGTAGACACAGATGGCTAAACCCAACCCTCCCAGCAATCCGGTCAAAGGGAGCACTGTCCGAGAGAGGGAGGGTCCTGGCAAAGTATGAGAAGGGTTTTTTCCATGGGTTTGGCTGCCTGGAACCCCTTGCAGCTTTTTGGAAGCAAACCAGCTGGCTAGAAGTGGTGCTGGCCTGAGGGGAGAGGTGAATCTGCTGAAGAAACCTGATTTACCCAACAGCCCTGGGACAGAGAGACTTGGCTCGGGAGAGGGCAGAGCCAGCCAATTTTATAGTTCCATGCTGAGTGTCAGTCTCTGCTCCCCTGGTAGGTCAGGCAGTGGGAAGTGTTTGATAAGTTTCCTCGAGCTTATTTGGGGTCCCCTCAGTGGACGGGGTGGTCCAGAAGAGGCCTTCTTTTGGGTCCCTTATTTCTTCAAAAAAAAATGTCTTTAACTTAATTTAATCACTAAAATCTTCCTCAAAACCTGCAGAGACAAGACTGCAGGGTAATTGATTGATGAACCCAGGCTGAGAGGCTCCACAAGGGCCCAAGAAGGAAGGCTGATCTTCCTTAGCTTTCTTTAACTGCATGCATGTGTGTTTGTTTGGTTTTTCACTGTTTGTTTGTTTCTTGCTTTTCTTTCCTCTTTCCTCCCCTGCCCCTTTTTAAAATGAGGTGCTGCTAGCTTGTTTCTTCTTTGCTGTGCTTCTTCTTCCTTGATTTTCCATTCTTTGTGTATAGTGATTTTGTCTACAAGTGCTATCTGTTTTCCTACCTTCATCTTTCCACCTTTTGCTTTCTGCTGTGTTTCTTACATTCCACCTTTTTTCATTAGTCCTCAACTTCTTGTGTGTCTATTTCTATCTTGTCTATTCTGTTTTCTTTTCTTTTTATTAAATTATTCCTTTCAGCCCTTTCATTACTCTTTCCCTCTCTCCTCATCATTCTGTCCTTTTAAATGATTCTATATATTTTTTTCTATTTGGTTTCCCATTCCATTGTAAGTACTCCGCTTTTCCCCCCTATTATTCTACACTGCCTACATGAGTTAAATATTCATTTTTCTAAGTCTAATATGGCTCCTCTTCTAACTTTTATCAATATTACTATTATCCTTTTTCCTTTCTTACCTCTTTCAATTCCTCTGGTCCTAATCTTTTTCCTTCAAGGGAACATAGAAAAAAGCAAGGAAATACAAGAAGAATAAAGTTTCAAAGACAAAACTTAACACACACACAGAACCACCAGCAAAATAAAACTCTAGAGCAGAGAGAGAAGCTAATCAACAGAATAAATCCATCAAGATAAAATGATTACCAGAGGGCAACAAAAAAGTGCAAACCATACTGAGAAAAAGGAAGACACTGACCATTCCAATGAACAAACTAAAAACCAGGAAGAGATGCAGAACATTGAACAACAAATCAAAGTTGTCCAAACAAATATCATGGACCAACTTAATGAAGTGAAAGAAGAGATTAAAGATATCAAGAAGACACAGGGAGAACATACTGAAGAATTTGGAAACATACATAAAAAGATAACGGATATGATGGTGATGAACAGCACAATCCAAGAAATCAAAAAAACACCGGATTCACATAACAGCAAATTTGAACAGACCAAAGAAAGAGTTAGTGATGTGGAAGACAGTATGTCTGAAATCAAACAGATAGTAGAACAGATAGATAAAAAGATAGAAAAAATCCAGCAGAATCTTAGGGATTTAACCGACAACACAAAATGCACCACCATACACATTATAGGCATCCCAGAGGAGAAGGGAAGGGAAAGGCAACAGAAGGAGTGTTGAAGGAAATAATGGCTGGAGACTTCCAAATCCTATTTAGAGAGATGGATGTACAAGTGCAAGAGGCACAGTGCACCCCAAACAGTATAAATCTCAACAGACCTACTCCAAGACATATAATTATCAAAATGTCCAATGCTCAAGACAAAGAGAAAATACTCAAGGCAGCAAGAGAAAAGAGAATCATCACATACAAGGAAAGCACAATAAGAATAAGTGCTGATTTCTCATCTGAAACCATAGAGGCAAGAAGACAGTGGTATGACATAGTCAAGGTATTAAAAGAAAATAACTTCCAGCCACAAATTCTCTATCAACAAAGCTGGCATTCAAAAATGATGGGGAGGGGGCCGGGATGGCGGCGGCAACTGGGAGCGGGTCGCCCCAGGAGGAGGAGGGGCCTGGTGGGGAGTCAGCAGCCCTGCAGCCCCCTGCCCCGACGAGCGCGCCCGGGGCTCGTCTCTCGAGGCTGCCTCTGGCGTGCGTGAAGGCCTTGGTGAAGGCGGACCCCGACGTGACACTCGCGGGACAGGAAGCCATCTTCATCCTGGCCCGAGCCGCGGAACTGTTTGTGGAGACCATCGCGAAAGATGCATACTGCTGTGCTCAACAAGGAAAAAGGAAGACACTCCAGAGGAGAGATTTGGATAATGCAATAGAAGCTGTGGATGAATTTGCTTTTCTAGAAGGTACTTTGGATTGATTACTGAGCTGTGCACTTTTGTGAGCCTTCACCTGCTTCCTTCAGCCAGCGCCTGCCCTGCAGGCCCTAGCTCTGCGGAACACTGTCTTTGGGACATTACACGTTGCAAATACACACACTCCCTGTTCCACCTTCACCAAAGGCAGCACAAGCAGAGATCTTGGCTGTTACCTCTGCTCTACAAGGTCTTCCACTGCTTGTGTCTGGCTTCCATTTCGGGGCTGGATGCAGCTGCTGCTGTTTGGGGTGGAGATGAAGACAGTGTTTAGCATAAGTTGTTTAATGCACAATGGGGACCTGAATAAAGATTTCTGATCAATTTCAAAAAAAAAAAAAAAGAAAAAAGAAAAAATGATGGGGAGTTCAAAATATTCACAGATAAACAGAAATTAAGTGAATATGCCAATAAAAAAACCTATAATTCAAGAAATACTAAAGAAAGTTCTACAGGTTGAAAGGAAAAAAACAGGAGAGAGAGAGTTGGAGGACAGTGTAAGAACAACTAAAAAGATAAAAAGAGAAATAAAAATAACATATGACGTACATAAATCCAAAGAAAATATGGCTGATGTAAGAAATTCATTGAGAGTAATAACACTGAATGTTAATGGATTAAACTCACCAGTCAAGAGACCCAGATTGGCAGAATGGATAAGGGAATATGACCCATTTATATGTTGTCTACATGAAACCCACCTTAGACCCAGGGATTCAAGGAGACTGAAAGTGAATGGCTGGAAAATAATTTTACAAGCAAACAATAACCAAAAAAGGGCAGGAGTAGCTATCCTAACATTGGACAAAATAGACTTTAAATGCCAAACTATTGTAAGATACAAAGATGAACACTATATCTTAGTGAAAGGGGTAATCTTTCAAGAAGACAGAACAACCATAAACATTTATGCACCTAATCAGGGTGCCTCAAAATACATGAGGCAAACACTGGAAAAACTAAATGGAGAAATAAATGCCTCTACAATAGTAGTGGGGGATTTAAAGACACCATTATCACCATTAGACAGAACATCAAGACAGAGAATCAATAAAGAAACAAAGATTCTGAATACTACATTAGAGGACCTGGACCTAATATACATATACAGAATCCTGCACCCAAATACAGTGGGATATACATTCTTCTCTAATGCAATGGATCATACTCCAAGAAAGACCACATGCTAGGCCACAGAACAACTCTCAATGAATTCAGAAAGATTGCTATTATACAAAGTAATTTCTCTGACCACAATGGAATGAAATTGGAAATCACTAAGTGCCAGAGAACCAGATTAGGCACAAAGATATGGAAGCTAAATAAACAGTGGGTCAAGGAGGAAATAGCAAAAGAAATAAGTAACTACCTCGAATTCAATGAAAATGACAAGACAACGTATCAAAATGTGTGGGATGCAGCCAAAGCTGTACTGAGAGGGAAATTCATAGCCATAAATGCATATATTAAAAAAGAAGAAAGAGCTGAAATTGAAAACCTAACTGCACAACTAGAGGAATTGGAAAAACAGCAACAAACAAACCCCAAAGGAAGTTAAAAGAAGGAAACAACAAAGATTAGAGCAGAACTAAATGAAATAGGCAATAAGAAAGCACTAGAAAAAATAAAAACAAAAGCTGGTTATTCAAGAAGATAGAAAAAATTGACAACCCTTAGGCAGACTAACAAAGAAAAGGAGAGTGCAGATGCAAATACAAAAAAATAAGGAATGAAGTAGCGGATATCACTACAGACCCCACCATTATAAGCAGTATCATAAGAGGATACTTTGAAAAATCCTATGCCAACAAGAATGATAATTTAGAGGAAATGGACAAATTCCTAGAAACTCACAAGCAGTCTATATTTATGAAAGAAAAAATTGATGCACTCAACAGTCCAATTACAAGCAAAGAGACAGATTGAGTCATCAAAAACTTCCCAACTGATAAGAGCCCAGGACCAGAGGGCTTCACAGGTGAATTCTACCAAACATTAAGGAAAGAGTGAACACCAATTCTGCTTAAGCTCTTCCAAAAAATAGAAGGAGAAGGAACATTGCCTAACTCATTCTATGATTCTAACATTACCATAATACCAAAGCCAAACAAAGATAGCACAAGAAAGAAAAATTACAGACCAAGTTCTCTAATGAACCTAGATGCTAAAATCCTTAACAAAATAGTTGCTAATCGCATTCAACAATATATCAAAAGAATTATTCACCATGACCAAGTGGGTTTCATTCCAGGTATGCAAGGATGGTTCAACATAGAAAATCAATCGATGTAATACACCATATAAACTGATTGAAAGAAAAAAATCACACAATCATCTCTATAGATGCAGAAAAAGCATTTGACAAAATACAACACCCTTTCCTGAGAAAAACACTGCAAAAGATAGGAATAGAAGGAAACTTTCTGAACATGATAAAGGGTATATATGAAAAACCCAAAGCTAACATCATCTTCAATGGTGAAAACCTAAAAGCCTTCCCTATGAGATCAGGAACAAGACAAGGATGCCCACTATCACCACTCTTATTTAACATTGACTTAGAAGTACTTGCTCGAGCACTGAGACAAGAAAAAAATATAAAAGGACTCCAAATTGGAAAAGAAGAAGTAAAAATTTCATTATTTGCAGATGACCTGATCCTATACATAGAAAGCCCTGAGAAATCTACAACAAAGCTTCTAAAACTTATAAAGAAGTTCAGTAACATCACAGGTTATAGGATCAATGCTCAAAAATCAGTAGCATTTTTGTACACCAATAATGAGCAATCTAAGGAGAAAATCAAGAAAAAAATACCATTTACAGTAGTAACCAAAAGAATCAAATAACTAGGAATAAATTTAACTAAAGATGTAAAGAACTTATATACAGAAAACTACACAGCACTGTTAAAGGAAATCAAAGAAGACTTGAATAAATGGGAGAATATTCCCTGTTCATGGATAGGAAGCCTAAAAATCATCAAGATGTCTATCCTACCCAAACTAATCTACAGATTTAATGCAATCCCATAAAAATCAACACTGTATTTTTTAAGGAATTGCAAAAACTAATCACAAAATTTATTTGGAAGGATAAGAGGCCCCGAATCACCAACCACATATTGAAAAAGAAAAATGAAGTTGGAGGTATCACACTACCTGACTTTAAAACATACTACAAAGCTACTGTGGTGAAAACTGCATGGTATTGGCACAAGGATAGACACATTGACCAGTGGAACCAAATTGAGAGTTCTGATATAAATCCTCGCATATACAGTCATCTGATATTCAACAAATCCACCGAGCCCACTCAGTTGGGAAAGAATGGCCACTTCAACAAATGGTGCATGGAGAAATGGATATCCATATCCAAAGGAATGAGAGCGGAATACCATCTCACACCTTATATGAAAATCAACTCAAGATGGATCAAAGATCTAAATATAAGAGCCAAGACCATAAAGACCTTGGAAGATAATGTAAGGAAGCATCTACAGGACCTTGTAATAGGAAATGGACTTCCTGAACTTCACACCCAAAGCACGAGATCTCCCAAAATTATAAACATTTGCACCTCAAAGGACGTTATCAAGAAAATAAAAAGACAGCCTACCCAGTGGGAGAAAATATTTGACAACCATATATGTGATAGGAGCCTAATATCCTGCATATATAAAGAAATCCTACAACTCAAAAATAAAAAGCCTAACAACCCATTTTAAAAATGGGCAAGTGACCTGAAAAGACACTTCTCCAAGGAAGAAATAGAAGTGGCTAAAAAGCACAAGAAAAAATGCTCGACATCTCTAGCTATTAGAGAAATGCAAAGCAAAACTACATTGAGATACCATCTTACACCCATCAGAATGGCAGCTATTAAAAAAAACAGCAGACTATGAGTGTTGGAGAGGATGTGGATGAATGGGAACTCTCATCCACTGCTATTGGGATTGTGGAATGGTCCAGCCACTATGGAGGATAGTTTGGTGGATCCTCAAAAAACTATCTATAGATTTTCCATATGATCCAGTGATTCCACTGCTGGGTATATACCCAGAAGAACCGAAAGCAAAGACACAAACAGATATATGCACACCAATGTTCATAGCAGCATTGTTCACTATTGGCAAAAGTTGGAATCAACCCAGGTGCCCATCAACAGACGAATGGATAAGCAAAATGTGGTACATACATACAATGGAATATTACTCAGCTGTAATATGGAATAAAGTGCTAACACATGGAATAACATGGATGATCTTATGTTGAGTGAAGCAAGCCAGGCATTGAAGGATGAACAGTACATGACCTCAATGATATGAATTAAGGAAATTGAGCAGTCTCTGAGAACTATTATCTGAAAGATAGGTTAACAAGAGAGAGAAAGGGAAGAGAAGGTTGTGAGCCATCACTCATACGGATGAAATCTATGGTAAAGTGATAGAGTGTAGTTGTGTATTGAAGGGATAGGACTAGAGGGTAGTGACATATTGGGTTGGGTGGTGCAGGGTTGACAGGTAGGGAGTTTGAGAAGGGTGGTTAGAATACCCAGGGTACTGAGGGGAGAGATAGGAGAGGAACCAGGTGAACACTTGGGATTTTTGGTTATGAGGTTGAAAGTACAGAGGTGGGAATGCTCTTATGGCAATTTGATAAGGAAGTGTCACTGCTTAGGGTGTTGGTTGGGGGGTGGTATTCGGGGCAGGGTGCATCTGGATCAGGCCTTAGGGAGTGTGTGAGTGTTCATCCTGTCATAATGTGTTGTACCAGTGGGTGGAGATCCACACAATGAGAGGGAAGGAGATGGACTCCCATCTTTGGGAAAACCGATTTGCTCAGAAATAGACAGGTGGGCAACTCTTAAGAGCAAGTGCGGTTCTTAATAGTGGAGGACACACCAGTGTGTCATGACTTCTTGTTGCATGTAACTATGAATCTTGTCATCCAATGAGTCAAGCCAGGGGGTTGTCATGGGTCCCAGGGGGATGGTCAGTGAGGAACAGATTAGATCAAACAGGGGGTATTTAGAGGTCAGTGGAAATGTTTTTCATTACCTTAAAGTGATGGACACAGGACATGGTAAATATCATCAAAATTTATAGAAGTGTACGATCTAATTTTCTTTGAAAATTAAATGAAAAATAGAGAGACACTGGGGAGTAAGGGGGGAAGGTGCCACAGTACAGACTGGACACCAGATATTGCAGTGATAAAAGGCAAAACGTCAAAAAAAAATTTTTTTTAATTTTAAAAATTTTTTTTTCATTTTTTGAATAACCCAATCCTTTAATTTAATTTTAGTTTTAGTTTTTTTTAAGTTATCATGTATTTTATCTCTTACTTTTAAACATCATTATTATTTCATTTCCCTGTTAATTGTATTTGGCTATTGTATTGGCTTCATCTTTAAAGAAGCTTTGGATCACATAAGGGTTACAACTGGGATGGAGAGGTTCATTGGTGGGGGGGGGTGTCAGGAATGGGGGGTGCATGGGAGGAAGTTCACCTGAACATACATACAAGGTATATAAAGTTGTTCAAACACTCATGGGGCATGGTCACAGTGGGTGGAGAACCACTCAATAAATGAGAGAATACTGAATTCCCATCCTGAAGAGCTCTGACACATTCTCCAAGGGAGCAGAAACAATCCCCCAATTGCAGGAGCCATGTCTGGCAAAGGAGGATTATCCACTGATGGGCTCTTGTTATTGATAACTAGCCTTATGAGTCTTTGCTCTTGAAATTGAAACTTAGCCCATTGTTATGGGGTGCCTAAGGTTTGCCTCCTGAAAGCCTCCTTGTTGCTCAAATATGGCCTCTCTCTAAGCCAATTTCAGCACTTGAAAGCATTAGCTTCCTCCCAGCTTGGGACATGACTCCTGGAATGAGCCTCCCTGGCAATGAGGGATTACTAACAAGTGCCAGCAGGCAATATGACTGGAAAAGGACCTCGAATAAAAGGCAGAAATGATAAAGACAAATGAGTTCATATGTCTAAGAGACTTCAAAATGAGTTGGGAGGTCATCCAGAGGTAATGCTTATCTATATCTCAATAGAACCTCATAGGCTTCCAAGGTGGATATCACCCAAAACAGAGGGACTCCTGAAGGCTCTGGAGACACCCAGGTCCTATATCAGGGCGGATAGCCCCAGAGTTTCATGCCTTATCAGTGGGCCCTACTTTGGAATCCTTGCTTCTGAGAGTGACAGTGTTGAACCCAAATATGTCTTCCCTGCACTTGGTCCCTCAGTCCCTTCTATTCAAACCTATATGTGGTGCTGGAGTTTGTAGGTGTACCTCCAGAGACCAGAGTCTTTGGGTTGTCCATATGTCATCTGGGCCCAGAATCTCAGTGGAGGTGCAACTCCTACTCTACAGCTCAATGGACTCACCCTAGACACCAGGTGGGGAGATGATGATGGACAACGGCCATCCCAGAGAATGGAGAGAGTCCACAGCTTCAGGCAGGATAATCCCATACATCTTATCCATGGGATACAAGCCCCCTCTCACTTGGAGGTGGAGTGGACGTCACCATCTCAGCCTCCTCAGGAATGGGGGAAGAGCTATGGACTAGTGTGGACTTACTGGTATTCTGTTATAGACATACTGTGATTCGCGCAATGGAAGTAATTACAACATTAATGTGGCGGCAGTGGCCACCAGATGCTTTGGGGGCAGGGAGAGGGAAAAACAGTTGTAATACAGGGGCTTTTTCGGGACTTTGGAATTATCCTGAGTTACATTGCAACAACAGATATAGGCCATTTTATATCATCATACAACATGCAGAACTGTATGGGACAAAGTGTGGTCTACAATGTGAACTATGATCCATGCTTAGTGGCAAAGCCCCAAGATATGTATATCTATTGCAGGTGATGTGCCACACTAATGAAGGATGTTTATGTGGGAGGTTGTGGGAGGAGTGGGAGGTGGGGCATATGGCAATCCCTACAATTTTTGTGTAACATTTATGTAATCTAAGTATCTTTTAAAAAAAAAAAAATTATTTCAAAAAAGACAGAAAATTAAAGTATACAACACACACACACACACACACAAACAAAAGGCCTGGCATATTGTCTTTCCTCCTTCACTAGGCACTGCCCATGTACTCTAGGGATACTTACCATTCCATCAGAGAATGTAGCAGGCCTCAGTTATTGTGCGGGTCTCCTCCAACCAAGAAACAACCCATGGCCACTTGAATGTATTAATATTCCATAAGGGCATGACCCAGATGCTCCCATCCCCACACATCCTCCCACCACTGAAACCACACACCAGTGATCCTCCCCTGCCACATTTGTAACATGTCTGTAATACAAAATTCCCCAAAAACATAGCCAAAAAAATAAATACATGAAAATAATAAAAATAATATAATAAAATAAATATAAATATATATATAATTTTTATAAATGTTTATTGACTTTCACTCCCATGAGATCTGCTATCTTTTAAAGACAATGACAATATCTTCTGTATGTTCCTACAGTTTTTTTTTTTTTCAATTAATTTTCAAAGAATCTTTAAGTAACAGGAAAGTCACATAGAAAATATAGGGTATTCCCAGAAACCCAACCCCTACACCTGTCATATTTTCACCTTGTTGATAACACTTTACATGAGCATGGTACATTTGTTAGAATTAAGGAACAAATATTGAAGCGTTGTCACTAACCACGGTCAATGGTTTACATTATGCTTCGTATTCTTTTATAAGTTCTAACAAAGCAAAATGGCCTGTATCTGTCATTGCAAGGTCATGAAGAACAACTCCAATGTCCTAAAAATGCCTCATGCTTCATCCATTCTTCTCTCCCCTTCCCCTCAGAATCCATGGTAACCACTAGGTTGCACTTTTGAAGAATAAGGTTCATATTAACATGCATTAATATTGAGGGCTTGCCATACTGGTCCATCTTCTTTTATTAGGCACTGCCTAGGTTTCTTGATGGTCTCTTGCTCCCCTATTTGAGAACCTAACAGGACTCTCAATAATGTGAGTTTAATATCTTGTTTATTGTGTTAGAGTCTCCACCCACTGAAATAACATGCTACACCAGGATGAACGTTTTCATATTCCATAGAATCATGCCCCAGGGTCACCCTTTCCCACACATCTTCCCACCTTTGATGACCTGCACCAATAACCCCCATCTACCATACTTGCTAAAAGAATATTCCCACCATTGTACTTTTAACCACACACCTGCAATTCCCCAGAGTTCACAACTTCTTTCCACTAGCCCTCCCCACATTTCCATGGATATCCTACCAAACCCCATCCACACTGCTCACCCCAACATTACAGCACCATCAACCCCCTTCACATCCCTGCACCACTATTTCCCCCATGCATTGCCAAACTACTTCTTTTAACCTTATAGACTATGCCCAGATTGGGTATCAGCTCACACACTTTCCTCCCTACTGTCTCCAGATAAACTATCTTCCAGACTCTAGCTTTAAGTCTGCTCAATTTGCCTGGGTCATATCAGTGAGTTCATGTAATATTTGTCCTTTAGTGACTGGCTTACTTCACTTAACATAAGGTCTTAAACATTCATCCATGCTGTTCATTCATCCATGTTTATCCATTCATCTGTTGATGCACACTTGCATTTCTTCCATCTTTGAGCATTAATAAATAATGCCATTATGATCATTGGTGTGCATATATCCATTCATGTCCCTGCTTTCAATTCTTCTGGCTATATACCCAGAAATAGGATTGCTGTACCATATGGCAGTTCTATAGTTAGCTTCCTGAGGAACCACCAAACCATGTTCCACTATTGAGGGAGGTAGGATGACAAAATACCTGAAAATAACTTGTTTCTCTCTTTCTTGCTAGGATACAAAGGAAAGAATTACATGTAAGTTAGAGGGTAATGAGATGCAACCCTCTCTTGGTGCCAAATTCTGTTTCTTGTGGTCAAGAACATCCTGTTGAAGCAATGAAGTATGAAAAACAGCTTCAACCAGTTGGCCAGATCTGTGCAGAAGCTCCTGGCTGTCCTCACTTCAACTTGCTTAATTAACATAGTCAAATTCCAACCCTGGGGTTGAGCTACCCACCCCTTTTTGATCATCCAAAATATGTGCAAGCATTATTTCCTGAACATACTAAACATACAATTTTATAACTAGCTATATATGTTCATCCATATGCATAAAAGCTAATGCATAATCAAAGCAAATGCTAAATAGTAACTTAGGTATTTAACAAGAGTGAAACCTCATTCCACGGTGTCAGGTCTGAGTCTCTTTAGACTGACCTTGGCTCTGACCTCTGCAGATGTAATAAATGTAAGTTCTGCTTAACTCTCATGTTAAAGTCTTTTTCTCCAAATCTCTGCTTATTCCCAAAGGCCCAGCATTTGGGCCTAACACAATGGCTGCAACATTCTATATTCTCTCCACCACTGGATGAGTGCTCCCTTTCCACCACATCCTCTTCAACACTTGAAATTCTCTGTTTTCTTAATAGCTACCAGTCTAATTGGCATAAAATGGTATCCCATTGTAGTTTTGATTTGCATTTCCCTAATAGCTAGTGATGTTGAGCATCTTTTCATGTGCTTTTTAGTCATTTGTATTTCCTCTTTGGAAAAATGTCTATTCAAATATCTTGCCCATTTTTAAGTGAGTTGTTTGTCTTTTTATTTTCAAGATGTAGAATTTATATATATATGCTGGATATTGGCCTTTATCAAATAAGTGGTTACCAAATATTTTCTCCCACCCAGTAGGCTGCCCTTTCACTTTCTAAACAGGGGTTCTCATCCTTTATTGTTCCACAGACCCCTTTGCCAGTCAGGTGAAAACCATGGACCCTTTACTAAGTTCACACTATACTGTGTATTATTTAATAAATGTATCACATCTGCACCAATACATCCCCACAAGAATAATGTTTTTTTTGAATTTTCAAATAAAGTTCACCAACCCCTTGAAATCTTCCCATAAACCCTTTGGGGGTCTTTGCAGACCTGGTTAAGAATGCCTCTTCAAGAAAAACTCCTTTGAAACACAAAATTTTTTAATTTTGTGGAGGCCCCTTTTATCTATTTTATCATTTGTTGTTCGTGCTTTGGGCATAAAATTTATGAAATAATTCCCTATTACAAGATCTCAGAGATGTTTCCCTACATTATCTTTTTTTTATTTTAGTTTTTTAATTTTTAAAAAGATAGATAGATTATACAAATGTCACATAAAAAATATAGGGGATTCCCATAAGTCCCGCTCCCCACACCTCCCACATTAACATCCTTCATTAGTGAGGTACATTCATTGCATTGACGGACACATTTTGAAGCACTGTGACTAACCATGGATTAAAGTTCATATTGTAGTTTACTCTCTCCCACACAACTCTGTAGGTTATGGCAAGATTTATAATGGTCTGTATCTGTCATTCCAATGTCATTCAGGAAAATTCCCAAGTCCCAAAAATGTCCCATATTACACCTGTTTTTCCCTCTCCCTGCCCTCAGAACCTCCAGTGGCCACTGTCTCAACATCAATCATATAATTTCTTCAATTGCTAGAATCATAATAAGCCTATAGTAGAATACCAGTAAGTCTACTTTAGTCTATAGTTCATTCCTCAATCCTGAGGATTCTGGAATGGTGATGTCCCCTCTACCTCTAATTGAGAGGGAGCTTTGCTCCCATAGGGTCAATGGATGGAACTCTTGCTTGTAGTTGTAGGTGTGCTCTGTTCCTTTGTATGGTGGTTGTCCTTCATCACCTCCTTGTTAGTTGTCCTGAGTGAGACCAATGAACAGGAGAGTAGGAGTTGCATCTCCGATGAGATTCAGGGCCCAGCTGGCACATGGACAGCCCAAAGATATAATTCACTTTGATGTATCCCTAACAACTCTAGTACTAATTAAAGGTTCAAATACAAGGACAAAAGAGCCATGTGTAGGAAAACCACAACTGAATCCAAAGCTGTCACTATGGGGAGCATAAATACCAAACTAGGGCCCACTGGCAATGCACCAAACTCTGGAGCTATCTGCCCTAACTATACTGTCTGGATGTTTCCTGAGCCCTCAGGAGCCCCACCATTTGGGGTAGTATCTACTTTGGTAGGGAAAGAGATCTGGCTGAGACATGCATAAGCGTAACCTTTGGAATGACCTCCCAACTCACTTTGAAGTCTCTTAGTCATATAAACTCATTTGTCTTTACCTTTCCCCCTTTTGTTCAAGGTCTTTTTCCATTTGCATTGTTACATGCATTACCTTTTAGGACTTTTATGGTCCTTTCTCTTATATTTATGTCTTTCATCCACCTTGAGTTAACTTTTGTAGAGTGCTTGAGTTGGTGATACGCACTCATTCTTTTCAATTTGGGTACATTTTATTTCCTTTCTTACTTAAGTGCTTGAGCAAGTACTTCTAACAAAATATTAAATAAGAGCAGTGGCAGTGGGCATCCTTGCCTTGTTCCAGATCTTAGAAGGAATGCCTTTAGAATTTACCATTAAACATGATGTTAGCTGTGTGTTTTTCTTATATACCCTTTATCATGTTGAAGAACTTTCCTTCTATTCTTATTTTTTGATGTGTTTTTATCAGGAAAGAATGCTGCATTTCCTCAAATGCTTTTTCTGCATCAATAGAGATGATTACGTTATTTTTTTCTTTTGACCAGTTATTGCGGTGAATTACATTGATTATTTCAGCCAACACTCCTTTTTCCCTTCTTTCCTCCTTCTGGGATGCCTGAAATGTGTATATTTGTGCATTTCATTTTGTAATTCAATTCCTTGAGCCCCTGCTAAATTTTATGTATATTTTTATTTATCTGTTCTATTATCTGTCTTGTTTCAGATATACTATCTTTGACTTCATTAATTCTTTCAAATCTGTTATAATGTGCTTGTAGCATATTTTAGATTTCTTGCATTTGCCATTCATCACCATCAAATCTTTTATCTTTTTAAGTATACTTACAACTTATTCAGAATGTTCCCCGAGTGTCTTTTTAATATCTTTTATATCTTCCTTGACTTCAAGTTGATTCATGATATTTGGACATCCTTGATTAGTTGTTCCACATTCTGCCTCTCCTCTTGTGTTTTATTTTGTTCATTAGACTGGGCCATATTTTCCTTCCTCTTAGTATAGCTTGTACTTTTTTTTGGTGTCTGAGCATGTGTTTATCTTGATGGGCTTATTTAGATGGTTCCCTTTTGTTTCTACTCTAGGGTTTTATTTTATTTTGTTTTATGTTAAGGGTTCTCTTTGACACATAGTTTCATATATTTTATATCCTTATAGTTGTCTGTGTTCCCATGAAAAAAGAGTATGGCAACAGAAAAGGAAAAAAAGATGGTAATAATAATATTTTAAAAGATAGAAAAGGAAACATAAAAGAACCAGGAATATGAAATAAGTAATTATAGAGAAAATAATTAAAAAATACAATTGAATAAGCATATAAAATGTGGAATGAAAAATTAAAGAAGAAAAACATAGAATAAAATAAAAGACTGGGAGGATGAGAAGAAAAAAAAAGAAGACCAAGCAAGAGAAGGTGAAATGAAAGAAAATCAATGGAAGAGGGGAAAATGAAAGAAAGAAAGCAAATAAAGAAACTAAGGATTAAAACTAAGGAAAAGAAAAAAAAAAAGAAACAAAGAAAGAGAAAAAACAAAAAACAACCCAAGAGTAACAGGATTCCTACTGAATCCCATAAGGGCCAATGTAGGCTGCCAGTACTCATCAATCATCCTGCTGCCTGCCCTCCACAGAGAAGGCCAAAAACAGTAGGAGGGTAGAGAATGAAAATCTGATGGTTAATCTGTGAAGAATAAGTAAAAAGATTGTTTGTAAATCTTTGGAAATGAATAGAAATTGTTAAAGCATATCATAGTGTTTGTAACTAGCAATGCTATTGTATGGGTATAACAATGGTTGAAAGGAAAAGTCCAAGATAAAGTATATTACTAGAATGAAAACAAAGAACTGTAACATGGGTCTGTATAAGACAATAAACCCTCATGTAAAACATGAGTATGGGGGATATTGCATATATCACTGTTTTTATAAAATATAAACAAAAATATGCTAGAAAGAAAGCAAAAGAATGGTAGCTATGTACAGCAGGGGAAGCATAAGGAGATTGAGATATGATGAGTTTTGTTTGTTTGCTTTTTATGTATTATTATTTTTATTGGAATAATGAAAGTTCTCTGAGAGTGACTGGGGTGATGAATGCACAAACATGTTATTACACTGAATAGCACTGATTGTACTCTTAGGATGGATTTATGCTTTATTAATATGCATCGATAAAATTGTTTCAAAAGTAAATAAATAAATGCATAAATAAATGGTCAGCCTTCCTTTGATTTCCCAAAAGAGGTATACAGACAGAAGGAAGTTGGTACTCACATACTTACTTCAAAGAACATCAAACTTCAAAGATCATCAAACATCCCTTATTTCCATGCAATTTTTCAGATTCAATATAAAAATTCCAAAGACCATTCTAAATGCAATCCTCTGAGACCCCTCCAAATTTATGCTTGTTGTGTTAATGAGTCTAAACTTGAGTTTCAGCCTGTGACTCCAGGGAATAAAAGATATTGGTTCTTCTGTCTCCTGGGACATCAGGCTCAGCCATCCCATTACTGACTGCCTAATCATACATCTGCCCTTCTGAAGGGATATATGTGAGAATCATTCATTTCACAGATTCACCTAGCACAGTTTTTAGGGAAATAGAGTTAACTAAATGAAGTGATTCCCCTTGTGTTTGAGTTTATTTCTAATGGATAAATGCCCTCCTACGTTTTTGTTTGTTTGCTTGCTTGCTTGCTTGCTTGTTTGATGTTTGTTTGTTTTGAGGACTTTAGAGGCTTTGTGGGAGAGAAAGACAGGATCAAGATAGAGCAAAAAGGATGGAAACCCTAAAGATACTGGGGTAAGCCATAGTGATGCTTTTATTGTGATTTCTCAAGAGAGAGGGAAAATTAACTGAAGCACCTGTAATTGGGTCATAAAACAGTTGGACTTCATGAACATAGAGACTCCTGGACCAGAAAAAGGCCAGAATAGCAGAAGTGCCATTAACACACTCCCAATTCGGTAATGTCCTCAATGATTGACTGAAGTTTCCTGACCTCTCTCTCTCTTGTGACTACTTTTCTCTTTCCTCATACGATCTCTCTTTCTGTCTCTCTGAGATGCATGTTTTCACCCTGAGTCTTTCTGTATACTTTCTGTGTGCTCAAGAATAAGCCCCCAAATCAATGTAGATGTTCACATTTCCATGCCGTGTGGTCGAGGTGGTCACCTACTCTGAGCAGCTACCTGGGGAAAATCCTCTGGCATCAGTGACTAATGCTAGGTTATGGAGGGGAGATATTGTGCACTCTAACTTCAATCTCAGCATTGTTTCCTGCCCTATGAGTATGATAAAGGCAGGAAACTGCAGCTGGAGCATAAGTCAAGGGAACAGTGGAGAGGGCATGTCAGAGCAGAAAGTGGATTTTGGTTCTTTCTGGGCTCAATTAGATATACCATAGAAAGTTAATTTTCAGCTATTACTAGCCTCCTTCATCTTCAATATGGATCAAACTAATTAGAGGCTGAAGAAAATAGTAGTAGAGATCAAAACTAAGAAAGAGTAAAGAAAAAAATTGAATTCATTGAGGTTGTTCCTTGTCCACTTATTTTCACCACACTCTAGTCTAAGGTCTTCCCAAACCCATGGTATTTCTACTGTCTCTGAGTATCCAAATTTCCCCAATTTTGACCAAGTAGAGTACTTTTCCATACTGTGACTAAAGGAATCACTGGGCCTCATTCTCTTCACCTGTTAAATCAATTCCAGCAATTGTGAAATTGACTAAGATTTTAAAATTAAATTCATTTGAAAATGACAAAATGTTAAGAATCCTAAGTTATATGTCTCTTGTTCCATGCCTCCATGGAAAGGATGTAAGAAGTTACATGCCAAGCTGCTGGGCTCAAATTCTAACTCCACTGCTTGCTACCTTTGTGAATTTGGGCAGTTCCCTACCAGTTTTCTGCCTCAGTTTCTCGTCTGTTTAAAACATAAAGACTAAGGATATAAGTGGTCCCTATCTCATAGGATTGGTGTGAGAAATAAGTATTTTAATACATGTAAAGTACTTGGAATGGTATTTAGTGCTATCTTCTTCATTATCGTGAGCATCCTCCTCCTCATTATTCATTAGGACTAAATGTATTAATATTATGAATTCTTTTGAGGAGTTATTTTATGTGTAAACATGGAATAAATGACAGAAGAGGATTACTTTTAGAATAACCACCAAATTCATATCTGCTGATCCTTAAAGTTGTATTATATTAAATTAAGCAAATTGGTAAACCCAGTTTTCCTTTGAAGAATCAAACAAAACTTAACTTCTGCATTGATCCTTCCTCTCACTGTAAAGATGCAGAATATTCCTTCCCCAAACAATATGGATCTGAGTTGAGTCACTCAATTTCAGGGAGAACTGAAGGCACTATGATCCCTCTGATGGAAAAAAGGAAGATGAGTTGAACAAAAAGGAAATTAATCCAAACAATTTTCCACTTAATTCAGACCGAAAATACCAAATGCTGAAATCTTCATATTGTTGGAGATAATGGCCTCGATTTATTATTTTGTTCTATTGTTGTTGCTTGCTAGTTTAGACACCAGGGAAATTTTATATATCCAACAGTATTTGACAAATGTAGGAATAAGAGGAATTACTCAAAATAGAATTTTTGAGCAGGATGCATTAGTGCTGAATTAGGATTTATTTGAGTCATTCTGTTGTGTACTATCCTACAAGGAAAAGCTGATATATAGTATATACCGAATCTAAGAAGATCCATTAGGCTGGGGAATTGGGTGAGTATTCAATATTAATAGTGAGATAATAAATAAAAAGGACAGATTTGCATAGGTGGATGTGTGTAAGAATTCAATGTAAACGTGAGTCTTCTGAGCACCCCAACGACAGACACCATCATATCATGACAAACATACAGATTACTGAGCAAACTAAAAGGTCAGTGGGACTGCAGAAACTCTGTGAAGTTACTTAGCCAGGCACTATGTGTCACAAAAAGAAACAATCTGAGTGTAAGCCCAGACCAGATTTCAAGCTAAGCAAGAGTAGAAAGTCTCAGAAGAGAATTTAGACCTGGAGTTTAAGGATAAGTAAGATTAAATCTAAAGGGGGAAAAGAATATTTACATAAGAATTGAACAAATTAAGTTGTCTTCCTCCCAATGCCTAACACAATCTGATATGTAGCAGAAATCTGTGAATATTTGTTATCTGAATTTAGGGGTTTGTGGAGAAATGGTAGAAGAATACACAAAAAGAAAGGTGGATTATTAAGGAAAGGAAAGAATAATAAAGTGAATATGTGAAGAAACAAATGAACTAAAGGATAAATGCATGATGGTGAGTTGATGGCTGGGTGGTTGTAGATGGCTAACAATGGGTTTAAACTCTTTTCTATACAGGCAAAAATTGACTAGTGGGTTTGGGATGACTCTTCAAGTACAGGGATCTGGTGGTTGATGGTAGGTGGACAAGTCAAGTCCACTCCCTGACCTCCCATAGCGGCAACAATCACACCCTGTTACTTACAGAGACACACAAACACACATTTCTTTGCCTTCACTTTCCACTTCTCCTTGGTGCTCTGTCTTTCTTAAGCTTGTGGCTATGGAGACTTTCACCCACAATATGAGCTATGCAGTCTATACTATTCACTTCATTATTTTCTTTTCTTTAGCAAATACTCATTGGAATTCTATTGTATGCATTTTCCTTCACAGGGGCAAGTGTCCTGATGCAAAATAATATAGAACACAATCACTGCCATCAAAAAACCATAATGTCATGGAAGGAGATAAAAAGAAACACACTAAACAAATGTTACACTAGATACCAGAGAAAAAAGTGATTCATCTGCTGTATTACAGGGAAAAGTGTTTATTATTGTGAATGAATAAATTAGGTGATATGACAAGAAATAGGAATGCATAAGAAATCCTAAACAGGGAACAATCAGAACAAGATACAAAGAGCACATTCTTAAAAACCTGGACTTGTGCATCCCCATGGTCGTGTGAGAGACTCTTTTAAAATTTCATACTATTGACAGATATCTTCTGCTGATTCTGTTTCCTGATAGAACCCTGACTAATACAATGACTAATCAGTTATCATGCACTCAATCATAATAATTGTTCAATTGTTACATTTAGTGGTGATTTCAGGAAAGGATAAGATGAAGGAAGACAAAGAAATTTTGGTGAGAGGCAGAATGCAAATAATATTTAGATTGGAAGGGCATTCTATGTAGAACACATGCTTGAGTAAAGGGAAAGAGAAAGATTTGCTAATGTGGTGATCAGAGGGGAGTGCACTAGTCTGCCCCCAGCATTGAGACCCTCCATAGAGTAATAGCTCAACAATCACAAAAGTTAATAGACTCAGATAATAAAGGACACGAAAGACCAAGCCTTGACTGGAAGACACTTAATGGTAACATGATCTTTTGTCTTGGGTCCTCATAATGGTGCCAAATCTTGAAAGTTCAAATGGTCAATTTTGACAAGTTACATAACATCAGATCCTCAATTTTCTCTCCAGCAAAATGGATGCAGAAAATTACTCCTTTATTCCTTATATTCCATCCTTCAAATAAAGAAAATATAATACTCAAAAAAATACGCACACACACTACGCATACACACACGAGTATCTACAAATTACAGTATTGTCACAAAGATGAAATAGATACTTTATGTGAAAGTTCCTGTGTAAAAGCTATTAGAAGGCAAAATAGTATCATCAAAATAATATCACTGGGGAGCAGTTGTGGCTCAAGCACTTGGGCGCCTGACTCCCACACAGGAGGTCGCAGGCTCAGTTCCCAGTGCCTTCTAAAGAATACAAATAGACACAATGAGCTGACACAACGAGCTGACGAATGAGCAAACACAATGAGTAGACAAACTAGCAGTGAGCAGATGTGACTTAAAAGGTGAGGCACACAACTCCCACATCAGAAGTCCTGGGTTTGGTTCTCAGTGCCTCCTAAAGAAGACGAGCAGACAACATGCAGACACAATGAGCAAAGTCAACAGAAGAAACAACGAGTAAACAACAAGCAGACAGACAAGGGTGCCATCTTGGTGGGGGGGGGTGCATAATATAACCATGACTAGCTTTTAAATGGGAGTAAGAGACTAAGTAAGAGAGGAAAGAAGACAAGTTTTGAAACATCCTCTCTAGGAAGTTCACTATAATCTACCAGGTGTAGGGAATATATTAGAGCACATTCGGAGATTTAAAAAAAAATAGACTATTATCAGTCATAATCCTTAATGAAAATAGTAATAAATTTTTTCACCAATCTCTGAAGTAGACTATCAGCCGTGAGGTGATATCATGGTAACATTTACCAAGGTTAGAATTTAAAGAAAATATCAACGCAGGATGAAAGGATTCAAAGGAATCAGTGAGGACATACATACAGGAACTCTAAGTTAGTAGGAAGGAAGACACCCCCTCCTAAGTAATGAATGTGGTCAATAGAGGTTACATTCTGTCCCTAATTTATTTCTAGACAGCAGCATCTCTAAATGGCCTTGAGGAACCATAGCACCATCATTGAGTTCATCCTCCTTGGACTGTCTGCTGACCCCCATGTCCAGGCTCTGCTCTTTGTGCTATTCCTGGGAATTTACATCCTGACCCTGATGGGGAACCTGTTGATGCTGCTGGTCATCAGAGCAAATCCTCAGCTCCACACGCCCATGTACTTCTTCCTGAGTCACCTCTTCTTCCTGGATTTTTGCTTCTCTTCTGCCACAGTGCCAAAGCTGCTGAAGAATCTCCTGTCTCAGAGGAAAACCATCTCTGTTGAAGGCTGCCTGGCTCAGGTCTTCTTTGTCTGGGGCCACTGAAGCCAGCCTGCTCTCAGCCATGGCCTATGACCGCTATGTTGCCATTTGCCACCCTCTGCACTATGGACAGATGATGAGCAACCAGCTCTGTAAGGGGCTGGTGTGGGGATCCTGGAGTCTGGGCTTTCTGAATGCTTTCATCAACACTTTTCTTGCTATGAACTTGGATTTCTGTGGAGAAGATTTCATCCCCCACTACAGCTGTGAGCTGCCCTCACTCTTCCTTCTGTCCTGTTCTGATATATCCACCAGTTTTACAGTACTTCTCTGCTCTGGTCTACTGCATGGAATTGGAACCTGCTTCCTTATTGTTTATTCCTATACTCCCATTGTCTCCACCATTCTGAGCATTAACTCCTCCTCTGGTAGAAGTAAGGCCTTCTCCACCTGCTCCTCTCACCTCACGGTAGTACTCCTATTTTATGGTTCAGATTTTCTTCACTATCTATTGCCAGCCTCAGGCTCACCATTGGAGTTGATCTTTTCTGTACAGTACAGTGTCATTACCCCCTTAGTGAATCCACTCATTTATAGCTTGAAAAACAACCAGGTGAAAACAGCTGTGAGAAGGACCTTGAGAAAATATCTCCAATATATCAGGCAGTTGGCTTGAGGAGGATGACTTGGAATGAGTTTATTACAGTAATATATTTCATGAATGGATGATAAGATTATGTCTTGATTTCCCTTGACAGTGGATCCAATTAGGTGTCTTAGAAATTGACAGTTATGTAGTTCAGTGAAGAAGGATGCTTTCAATTCCTTCTGGCTTAAAGGGGGGCAAATGGTATAAATACCATGTTCATGCAGTCTTTTTCCATGGAAAGTCTTTTGGTTGCACTGATGCATCTTCATCCTAATCTTGTTTCTCTTTATTATGCATTTCAGTGAACCACATGGTCAAGTACCCAAATGATCAGAGAAGGGAAACTAGAGCAAGCCTGTTGATCTTGAGGCTGAGTTGGTGCAAGAGTTGGGAGGAAGAGTGTGCAATAATTGTTGAATTAGATATTTCAGTATCAAGAGTGCTGGGCCTAGAAGAGGTCAACCCACCCAGGGGAGGTAGGATAACCCTGAGAAGGAAGTCCATAAAAAAGAATTTTTAAAATCTCTTAGAAAGTAAATTTAATGAAAAATAAAGCTATAATCTCATAAAGTTTTTCTTTTCTTTCTTCATTTTTTTTCCCTGTTTTCTTTTTTTAGATGATAGCAGGGATTGAACACGGGATCTCATAGATGGGAAGCAGGCATTCAACCACTTGCGCTACATCTACTCCCCAATGAAAGTTGGCTTTTTAAATTGTTTGTTTGGTTTTAGGAATACCAGGGATTGAACCCAGAACCTCATACATGGGAAGAAGGCACTCAACCACTTGAGCTAAATCTGCTCCCCTAAAGTTTTTTTTTTTTTATTTAAATTTTTTTTTTAAAAAAAAGCTTTAGATTATGTTTATGTTATATCAAAAATATAGTAAAGTTTATTGAAAATGTTTATTGACAAGACTCAACTTAATGGCTTAAAAGCATGAATATTTTTTTTCCTAAAATGGCCCTTACCTATTTCAGGAGTTTTAACATTTTTATATCTATTAAAATATAACATACATACAGAAAACTACACAGCTCTTAGGTGTATAGCATAATTAATTTTCTCAAAGGCAACACATTCATGAAATCAACAACCTGAACTAGTGCCCCATTTGAAACACTACTTTAGTCCCGAGGGCAATCTCTATCCTAGCTTCTAACATAATAGCTAATGCTGGGTACTTCTGTTTTTCATTTTAGAATTCTGGTGGGTGACTTGTGATTGCATTGTGGTGTTATCTTGCATTTCTCCAACAACAAGTGAAATTGAGCAACTCTTCTTCTCCCACTCTGACTGCTTTTTTACTCTCATGATATTGTCTTTTGATGAACAGAAAGTTTAATTTGAATATTGTCCAGTTTTTTGTTTTTCCTTTCTAGTATGTAATTTTTCCTAATACATATTTCTCTATTTTCAGCTAATGAAGATATTCTTCAGTATTAACTTTTGAAAACTTTATTATATTACCAATATCCATCTGGAATTGATTTCTTTGCATGATGCATAATAAGGGTAGAGATGTCATTTTTCCATATGGAAATCAATTGGCCCGTCACCAATTAATTTCCCACTACATTACATTGTGTTCTCTAACATAAATAAGGCAAGTATATATATGTGTGCCTGTTTCTGAAATCATCATATTGCTCCATTGACCATTTTGTCTATTTTTGTCCCAATAACATGATGTGTTAATTATTATCTTATTATAATTGGTTTTATATCTGGTAGTAGTCTTACCAAATTTAGTCTTTTTAAAATTTTCCTGGCCATCTTGGATATTTTCATTGCCACATAAATTGTAGAATCACCATGTCAAAAAAAAACAAAAAAATATCTTAAATAATGATGGAGTTAAATCTTTAAATCAAGGTGAGAAGAGTTGAGATCTTTACAATACTGAGGCTTCCAATTCACAAGTTATATCTCTCCATTTACTTAGGTATTTTTAATTCCTCTCAAAAAGATTATACATTTTATCATAGATTTCTTGCACACATTGTGTGGCATATATTACTAGGCATTTATTGTTCCTTATTCTCTTAAATGGCATCATTTCTAAATATCATTTTACATGTATTTTGTCAGAGTGTAGAAATGCAATTGATTTTTGTTTATCTAGTTATACTGGACCCAGTCAATAAGAAGTCTAGGTAAAAACTGATCTGATTTTGTCACTTAAAATTAATTTACCTTTTTCTAGCAAGGATGTGAACAGCTATTTTGCACACTGATAGTCATAAAGGCACGATTCACTACTGCTGAAAGATGGAAACAACCCAAGTGTTTATCAATGGGAGAATGGATAAACAAAAATGTGGTATATACATACAGTAGAATACTATCCAGCTGTAAGAAGAAACGTACTTGGGTCACATATAAAACATGGATAAATCTTGAGAGCATTATGTTGAGTTAAGTAAGCCAGACACAAAAGGACAAATATTGTACAGTCTCATAAATATGAGCTAAATGTCATAAGTAAACTCATGGATTTAAACTCTAGAGTATAGGTTACCAGGAGATAGAATGTGGATTGAGAAGTGGGAGCTGATACTGAATGCATGTAGAATGATTAATGAGAGGGATTGTAAATATGGGGAAATGGCTAGAGTTCATGGTAACACATTATAGTGAGTATAATCAATAGTGCTGATTTATAAATCTAATTGTGGCAGAAAGGGGCAGTCTAGGGAGGTTAATGTCAACTGAAAGAAAGCTAGAGGATAATCT
>JAKSZT010053895.1:760691-857674 GCA_026826555.1 Tolypeutes matacus
AGCTCTTTCTTCTTTTTTAATATATGAATTTATGGCTATGAACTTCCCTCTCAGGACTGCTTTCGCTGCATCCCATAGGTTTTGATATGTTGTGTTGTTGTTTTCATTAGTTTCAAGGTAGTTACTGATTTCTTTTGAAATTTCCTCTTTGACCCACTGTTTGTCTAAGAGTGTGTTGTTTAACTTCCATATCCTTGTGCCTAACCTGTTTCTCTGGCCCTTATTGATTTCCAACTTCATTCCGTTGTGGTCAGAGAAATTACTTTGTATAATCTCAATCTTTCTGAATTCATTGAGTGTTGTTTTGGGGCCTAGCATGTGGTCTATTTTGGAGTATGTTCCATGTGCACTGGAGAAGAATGTAAATCCCGCTGTATTTGGGTGTAGTGTTCTGTATATGTCTATTAAGTATAAATCTTCTAATGTATTGTTGAGTGTCTTAGTTTCTTTATTAATTCTCTGCCTAGATGTTCTGTCTAATGATGATAGTGGTGTGTTGAAGTCCCCTGCTATAATTGTAGAGGAATTTATTTCTCCTCTTAGTTTTTCCAGAGTTTGCCGCACGTATTTTGAGGCATCTCGATTAGGTGCGTAAATGTTGATGATTGTTCTGTCTTCTTGAGAGATTACTCCTTTTACTAATATGTAGTGTCCATGTTTGTCTCTTAAAATAGTTTTGCATTTAAAGTCTATTTTGTCTGATATTAGAATAGCTACTCCTGCCCTTTTTTGGCTATTGCTAGCTTGTAAAATGGTTTTCCAGCCATTCACTTTCAGCCTCCTTGAATCCCTGGGCCGAAGGTGGGTTTCTTGTAGACAGCATATAGATGGATCATATTTTCTTATCCATTCTGCCAATCTGTGTCTTTTGATTGGTGAATTTAATCCATTAACATTCAGTGTTATTACTCGTAACGAATTTCTTACTTCAGCCATTTTTTCTTTGGGTTAATGTATGTCATATGTTGTTTTGTTTCTCTTTTTGAGTTTTCAGTTGTGTTTAAACTCTCCTCCAACACTCTCTCCTTTGTTTTTTCCTTTCAACTTGTAGAGATTCCTTTAGTATTTCTTGAAGTGCTGGTTTCTTCTTGACATACTCTCTTAATTGCTGTTTATCTGTGAATATTTTGAACTCTCCATCATTTTTGAATGCCAATTTTGCTGGATAGAGAATTCGTGGCAGAAAGTTTTTTCTTTTAGTGTTTTGACTATGTCATACCACTGTCTTCTTGCCTCTATGGTTTCAGCTGAGAAATCAGCACTTAATCTTATTGTGCTTCCCTTGTATGTGATGGTTCTCTTTTCTCTTGCTGCCTTGAGTATTTTCTCTTTGTCTTGAGCATTGGACAATTTGACAAGTATATGTCTTGGAGTTGGACTGTTGGGATTTATACTATTTGGGGTGCGCTGTGCTTCCTGGATCTGCACATCCATCTCTCTCAATAGAGTTGGGAAGTTTTCAGCCATAACTTCCTTCAACACTCCTTCTGTTCCCTTTCCCTTCTCTTCTCCTTCTGGGATGCCCATAATGCGTATGTTTGTGCGTCTTGCATTATTGGTTAATTCCCTGAGACCATACTGGGTTTTTTCTATCTTTTTGTCTATCTTTTCTACAATCTCTTTGATTTCAACTGTACTGTCTTCCATATCACTAATTCTTTCCTCTGCCTGTTCAATTCTACTGCCATGTGAGTCCAGCGTCTTTTTCATTTCTTGACTTGTGTCTTTGTTCGCCATCATATCCATTACCTTTGTAGGTGTGTTAGCTATTTCTTCAGTATGTTCTCCCAGTGTCTTCTTTATATCCTTAATCACTTCCTTCAGTTCTTTAAGTTGGTCCATGTTATTTGTTTGGATAGCTTTGATTAGTTGTTCAATGTACTGCATTGTTTCCTGGTTTTTATTTTGTGCACTGGACTGGTCCATGTTTTCCAGTTTCTCAGAGTAATTTGTATTTTTCTGTTGCCCTCTGGTCATCATATTATCTTGATGGGTTTGTTCAGTTGATTAGCTTTTCTCTATGCTCTAGAATTTTATTTAGCTGTTGGTTCTGCGTGTGAGTTAAGTTTTCTCTTTGGCCGTTTTTCTTCTTATTTTATTTCCTTGCTTCTTTCTATGTTCCTTTGAAGGCAAAAGGTTAGGGCCAGAGGAATCAAAAGATGTAAGGAAGGCAGAAGGATAATAGAAATATTGATAAAAGTTAGAAGAGGGGCAAAATGAGACTTAATGAGATGAATATTTAACTTGAGTAGGCAGTGTAGACTACTAGGAAAAAATATGGAGTTCCTACAATGGACTGGGAAAACAAATGGAGGAATATATATATATAGTGATTTAGAAGGCTAGAATTATGAGGAGGTAGAGAAATAGTAGAGAAAGGTCTGAAAGGAAAAAGTTAATACTAATAAAAAAAAAAAGAAAAAGAAAAAAGAAGAAGGAAACAAAATAGATGGGATATAAATTGACACCCTTAAGTTGTGGGCCTATGAAAAAATGTTGTCTCTAAGAGCCACAACAGAAAACAGAAGGCAGAAACATGCAGGAAGGATAAGCGATAGTTTGTAATACAGAATCAATATATACAGCGAGTGGGAAATTACTGAATAAGAAACCCAGCAAATAAGCGACCAGCTGGCAGCACCTATTTAAAAAAAAAATAGAAGGAAAAAGGAAGGGGGGAGGAAAATGGGAATAATAGCAATAGACCAGAAAGTAACAGAGAGAAACCAAAGATCCACACAGGCAAGCAGTCAAACAGAGCTAAGGGTGGGTCAATGATTCCCCTAGGGTCCACATGGATCCTTCCTGCCTACTTGTGTTTATCAATCAATTTCCCCACAGGGTTCTATATGCAGGTCCTGAAGCAGCTTTTAGCTATTAAACTAAATTAAAAAGAATTTATTTTTCATTTGTTGAGGTGACCTCACTTTTTTTTTTTTTTTTAGCCAAATGCAGGACCCAAAATAATTCCTCCTCTAGACCAACCCCCTTATGGAAGGGACCCTAGCTGGGCCCGTGGAAATTAATCAAGCACGTCCCACTTTCCAGACTCCCCAGGTTATCTGAAGCTCTGATGTTAGTCAGTGAGGAGTGCTAAAGATGGCGGATTCCGCCCCTTCTGGCGCCGAGCTCCAGCGTCACCGGGCTGCTCAGTAAATCAGTTTGAGTGCAGATTCACATCTGCTCTTAGCCTAATGGTGCTTCAGGTCGGCTTATCTGCTCCCCAAAGCTATGGGGCGGTGCAGGCAGCCAGATCGATGTCTAAAAATATAAAATACCCTTCCCTGTCTTCCAACCGAACCCTCCTTTTTTTGGGAAGTGTCCCTTCCTCCTGGCTCCGCAGCGGCCCGGGTCTTATCCCTGGGTGGCTAGGGAAATCAGCTGCGTTGCCCGACCAAAACCCCCCCTCCGGTTCACTGGGTGCTGATTAGCTCATTTGCTCTGTTCACACAAGGCCCTAGGGGCGCCAGGCAGCCAGATCCCCAGAAAATAAAACTTTTTCGCCCCGCCCGTGGCTCAAAATGGCTGTTTTATTTTTTTTTCCCCTAACCGCGGGGCTCAGCCGCCTGTGCCAACCTCCACCGGCAGCCTCAAAACTCATGAATCTCCACCGTTCGGTCCACACCACCGATCCGCGCAGATAGATGTCCCAAGCCTCTCACTCCATGCGTGCACAGCACAGACCCCCGGGCAGGACCCCGTCCCCAATCTGCCTTGCTCTGGGAGCTTGCAGTGTGCGCCCTCCTACACCAACGCCATCTTGGCCCTAATAGTCTCAATTCCCTATATTTTGACATGACTTTTCTGTAACCTAACTCCTCTTTGAATAGAAAATGAAAAAAATAAGACACTGGGAAAACAAGCAGAAGAAATTGTCACTATATTGTCACTGTACATACAAAACGACAGATCTTAATGAAAGACACAATGTATAAAAAGAATTTTTATTTCAAATTTTTAGTTTTTTCATTTTTTATTTTTGCACTTTTTGCATTTTTGAATTATTATTATTTTATTTTCTTAATATTATTTGGTTATTTTGTTGGCTTTGTTTTTGGAGAGGTTTTGGATCACAGAAGGTTCACAACCGTGGCAGGGTAGGATCAGTGGTGCAAGGTGTCAGTGATGGGGTGATATGTGGGGAGGGGTGTACCTGGGCATGCCTCTAAGGCATATGAATATGTTCAAGTGTTCATGGTGCATTGTCTCAGTGGATTGAGACCCACACAATAACTGAAAGAATACTGAATGCCCATCCTGAGGAGTCCTTCTACATTCACCATTAGAATGGCAAGAATCCCCCAAGTATATGGGCAGTGCCTAGTGAAGGAGGAAAGTCCATTACATCAGCATGCCCTTAATATTGATGATTGAACTTAATGAATCTTTTCTTGTGAAATTGAAACTTACCCTAGTATTATATATTGCATAAGAGTTACCTCTTGAAGGCCTCCTTAATGCTCCAAGGTGGCCTCTTTCTGAGCCAAACGCAGCATATAAACGCACTACCTTCCATCCTTTGGGGGACATGGCTCCTGAGGATGAGTCTCCATTGCCCAGAAGGATTATTACCAAGCACAAAATAGCAATGTATCTGGAAAAAGACCTTGACCAAAGTGGGTAAATATTCTATACAACTGAGTTTTTATGGCTAAGAGACTTCAAAGTGAGTTGGGATGTCATTTCAGAGGTTACTCTTATGGATGTCTCAGCAGGATCTCATCAACTGCCACAGTAAACAGTGCCTCAGACAGCCCTCCTGAGGGATCTAGAGACTTCTAGACACTATAAGCAGGGCATACAAGCCCAGGAATTTGGCACCCTGTCAGTGGGCCTTACTTTGGAATTTATGGTCACTGTGTAGTTTTCCTACACATGGCTTTTCTGCCCCTTTTAATTGAACTTATAATTAGCACTATACTTGTTAAACATATGTCCCAGAGACTTAAAATTTTGGTCCGTTCATGTTCTGGTTGAGCCCTGAATATCAGCAGAGTTGCAAGACCTGCTTTCCAATTCTTTGGACTCACGCAGGACAACTGAAAAAGAGACGATGATGGACAACACCCATACCAAGGAACAGAGAGTGTCTGCAATTGCAAGCAAGACAGTTCCTTTCATTTTCCCCATGGGATCTAAGCCCTCTCTCAATTAGAAATAGAGTGGGCCTCACCATCCCCAAATCATCAAGATTGGGGAATGAACAATGGACTAAAGTAAACTTGTGATTATTCTATTATAGACATTATTATTCTAGCAATGGAAGTACTTTTATCATTGATATAAAAGCAGTGGCCACCAGATGTTCTGAGGGGAAGGAGAGGGAAAAAGAAATGTAACATTGGGGCATTTTTGGGACTTGGAATTGTCCTGCATGGAATTACAATGACTGATACAGGACATTTTTTAAATACATTTTGTCATAACCTAAAAAATTGTGCGGGACAGAATGTAAAGTATAATGTAAACCATAGTGCATGGTTAGTAACAATGCTTCAATATATGTTCATCAATTGTAACAAAGTACCACACTAATGAAAGATGTTGTTAATGTGGGAGAGTGTGGGAGGGAGGAGGGGGTATATGGGAATCCCCTATGTTTTTAAGTAACATTTATGTAATCTAAAGCTACTTAAAATTTTTTAAAAAATTTTTAAAAAAGCAAATCTAAAAAAAAAAAGAGTACCAGTACATGAATGTTCCTCATTTACAAGGTGTTAACAATATGGATATACACAGGAAAATTACAACTAGTGTAACTAATGGATGATCATTAACAGAATATCGTAATATTTTTGCAACAATGGCAAAGAAGATATTATATCAATTCTAAGAGGCAACAACAGAAGATATAAGAGTGTTTCCTTTTGTAGTAATGGAAACGAACCTAATTGACTGAGGTGATGACAGCACAACTCTGTGATGAAAATGAAAGCCACTGAGTGTATCCTTTGAATGGATTTTACAAAACATAAAGCTATATAACACAGGGAATTCAGTGGTGGAAGACGGACTGTGATTAACAGGACAAATATTAGACAATTCTCTCATGAACTATAACAAATGTGTAATAATAATACAGGGTGTTGTTAGTAATCTTGTGGCTTGGGGAAATACTCCAAATATAAAATATGGGCTATAATTAGTAGTCATAATTATAAATATAAGCTATGGACTATAGATAGTAGTAATCTTATGACCATGTTCTTTCATCATTTGTAAAAAATGTGTCACAATATTGTAAGGTGTTGTTGGTGGGATGATTTATGGCAATCCTATATGGTATGTTTGATTTGTTTTGTTAACTCACAATTCTCAAATTAAAAAATTAAATTTACTTTTCTAGGGTTTCGTAAATATGGAATAAAATAGCATATAATTTAAGTCTAGCTTCTTTGATTACCATATTATTTTTTAGATTCATCCATGTTTTTTTCATTATCACACATAATGATGGACATTTGCTCATATTCAGTGTTTTACTATTATTAATAAGACTATTACCAAAAATTTAACTCTGAGTGAGAATATATATTTTCATTTATTTTGGCTAAATAAGCATGGAAATGCTGGGTTTCCAGGAATTTTTTAGGAAACCACAGAACTGCTAAATTGATTGTACTATATAATATTAGCATCATTAGTGTATGAGAATTTCACTTGCTCTAAAACCTCTCCTACATTTCGTAATGTCAGTCCATTGAATAATTACCATTCTAATGAATTTGTAGGGGTACCTCATTGTGTTTTTTTTAAAAATTAATTTTATTGATACATATTAATGAACATATAATTCATCCAAAGTGTATAATCAATGATATTTGCTATAATCACAGAATTGTTCATTCATCACTTCAATCATTATTAGAGCATTTTCATTATTTCAATAATAATAATAAACAAAATACAGACAAACAAATAATCAAGAAAATTCCTTACCTCTCAATGTCTCTATGCTTCCTCCAATGTACATAGCTGCTGTTTCTGGCTATTCTATCCTAAGTGTATAATTAATGGCTTTTAGTAAAATCACAATGTTGTACATTCATCATCACAAAACTTTTGGAACAATTTCCTTACTCCAAAAAGAAAGACTCCACACCCCTTAGAATTCCTTCCTTGGACCTTCATAACCACTAATCTCTCATCTTTATAAATTGAGTTATTTACATTTTATATAAATGGAATCATACAATATGTAGTACTCTATGACTGGTCTTCACTTAGTATAATGTGGTGTTTTTTTGTCTGATCTGATGTTAACATTTGGTACTATTAACTTACATTTGTTCAGCTTCAAAGAAAAATGGTCTTATAAATGCAAATCTAACCATATTCATATTTCACATAACTTATTATATTGCACATAATATAGTTAGTTCATAAGAGGACAATCATATAGTATTTGTCCTTTTCTGTCTGGCTTGCTTCACTCAACATAGTGTTCTCCAGGTTCATCCATGTTGTCCTATGTTTTACGACTTCATTTCTTCTTACTGCTGCATAATATTCCATTGCGTGTATATTCCACAATTTGATTATCCATTCATCAGTTGATGGATACCTGGGTTGTTCCCAGCTTTTGGCTATTGTGAATAACACCCCTATAAACACCAGTGTGCAATATCGATTTGTGTCACTGGGCATATACCTAGCAATTGTATTGCCGGGTCCCACAGCAAGACTATATTCAGCTTCCTCAGAAACTGCCAAACAGTCCTCCATGGTGGTTGTACCATTTTACATTTCAACCAACAGTGAATAGATGTTCCTATCTCTCCACATCCTTTCCAATATTTACAATTTTCTGACTTTTTAAGAGACCAGTAAAATAGATGTGAAATGATATCTCATTGTAGTTTTGATTTGCATTTCCCTAATCTCTAGTGATGTTGAACATTTTTTCATGTGTTTTTGCCATTTGTATTTCTTCTTTGAACAGTTGTCTTTTCAAGTCTTTTGCCCATTTTTTAATCAGATACTTTGTCTTTTAATTGTTGAGTTGTATGATCTCCTTATATATCATGGATAGTAAACCCTTATCAGATATGTGATTGCCAAATATTTTCTCCCATTGGGTCAACTGGGTTTTCACCATTTGGACAAAGTCCTTTGAGATGCAAAAATGTTGAATTTTGAGGAGGTTCCACTTATCTATTTTGTAGTTGTTATTGCTTTGGCTTTGGGCATAAGGTTTAAGAAACTACCACCTACCACAAGATCTTGAAGATGTTTTCCTATGTTTACTTCTAGGAGTTTTTATGGTTGCTGTTTTTATATTTAAATCCTTGATCCATTTTGAGTTAATTCTGTGTAAATTGTGAGACAGGTGTCTTTTTTCTTTCTTTTGGATATGTCAATCCAGTTCTCCCAGCACCATTTGTTAAATAGACTATTCTGGTCCACCTAGGTGGGATTAACAGCTTTGTCAAAAATCGCTTGACTTTAGATGTGAGTATCAATTTCTGAGTTCTTGATCCAGTTCCATTGGTCAATCTGTCTGTCCTTATGACAATGCCATGCTGTTTTTCCACTGTAGCTAAGTAATATGATTTAAAGTCGGGAAGTGAGAGTTCTCCAACTTTGTTCTTCTTTTTAAGACTTTTTTTTTTGTGATTTTGGGCCCCTTATCCTACCAAATATATTTGATTATTGGCTTTTTGATTTCTGCAAAAAAGGCTGTTTGCATTTTTATTGGGATTGTGTTGAATCTATAAATCAGTTTGGGTAGAACTGACAATGATATGAAAACGGAATGTCCTTCCATTTAAGTCTTCTTCAGTTTCTTTTAGCAATGATTTGTAGTTTTTTTAATACAGGTCTTTTAAGTCCTTGGTTTAGTTCATTCCTAATATTTAATTTTTTAGCTGTTATTATTAATATAAATGGAATTCTTTTTCTGATTTCCTCCTCAGATTGCACATCAATAGTGTATAGAAACACTATAGATTTTTACTTATTTACCTTGTATCCTGCCACATTCCTGAACTCATCTATTCTAGTAGTTTTGTTGTGGATTTTTCAGGATTTTTTAGATATAAGTTCATGTCATCAGTGAATAGTGAATGTTTTACTTCTTCCTTTCCTATTTGGGTGCCTTTTATTACTTTATTTATCCTAATTGTTCTAGCTAGAACTTCTAGCACAATATTGATTAATAATGGTGACAGTGGGTCCTTGCCTTGTTCCTAATCTCAGTGGGGAAGCTTTCAGTCTTTCAACATGGAATATAATGCTCACTGTAGTTTTTTCATATATGCACTTTACCATATTGAGAAAGCTTCCTTCTATTCCTATCTTTTGGGGTGCTTTTATCAAAAAGTGTGCTGTATTTTGTCAAATATCATTTCTTCATCAATTGAGAGGATCATGTGATTTTTCCTCTTCAATTTATCAATGTGGTTTATTACACTAATTTTCTTGTGTTGAAACACCCTTGCATACTTGGTAAAACCCACTTGATCATGGTGTATAATTCTTTTAATGTGCTCTTGGATTCTGTTTGCAAGTATTTTGTTGAGGATTTTAGCATCTTAATTTATTAGAAACATTGGTGTGGAATTTTCTTTTTTCATAGTATCTTTATGTGGTTTTACTATTAGGGTGATGTTGGCTTCATAGAATGAATTTGGTAGTATTCTATCCTGTTTGTTTTTTTTGGAAGAGCTTCAGCAAGATCAGTATTAGTTCATCTTTGAATGGTTGGTAGAATTCACCTGTGAAGCCTTCTAGTCCCAGGCTTTTCATATGTGGTAGGTTTTTGATGACTGTTTCAATCTCTTCAGTTATGATTGGTTTGTTGAGGTCTTCTATTTCTTCTAAAGTCAGTGCATATGGTTAATGTGTTTCCAGGAATTGGTACATCTCGTCTATATTTTCTAGTTTTTTGGCATACAGTTGCTCATAGTATCCTCTTATTATCTCTCTTATTTCTCCGAGATCAGTGGTAATGATCCCCTCTCATTTCTCATTTCAATTATTTATTTGTGTCTCCTCTTTTTTCCTTTGTCAATTTAGCTAAGGGTTTGTCAGTTTTGTTGATCTCTTAAAGAACCACTTTTTGGTTTTGTTGATTCTTTCTAATTTTTTTTTTGTTGTTGTTCTCGATTTAATTTATTTCTCCTCTGAAATTTACTATTTCATTATGGTTTTAATTTCACTGTTGCTAATGATGTTAAGCTCTTTTACTTATTTATATATATTTTCTAATAAAATATCTATGGAAATATTTTGCACATTTTAATGAACTTCTAAATATTGTGTTATAACAATTTCTTATATTTAAAATATATGTATATATATATACTCACATATATGATGAGGTAGGCACCATTCTAATCAGACACCAGTGATCTCCAACTGCTTGTTAAAGTCCCTCTACAACCTCCATCCCTTGATTTTGAGCAGAAAGGGATCATTTTTACAGGTTGTCTTCTGAAATTTTTATGTAAATTTTAAGAATTTATAAATTAATATGGTTGGAATATACAGTTTACATACTGAGGATTTTAAAACATGAACATCATATATCTATTCACTTAATGAGGTCTTTTTAACTAGATAACCAAGTTTATTCAGTACATGTTCTGCTTTCCATGTTACTGCAGAAAATGTTGTCACTCAGAAGTATGCCATTACATAAGGGTCCACCTTATTAGGGACCACCTGCTCCCAATTTCCAAAATGATGTTCCCTAGTTTTTCTTAAGCTGTCCCAAATAGCATCCTCAAGTCCAGGTTTCAACTAGCTCTCCATTCAGGCAATTTAGGTTTTCTCTAACATGTTACACAAAAACCTCCCAGCCCACATTAGCTGCCCAATTCCCAAAGCCCCATCTACATATATAGGAATTTATTATGGCAACAGTAAATTTCAATGTGTAAAAATCTGTACGAATCTTCTACTTCTTCATCACATATTACTCCAGAACTCATTGGCTTAATATATATTTATCATCTTACAGTTTTCTCAAAATGTCCATGACTCAGGAAACAAGGAATGATAATTGGGTCCCCTGGCTCTGAGTCTCCCACAATGCTGGAATTGCCTCAAGACTCATCTGTGAAAGAATTAATTACTAGCTAATCTGATTGAAAGCAGATTTAAACTTCTCATGGACTGTTGGATACATCTGACAAAGTTTTGCATGATCTATGCAATGAAAGCCATAATACATTGTTGAGAAAAATTAAGGAATACTTAAATAAGTAGATAAATACACTTGTGTTCATGGATCAGAAGAAACCATCTTATTAAGATGTCAATTTTCCCCAAATGATCTATGGATTTAAAACCATCCCAAAACAAAACCCTGTAGGGGAAGGATATTATCAGGGGATAAAAGGCTTTGAAAAGTTCTTGCATATCTTGGAGACTATAAAGAACACAGAAGACCTCATTGCAAGATGCATGCTCAGAAAAGTCATGAGAAGACTTCCAAAGTCTTGCTGATCTTCTCACTGAGAAATAGGTCTACAATGGCAGCTAAACATAAGCATAGCAAATGTGAAAAGACTTGAAGGGGCTTTTTTTGTTTTCATCTTCATCTTTTTCATTTTGTTCCAGGCATTCAGGACACCTCTGTCAAATCACTCACTGATGAAAATGATCATGGAACAGATCCTTCTATGGCCTCAGATGACAAAAGCCATAGAATTTACAAAATGAGGTCTAAAAAGTCACTAAACAAACAAGACCTGCAAAGAACAACAACAATAAACCCTGGGAAGGGTGACAAGAATTGCCACACTATAATATTCAAATTGTCCACATTAAAAAAATGTATGAGTCATGCAAAGAAATAAGAAATCATAGCCCCATTCACAGGGGAATGAAAGGAATTAATATAAACTGTAAAGGAAGAAGGCCAAACATTAGCTCGACTAGAAAAAGACTTTAAGTCAACACTTTTAAATGTCCTCAAATTGCTAAAATATATATATATATATATATATGCAAATGACTAAGGAATGCCTCGACAAATAGATAATATAAAAAATAGACAGAAATTAGAAAAAAGGAACAAGTACAAATTCTGGATCTGAAAAGTAAGATATGAGAAATGAAAATTTCACTAAAGTGTTTGAATGGCAGATTCTATCAGACAGAAGACAGAATCAATGAACTTGAAGACAGGTCACTTGACATTAACTAGTTAGAGGAGAATAAATAGAAAAGATTGAAAAGAAAGTGAACAGATTTTTTTTTTTTTTATGGGTAAAAATCAAAATTCTCACAATACATACAAACATTTGCAAAATGATATATAAATATATATGCATATATGTGTATTTGCTTACAAAAATGTTATTTATATATATATATATATACATTTATTTTAAGAGGTGCTTAGATTACCTAAAATATTACACGGAACCCACTGGGATTCCCATGTTGCCCACCTCCCACACCTCCCACCACATCCCACACAAACATCTCCCACAGTGTGGCCCACCAACCTCAATGAACTTACACATCCTGGAGCCTTGCTACCAACCATAGACCACAGTTCACACTGTAGACCACACTCTCTCCCACTCAGTTCTGAGTGGTGTGTGCTGATTTAAAATGGCCTACATCCATTGCCACAACAGTACTCAGGACAACCTCCAACTCCCAAAGAAGCCCCTGTATTTCAACTGCTCATCCCCTCCCTACTCAAAAACTGTCAAGTGGCCACTGGCTCCTTATATATATATATATAAATATATTTTATACATAAAATATATATTTTTTATATATAAAAGTGTTTGGAGAACACAAAAAGTGTTTGAGAAGCTGAAATCTGTTTTCAATCAGATTAGCTAGTAATTATATATAATAAAGGGAATCTAAAAGGAAAGGAGAAAGAAAACAGCAGAAATATATTTGAAGAAATAATATCCAAAAAGTTCCCAAATTTAATGAAACAAGCAAGGTTCTCAGCACCATTTTTCCAACAGCATGTGCTCACTTAGTGTCTCTGTGTCACACTTTGGAAATTCTCACAATATTTCACTTTTACATTGTATTTATATCTGTTATAGTGATCTGTGATTAATGATCTTTGATGTTACTATTGTAATTGTTTTGGGGCACCACGAGCCACACCCATATAAGACAGGCAAACTTAATAAATGGTGTGTGAATTCTAACTGCTCCACTGACCAGCCATTCCTCCCCAGCTCCTCCTCTCCTCAGGCATCCCTATTCACTGAGACACAACAATATTGAAATTAGGCCAATTAATACCCCTATAATTGCTTCTAAGTTCACATGAAAGGAAGAGTCAATCAATTAGCAAACTTCATTTTCTTATTTTAACAATTTGCCACAGCCACCCCAACCTTCAGCTACCATAACCCTCATCAGTCAGCAGCCTTCAACTTCGAGGCCAGACCCTCAACCAGCCTGGCTGAAGGCTTAGAAGATGGTGAGCATGTTTAGCAATAAAGTATTTTTAAATTAAGGTATGCTTATTGTGTTTTTAGACATAATGTTATTACACACTTAATAGACCTACAGTATAGTACAAACATAACCTTTATAGACACTGGGAAATCAAAAATTTTGTGTAACCTGCTTTATTGTGATATTTACTTTACTGTGGTCATCTGGAACGAAACCCACAATATTCTTGAGGTATGCCTGTATAGGACAACTACTTGTATAGAGCCAGTTTGAATATTAACCGAGGTCTCCCAAAGGCTGCGGAATGAATTTCAATCTCTGTCTGAAAAGTTTTTTCATGATGAGAGTCTAAAAACAGGGAAGCTACTTCTATACTCTTGAGGAAATTTGCAAGTTTTTGGAGAACACAAAAATATTAATCCTGTGTTGACCTCATTTTATCTGCATGTCTTGGGTTATAATTTACTCAAGCAAGATGGGGACTCAAATCTAAAGCCTTTTAAGGAGGCACCTAGGGAACAAGAATTGCACACAAAGGATACCTTCTCATTCTCTGAAGGTTCTGAACTGGGTCCTGATCTTGAGGAAAGACAACAGGCAAATATTTGCACAGTAAATGGTCAGGTGATCAAAAAGAAAATGTGCTTAAATCTCAGCTGTGTTATTGTCCAAAACAACCATATTTAAAACAGCCACAGCAGAAGCTAACCTCAGACCAATAAGGAACCTGTAGGTGTTCTTGATTCTTTCCTGCTTTGCAGTAAACTAAAGCACAATGAGAATTGATATGTTAGTAGAATATTGAGAAGATTACACACTTGGGCATTGCATTCTACCTGATCTTGAAAATACTCTGCATATCCAAAATCCTTTTCTCTAAGGTACACCACTCTCCTCTAGGATGCTAAATTTATTTTTATTCTGCAAATTTCATGTTACTTTGATGTATCCATACAATCATACATATACATAAAAATCGTTGTACTGAACAAAATCTTTAAATTACAATATTATTTGCATTTTTAAACTAGCCTTTTTAAAAGCATCTCATCAGGAATATTTTAAGAGAATACATTGATTTTATATTACATAATTTTAAGGCAATTAAAAAGTGAATTTGTTTTTTGATAGGTAACAATAAAGCAAAGGATTATCTTGTGACTCTGTTCCTTATTTTTACTCTTTTTGAACATTAGTTTCTTTAGAATTTCTTAAGATTAAAAGAAAAAAGGATTACTAATGGAACAAATAACAATAAATGAAAAGTTTATTTAACCACACTTGTATTAAGTATTACGATTTTTTTAAATCATGGGGAACGGCACCGGGCCACAACTGTGAGAGCTGAGCATGCAGGTTGGTGTCAGGGTGGGACAGCAGGCAAGAGGTCTCACTCCAGACCCAGGTCGGGGAGCGCCCCAGGTGGAGTAGGAAGCTGGTTAAGTGGACTTCTGGGGGGCTTTGCGCCGATGCAGTGAGATTACAGGGTGGTCCTTAACTTGGTGGGTTGTGTTTCCAGTTCAGTTGTGGAAGCAGCAGGTCAAGGAGTTGATGCAGCATTGGTCTCGGCACAGGTGGAAGCACTGGGATGGAATCCTCATCTTCTTCTTCCACGGGTTTGGGAGCCATGGACCTGAAGTTGCAACATTTCATTGAGGTGGAGATGCAGAAGCAGAGCTTTCAGCAGCTGGAGCAGCAGGTAACTGAACTTTGTTGAGAGAAGTGTATGGTCAAGCCGGGGACAAATTTGGAGAACTGGGCTAAGGCCAGTTTTGTGAACTGCGTTGAGTCCTTCATTGATACCAGTCAATTCATCTTGGATCAACTAGAACAGAGCCAGAAATCCAAGCGTGCCTTCTCAGGAAGCCTTTCCCACTGATCTTGGCATTACCTCTTTGGAAAAGAAAGTAGTTTAAGAAATGACGAGCTATTGATGGGATGGTTGAAGAAAAGGCTACATCTGGGTTGGCTCCTACTATTTATCACTCTTGGGACAACCTTTCATCTGAGCATGAAAAGAGACCAATTACTTTAGTGTGGGGCTTGAGGGTCATATATGTACTTGGTTGTGTTTTTTAATGCTAATCATGTGAAAATTGACAGTTGAATGCAAAACTCTACTATCTGCATGTTACTGTCTGTGGGACTATACTTTTCTCAAAGTTCCATTAGTGCTTCCTATAACTTGACAGTGGGACCACAGAGGCAGCATCTGTCATTTGTGCAGATTCACTTCAGATTTCTGGGGAGATTAATATACATTTTTGCATGTTTCAGAAAGGGCAGCGGTAGAGGGAGAATAATTTGGTAGTGTAACTCTAGACCTTCTCATCTAATGTTTGACTATCAGTGCTGGGGAAAAAAAATCTATGGAGTGTTCAAACTGTACACCTTAGCTTTCTAGATTATCTCCCTTCTTTATACTGTGCTTTACTTAAATACCTAGGTAAAGCATGGTCTCTGGATACAATATAAGCAGCCTGAGAGTCTAGAGGACTTTAGTTATAAAGGAATTTAGCCAGTGATCATAATACTCATTTCTAGACTGCCACAAAGAAGAAGTTAACTTAGTCTGTATTTCAGGGTGCAAAATGCAAAGATTTGCCTAACTTAGTTATAGAGATTTATGCTAGTCAAAAACTAACAGAAGTTTCAGGTAGAGGGGCATGCCTAATATTAATCAGTATAGATTCAATTTACTGCATTCTTTTCATCAATGAAATAAAAGCTTCCACAAGATTAAAAAAAATCATGTAGAATTGATAAAAAAATTAAGTCATGATGAGTTTGACAATTTCCTATTTTTATCATTGTAGTTCTCCCTACTTGAAAATTTTATGCATATGAATTAATATATTTGGTCTTAATGGTTTTCTCATGAATTTGACTTTATATTTAATATTTTAAAAAACATTAGACTCTATGTCTGTATCATTTTTCAACAGCTGGTGAAACAAGTTACCAAAACTTTATTGACTTAAAGCAACACAGTTTTATTTTCTTGTGGTTCTGGAGGACAGAAGTCTAAAATTAGATCCATGGGCTAAAGGGATGGTGGCAGCAGACCTGGTTCCTGCCTTTCCTGCATTTTCCTTGCCTTTTCAGCTGCTTGTATTCCATGTCTCCTGGTGCCTTCCTTTATCTTCAAAATGTATCACTCTAACTTCTGCTTCCACAACCACATCTCTTTTTCTGATGTCGACTCTCTTGCCTCAATCTTACAAGGATTCTTGTGATTACACTGGGTAAACATGAATAATCCAGGATAATCTCCCCATCTTAAATTCCTTAACATAATCACTTCTGTAAAGAATCCTTAAGACACTCTTTTACAAAAAGATAAATATCATTGTTTGAAAGGCAGAGTTGAAACAATTTATACCTGACATGATTTACTTAGGGGAATGGTTTATGGTCTCACCTAACTACACACTCATTAGCATAGTTCTGTTAGGCTTTTGTGTACATCAGGAGGTTGGCTTGATTGCTGATTAAGAGGGAATAAAGTAGGTCAACAGCTCTGGCAGTTTAATTTTCTCCAATAGCTTTTATTCTTTGCTCACAGAGATTTTCTCTTCCCTACTCTTTGTTATATTTACCACAAATCACTTTTTTTGTTTCAGAAATATTTTAGATAGAGTTGAAGCTTCTTTCTATATACCTCCCCCTCCAGAGGTGACCACCTTCCTGTACTTTGCTTCTGTTCCTCTCATGCATTTATTATTATGTACTTACAAGAATGTGGTAGACTTCCAGGAAGATGGCGGACTAGTAAGACACAGGAATCTCTTCTCTAGAAAAAAAGCTAGAGGACAAGCTGAAACAGCCCCGAAATAGATCTTCTAGGGTTTAGGACAGCAGGTGAAGGCTGCACACCACCCAGAGGAGAGAGGGACAGAAGAGGGAAATCACAAAAACGGAACCGTGAGTTGGAAAGTAGCAGCTTCTGCTGCTGCCAGCAGTCTCTCCCACATTCTTCAGAATTCTTGGGCCTCTGGGCCTGCGACCACAGACAAAGGGGGCTCCAGGGATATACCACTCCCGGAAAGGGGAGAGAGAGGGACACAGCCTTAGGCTGACTCAGGTTCTGATTTGTAAATTTGGGCTGCAGAGACCCACGGAACCTTCCACACTGCGGTTTGCCCTGGGAGCCTAGGAAGGACTGGAGAAATCCGACCCTCGCAACCTCCCTCTCTTCTAGTCTGGACCAATTGTTGAGGGCTCCACAGGAGAGGGGAGAGAGAGCCTGGGGCTGACCCTGCTTTTGAATCCCAGGTTTGGTCTGCCCTGTCCCGAGAGCCCTTCCAGGCCGGGTGGGGCTGCACCATTGTTTGCCTTGGAGCCTGCAAGGGGCTAAAGATATACAAAACTCCCAATCTCCTCCTCTACTGACAGGGACTGATTGTTGAGGATTCAGAAAGGAGTGGAAATATTTCCTAGCTGGGAAAAGGGGGGCACTACAAGAGAAGTCTAGAGAACTGCTTCAGAAAGTTTGAATCACAGGGCTCTTAGCCCCCAGACAGGAAGCTCTACCACATTGATGTGGTCTGTGTCACAAAAAATACTCTCCGACCAGGCATTGACTTGAGAGCTGCCAACAAGCACCATCTCCTGGCAGAACAAGGAAGTGCACATAAGAAAATTAATAGGTAAGAGAGGCTTTTCCTGGCCTTTATAGCCTCCCTGCCCAAGGCCCTAGGAAACGACTCTACAACCAATTACAGGGTCCAGTGTCCAGTTTTGAGCAACCCGCAGAACAATCCTAACAATCAAGGTTGAGCCAAAAATCAACCAAAGCTGTTGTAACTCACAGCCTCCTGCCACTAAAACCCCATAAAAGAGAAAGAGATAGAGCATCTAGGTAAAATACAAACTAACCAAATGCCTAAGTATCAGCAAAAAATTACGAGCCATACTAAAAAAATAGAAGACATGGCCCAAGAAAAGGAATACAGCAAAGTCCCAGAAGAGATGCAGAATTTGAGAGAACTAATCAGTGAGATGAGCACAAATTTCCAAAATCAAATTAATGAGATGAAAGAGAATATAGTTAAAGAGATAAATGACATCAAGAAGTAATTGAGTGAATGCAAAGAAGAATTTGAAATCCTGAACAGAAGTCATTGAGTGAATGCAAAGAAGAATTTGAAATCCTGAACAGAAAAGTAACAGAGTTCACGGGAGTGAAAGACACAATAGGTGAAGTAAAAAATACATTTGAGGCATACCACAGCAGACTCAAAATGATAGAAGAAAGAATAAGTGATACCGAAGACAGAGCAGCTAAAATTGAAGAGAGAAAAGAACAGAAAGAAAAGAATGGAAAAAATTGAGCAGGAGCTCAGAGAGTTGAATGACAACAGAAAATGCAAGAACATACATGTCATGGGAGTTCCAGAAGGGGAAGAGAAAGGAAAAGGGGCAGAAAGAGTATTTGAGGAAATAATAGCTGAAAATTTCCCAACTTTCATGAAAGAAATGAACTTACATGTCCAAGAAGCACACCGTAACCCAATGAGAATAAATCCAAATAGACCTATGCCAAGACACATATTACTCAGAATGTCAAATGTAAAAGATAAAGAGAAAATTCTCAGAGCAGCAAGAAAGAAGCAAACAATCACGTACAAAGGACATCCAGTAAGACTTAGTGCAGATTTCTCTTCAGAAACCATGGAAGCGAGAAGACAGTGGTATGATACAATTAGGACACTGAAAGAGAAAAACTGCCAGCTGAGAATTCTTTATCCAGTAAAACTGTCCTTCAAATATGAAGGTGAATATAAAGTATTCACAAACAAACAGAAACTAAGAGAGTTTGCAAAAAAGAATCCACCTTTGCAGGAAATATGAAAGGAAGCCTTAGAACCTGAAAGAAAAAGACAGGAGAGAAAGGCTTGGAGGAGAGTAAAGAAGAAAGAAAAGCAGAAAGGATAACCAAAAGAGTAAAAAGAGAGGCAAAAATAAGATGACATATGAAAACCAAGGAATACAATTGAGAAAATAAATATGCATTTTCAGTAATATCATTGAATGTGAATGGATTAAATTCCACAATCAAAAGATACAGGCTGACAGAATGGATAAAAAAACATGAGCCATCCATATGCTGCTTACATGAAATTCACCTCAGACCCAAGGATACAAACCAGCTGAAAGTAAAAGGTTGGAAAAAGATACTCCACGTGAATAGTAAACAGAAAAGAGCAGGGGTAGCTATACTAATATCAGACAAAACAGACTTCAAATGCAAATAAGTGACAAGAGATGCAGAAGGCCATTATATATTAATAAAAAGGACGATCCTCCAGGAAGATATAACAGTCATAAATATCTACGCACCTAACCAGGGTGCCCCAAAATATATGACACAAACTCTGGCAAAACTGAAGGGAGAAATAGACATTTCCACATTAATCGCTGGAGAATTCAACACCCCTCTCACATCATTAGATAGAACAACTAGACAGAAGATCAAAAAGGAAACAGAGAACTTGAACAATATGATAAACAAGTTAGACCTAACAGACATATACAGAACACTGCATCCAAACTCAGCAGGTTATACATTCTTCTCAAGTGCCCATGGATCTTTCTCCAGGATAGACCACATGTTAGGTCACAATACAGCTCTCAATAAATATAAAAAGATTGAAATTATACAAAGCACCTTCACAGATCATAATGGAATGAAACTAAAAATCAATAACAGACCAGAAAAAAGTAAATTTGCAAATGTGTGGAGACTGAACAAAACACTCCTAAATATTTGGTGGGTCAAAGAAGTAATTGTAAGTGAAATCAGTAAATATATTGAGACAAATGAAAATGAGAACACAACATATCAAAACTTATGGGATACTGCGAAGGCAGTCTTGAGAGGGAAATTCATCGCCCTAAATGCCTATATTAAAAAACAAGAAAGAGCTAAACTCAAAGATTTAACTGAACACTTGAGAAACTTGAAAAAGAACAGCAAACCAATCTCAAAGCAAAAAGAAGGAAAGAAATAATAAAGATTAGAGCAGAAATAAATGAAAATGAGAACAGAAAAACAATAGAGAAAATCAACAAACCAAAAGCTGGTTCTTTGAGAAGATCAATACAATTGACAAACCCCTCGCTAGACTAACAAAGAAAAAAAGAGAGAAGATGCAAATAAATACAATCAGAAATGAAAGCGGGGAAATTACAAATGACCTCACAGAAATAAAAAGAATTATAAGAGGATATTATGAGAAAATATGTGCCAACAAACTAGAAAACCTGGATGAAATGGACAAATTTCTAGAAACTCATAACCAACCTCCACTGACACAACAAGAAATACAAGATTTAACAAACCAATCACAATTAAGGAGATTGAATCCATCATCAAAATCTCCCAGCAGAGAAAAGTCCAGGACCAGATGGTTTCACAGGTTAATTCTACCAAGCATTTCTAAAAGAATTAACACCAATTCTGTTTAAACTCTTCCAAAAAATTGAAGAGGACAGAAAATTACCCAACACATTTTATGAAGCCAACATCACCCTAATACCAAAGCCAGATAAAGATTCCACAAGAAAAGAAAATTACAGACCAATCTCTCTAATGAACATAGATGCAAAAATTCTCAACAAAATACTTGCAAATCGAATCCAACAGCATATCAAAAGACTTATGCATCATGACCAAGCGGGATTTATTCCCGGGATGCAAGCCTGGTTCAACGTAAGAAAATCAATCAATGTAATACACCACATTAACAAACTGAAGGAAAAATAACACATGATCATCCCAATAGATGCAGAAAAGGCATTCGACAAAATCCAACATCCTTTTTTGATAGAAATACTTCAAAAGATAAGAATAAAAGGAAAATTCCTCAATATGATAAAAGGCATATATGAAAAACCCACAGCCAACATCATACTCAATGGGGAAAGGTTGAGAGCTTTCCCCCTAAGATCAGGAACAAGACAAGGATGTCCACTGTCACCATTGTTATTCGATATTGTACTAGAAGTTCTAGCTAGGGCAATTAGACAAGACAAAAACATTAAAGGCATCCAAATAGGAAAAGAGGAAGTAAAACTCTCACTGTTTGCGGATGACATGGTCCTGTACTTAGAAAATCCTGAAGTATCCACAACAAAGCTACCTGAAATAATAAATGAGTTCAGTAAAGTGGCAGGATATAAGGTCAACATGCAAAAATCAGTAATGTTTTTGTACACTAGTACTGAACTATCTGAGGAGGAAATCAGGAAGAAAATTCCATTTTCAATAGCAACAAAGATTCAAATACCTAGGAGTTAATTTAACCAAAAAAGTACAGGACCTATATGCAGAAAACTACAAAACAATGGTAAAAGAAATTTTAAAAGACCTAAACAAATGGAAAGACATTCCGTGTTCATGGATTGGAAGAAAAAATATCGTGAATATGTCAATCTTGCCCAAACTGATTTATAGATTCAATGCAATACCAATCAAAATCCCAACAGCTTACTTTACAGAATTAGAGAAGGCAATTACCAAGTTCATATGGAAGGGTAAGTGCACCCGAATAGCCAAAAGTATTCTGAAAAAGAAGAGCAATGCGGGAGGAATTCCACTGCCTGAACTTGAAACATATTACAAAGCCACAGTGGTCAAAACAGCATGGTACTGGCATAAACATATTGATAGACATATTGATCAGTGGAATAGAATTGAGAATCCAGAAATAAACCCTCACCTATACAGTCAACTGGTTTTTGACAAACCTATCAAGCCCACGCTAATGGGATAAAACAGTCTCTTCAACAAATGGTGTTGGGAGAACTGGATATCTACAACCAAAAGAATGAATGAGGACTGCTATCTCACCCCCTATACAAGAATTAACTCAAAATGGATCAAAGATCTAAACATAAAAGCCAGGACCATAAAACTACTAGAAGAAATTGTAGGGAAACATCTTCAAGACCTTGTAGTAGGTGGTGGTTTCTTGGACCTTACACCCAAAGCACATGCAACAAAACAAAAAGTAGATAAATGGGACCTCCTCAAAATTAAACACTTTTGCACCTAACAGGACTTTGTCAGAAGGGTGAAAAGGCAGCCAACTCAATGAGAAAAAATATTTGGAAATCACATATCTGATAAGGGTTTAATATCCAGGATATATAAAGAAATGTTACAACTCAACAATAAAAAGACAAATGACCCAATTAAAAAATGGGCAAAAGACTTGAATAGACATTTCTCTGAAGAAGAAATACAAATGGCAAAAAAATACATGAAGAAATGCTCAACATCACTCATGATTAGGGAAATGCAAATCAAAACTACAATGAGATATCATTTCACACCTATCAGAATGGCCACTATTAAAAAGACAGAGAACTACAAGTGTTGGAGAGGATGTGGAGAGATAGGAACACTTCTTCATTGTTGGTGGGAATGCAGGATGGTACAACCACTATGGAAGACTGTTTGGCAGTTCCTAAAGAAGTTGAATATAGATTTACCACATGACCCTGGAATACCACTACTGAGTATATACCCAGAAGAACTGAGAGCAGTGAAATGAACAGACATCTGCACACTGATGTTCATAGCCACATTATTCACCATTGCCAAAAGTTGGGAACAACCCAGGTGTCCATCAACAGATGAACGGATAAACAAACTGTGGTCTATTCACACGATGGAATATTATGCAGCTGTAAGAAGAAATGAAGTCATAAAGCATATGGCAACATGGATGAACCTGGAGGACATTATGTTGAGTGAAGCAAGCTAGACACAAAAGTACAAATATTGTATGAATGCATTACTATGAACCAAATACATTGTGTAATATATTGTTTGATTAAAAAAAAATTTATATGTATCCATTACATTTAATTGAGAAATGTATATATTTATTCATCTGTGTTTACTTTTTAGTTTTTAATTGTTTATATTTTCAATTATTAAATGTACAAAATAAAGTTTAAAAAATGTTAAAAAAAATAAAAATTAAATAAAAATTAAAAAAAAAAAGAATGTGGCCAGCACTGTTTTGAATATTTCTGACTTTGCACAAGTGGTTTCATACAGTACTATTTCCTTTTTTCTTTATATGTGTAAAATTCACAATTTTTGTACATTTCTATGCATTTTTAAAAATGCTGTGGAATTGTGGGAACATGGATGATGGGTTAGGCAGATAGGGCACAGCTCTTGGTAAAACAACAGAGAGGGAGCTGGAGGCTGCCCTGGGGACCTGCTTTGGTGTACAATGACCGGGAATCTGCTTCATGGCTCCCAGGAGAGTGAGGGATGGAGAGACAAAGAAGCCGAAACAACGCGCTCTGAGTTATTAGACTTCCTGGCCGCCTAGAAGAGCTCCCCTCTCCCACCCCCAAGATATTAAGTGAGGATAAAACTCTTGGCAAATTGTATCTAACTAAGAGGAGAGTAGGAATATTCCTCCCTGCCAGCTCCTTTGGCTATATATTGAACAGGAAATTGCTCTGAGTCGGCTAGGAGGGTACTGTACAGTTAGGGAAACTAGGGGAAAGTTGTGGGTCACGGGCCCCTGTGGCTAAAAGCAGCACATATATCCCACCCTCAGGGTGGATAGCCTAGGTGGAGCCACTGTTTCTCCAAACCCAGTGTGATGGCAGATTCCCTGGGAGGGTGAGGAGTCTGGGACGGTGGAGAGTGGTTTCTTTGCAGTGAGTTTACCCAGCTGAGCCCCCCTTGAATATCAAAAGAGACCTTGACTCAACAGGGAGAGGGGAGAGGGATCTCCTCAGGCAGTCTCTCATACCCAGCCACCTAGGTAAAGAGAGGAATTACATCAGAGAAGTGGCAGAGACAGGTGAATGATCAGCATGACTCCCGCAGACTGCCCAAGGGAAATGGAGCAGATAGCCTTCTGAAAGACAAATTAACCTAGGGAGATAAAGTACCTCAGTGGAAGAAGTCCTGCCTAGCATATACTAGGTATCTGGTTCAATAACCAGCTCTTCTTAGAAAAGTGATCCACTGGGTCACTTTTTCAGGCATCCAGCTAAAAGTTTATGAAAAGAAACACATAGACATTCTCTTTGTATTAGTTTTTCTTGGGTATCCTATTATTTTTAAAGTTTCCTTTTTTTCCCCCTTCTTTACTCACTAAAACTCGGTTCAAAACCTGCAGAGGGCAGGCTGCAGAGTGATTGATTGATGAACAGCGGCAGCCTGAGCTGATCCTTTGGGGTCTAAGAAAGAAGACTGTTTTTCCATGTTTATTTTTGTTTTGTGATCTTTGTTTTTCTTCCTTCTTTCTCCTCTTTATAAATGAGTAGCTGCTGTCTTGTTTCTAGTTTGTTATGTTTCCCCTTCCTTTGTTTCTGTTTGTTTGGTTATTTTTTTCTTTTTGTAATGAATTTACCATTTTCTCTACCTATGCTACTTTTTTTCTCTCCTTCATCTTTATATCTTATGTTTTTGGTTGTTGTTCTTTCATTTCACCTCTTTTTGTTTGGTATTCAATTTTTCTTGTTTTTATTTCTCTCTCCATTTTTCTGTTTTATTTCTTTTTTACTTCTTTTTCTCTCTCTTTTTTTTTTCTTTTCCCCTTATCTCTTCAATCCAGCCTTGTAATTAATTCTATGTATTTTTCTATATTCTGTTTCTTGTTTCATTGTTTCTATTCAGCTTTTCTAATCTTATTCCTCTGTACTCCTTACTTGTGCTAATTTTAAATTTTCCTAGGTCTAAAGATGCACTCCTACCTTTTATATTATTATTACTATTATTCTTTTTCACTTCCTATCTCTTTCCTTTTCCTTTTCTCTGGTCCTAATTTTTTCGAGGGAGCGTAGAAAACAACATGGAAAGAGAATAAGTGGGGCAACAGATCAAAGTGAAACCTTACCACACACAAACACACAAAAAACAACAAAATGAAACCATAGAATAGAGAGATAATCTAGTCACCTGAATAATCCCATCAAGATAAACAGATGCCTAGACACTAAGAAAAAAATTACTATCTATACTAAGAAATAGGAAGACATGGTCCAGTCCAATTAACAAACTAAAAATCAGGAGGAGATGCAGAACATGGAACAAGTTATCAGAGATGTCCAAACAAATATCATGAATCAGACTAATGAAGTAAGGAAGAGATTAAGGATATTAAGAAGACACTGGGAGAACATATTGAAGAAATTGTTAACATACATAAAAAGATAACAGATATGGTGGTGATAAATGGCACAAACCAAGAAATCAAAAATACACTGGAAGCATATAACAGCAGATTTGAAGAGTCAGATGAAAGAATCAGTGATGTTGAAGACAGTACATCTGAAATCAAACATCTAGTAGAACAGATAGATAAAAAGTTAGAATAAACCCAGCAGGGACTTAGGGATTTGAATGGCAACACAAAACATACAAATATATGCATTATAGGCATCCCATAGAGTGAAGAGAAGGGAAAGGAAACAGAAGCAATGTTGGAGGAAATAATAGCTGAAAACTTCACAACCCTATTGAGGGAAATGGGTGTACATGTATGGGAAGGAGAGTGAACCCCAAACAGTATAAATCCTAACAGACCTACTCTAAGACATACATTTGTCAGATTGTCCAATGCTCAAGACAAACAGAGAATACTGAAAACAATAAGAGAAAAGAGAACAATGACATACAAGGTGAGCTCAATAAGATTAAGTGATGATCTCTCTTTTGAAAGCATGAAGACAAGAAAGCAGTGGTATGACATAGTTAAGATACTAAAAGAGAGAAACTTTCAGCCAAGAATTCTGTATCCAACAAAGCTGGCATTCAAAAATGAGGAATAGTTCAAAACATTCACAGATAAATGGAAATTAAGAGAGTATGTCAATAAGAAACTTTCCCTTCAAGAAATATTAAAGGGAGTTCTGCAGTTCAAAAGGAAAAACCAGGAGAGAGAGAGGTGGAGGAGAGTGTAAGATGAACTAACAATATAAAGAGAAATACAAACAATAGATGACATACATAAACCTAGAGAAAATATGGCTAATGTAAGTAATTCCTTGACAGGAATAACATTAAATGTTAATGGATTAAATTCACCAGACAAGAGACACATAGTGGAGAATGGATAAGGAAACATGACCCATCTATATGCTGTCTACAAGAAATCCACCTTAAACCCAGGGATGCAAGAAGGCTGAAAGTAAAGGGTTGGAAAACAATTTTACAAGCAAATAATAACCAAAAAAGTGCGGGAGTAGCTATACAAATATCAGATAAAATAGTCTTTTAAATGTGAAATTATTGTAAGAGGCAAAGAAGGACACTATATATTAATAAAAGGAGTAATCTATCCAGAAGAAAGAACAATCATAAATATTTTTGCACTTAACCAGGGCACCTCAAAATACATGAGGCAAACACTGAAAAACTAAGTGGAGAAATAGATGCTTATACAATTATAGTGGGGGACTTAAATACACTATTATCACCATTAGACAGGACATCTCAAAAGAGAATCAATAAGGAAATAAAGACTTTGAATGAAACATTAGAGGCTCTGGACCTAAAAGAAATATACATAACATTACACCCAAATACAGGAGGATATACATTCTTCTCAAGTACACATGGTTCATTCTCCAAAATAGATCACATACAAGGCCACAGAACAACTCTAAATGAATTCAGAAAGATTGGAATTATACAAAATTATTTCTAGTACCTGAATGGAATGAAGCTGGAAACCAGTACTTGGCAGGAAATTAGATTAGGCACAAAGATATGGAAGTTAAATAACACACTCAAAGACAAAGAGTGGGTCAAGGAAGAAATTGTAAAGAAATAAGTAACTATCTTAAAACAATTGAAAATGACAACACAACATATCAAAACCTATGGGATGCATCAAGAGCTTTACTGGTATGGAAATTCATAGCCATAAAAGCCTATTTTAAAAAAGAAAATAAAGATAAAATCAAAGACTTAACTGCACACCTGGAGGAATTAGAAAAGGACAACAAACTAACTCTAAAGGAAGTAGAAAGAAATAAATTACAAAGATCAGAGAAGGACTAAATGAAATTGAAAATAAGAAGGCACTGGAAAAAAATAAACAAAACCAAAAGCTTGTTCTTCCTGAAGATTAATAAAATTGGCAAACCTTTATTTAGACTAACAAAGAAAAAAAGAGAATATGCAAATACATAAAAATAAGAAACAAGGAAGGGGATATCACCACTGACGAAACAAAAATAAAGAATATTATAAGAGGATATGTTGAAAAATTGTATGCCAACAAGATGGATAATTTAGAGGAAATGGGCAAATTCCTAGAAATACACAAGCAGCCTACATTGAAAAAGAAGAAATTGATGAAATCCTCAGACCAACCACAAGTAACGAGATAGAATTAGTCATCAAAAACCTTCCAACCAAGAAGTGCCCAGGACCAGATACCTTCACAGGTGAATTCTACCAAACATTCCAGAAAGAACCAACACCATTCTTGCTTAAACTCTTCCAAAAATTAGGAGTCGAGGGAAGATTGCCTAACTCATTCTATGATGCTAACATTATTCTAATACCAAAGCCAAATGAAGATGACACAGGAAAGGAAAACTATAGAATAATATCTCTAATGAACCTAGATGCTAAAATCTTCAACAAAATACTTGCTAACTGTATTCAACAACACATCAAATGAATTATAGACCATGACCAAGTGGGTTTCAGCCCTGTTATGCAAGGATGGTTCAACATAAGAAAATCAATGAATGTAATTTGCCACATGAATGGATCAAAAGAAAAAAATCACATGATCATCTCTATAGATGCAGAAAAAGCATTTGACAAAATACATCACCTTTTCCTGATAAAAATGCTACTAAAGATAGGAATAGAAGGAAACTTTCTCAACATGATAAAGGGTATATATGAAAAATGCAAAACCAGCATCATATTTAACGGTGAAATCCTGAAAGCTTTCCCTCGAAGTTCAGGATTAAGACAAGGATGTCTACTTTCACCACTTCTATTTAACATTGTGTTAGAAGTATTGTTTGAACATCTAGGCAAAAAAGGATATAAAAGTCACCAGAAATGGAAAGGAAGAGGTAGAAATTTCACTATTTGCAGATGACATGATCCTATACATAGAAAGCCCTGAGAAATCTACAAAAATGGTTCTAGCACTTATAAATAAGTTCAGTAAAGTGTCGGGATATAAGGTCATTGTACAAAAATCAGTAGAATGTCTGTACATTAATATTGGGCAATCTGAGGAGGAAATAAAGAAAAAAAATCCCTTTTACAACAGGAACCAAAAAGCATCAAATACGTAGAAATAAATTTAATTAAAGGTATACATGACTTATATGCAGAAAATTACACAACACTGCTAAAGGAAACCAAAGAGGACATAAATAAATGGAATATTCCCTGTCCATGGATAGGAAGACTAAACATGATTAAGATGTCTATCTTACCCTTACTGATCTACAGGCCTAATACAATCCCAATAAAAGTCACCATACCATTCTTTACTGAATTAGGAAAAACTATGAAATTTAGCTGGAAGGGTAAGAGGTCCAAATAGCCAAAGGCATACTCAAAAATAAAAATGACATTGGAGGAATCACACTACCAGACTCTAAAACATACTACAAATCTACAGTGGTCAAAACTGCATGATATTGGCACAAGGATAGACATACTGACCATCAGATCCGAATTGCAAGTTATGATATAGATCCTCGCTTATACAGTCAACTGATATTTGACAAGGCCACCAAGCCCATTCAACTGGGAGAGAATGGCTTCTTCACAAATGGTGCTAAGAGAACTGGATATCCATATCCAGAAGGATGAGTAAGGAACACCATCTCACAGCCTATACAAAAATCAACTCAAGATGGATCCAAGATCTAAACATTAGACCAAGACCATAAAGATCTTGGACGATAGTATAGGGAAGCATCTACAGGATCTTTTAGTAGGAAATGTTTTCATGAACTTTACACCAAAGCATAAACAGTGAAAGAAAAAATAGATATATGGTACCTCCTCAAAATTAAAAACTTTTGCACATCAAAGGAGTTTATGAAGGGAGTGAAAAGGCAGCCTACTCAATGAGAAAAAATATTTGGTAACCATATATCTAACAGGGGCCTAATACCCAGCAAATATAAAGAAATCCTACACCTCAGAGATAAAAAGACAAACAACCCCTTTAAAAAATGGCCAAGTGATTTGAATGGACATTTTTCCAAAGAAGAAATGCAAATGGTTAAAAAACACTTCAGAAGATACTCAATGTCACTAGTTATTAGGGAAATGCAAATGAAAACTACAATGAGATATCATCTTATACCCATTAGACTGGCAGCTATTAAAAAGTCAGAGGACTACAAGTGTTCGAGAGGATGCGGAGGGATGGAAACCCTGCTGGTGGGAATATAGAATGGTCCAGCCATTGTGGAGGACTGTATGAAGTTCCTCAGAAAACTAACTATAGAACTGCCATATGATCCAGCAGTTCCACTGCTGAGTATATACTCAAATGAACTGAAAGCAAGAACAAGAACAGATATAAGAACACCAATGTTCACAGGGGCATTATTTACTATTGCCAAAAGTTGGAATCAACCCAAATGCCCTTCAACAGATGAATGGATAACAAATTGTGGTGTATACGTACAATGGAACGTTACTCAGCTGTAAGAAGGAATACAGTGATAACTCACAAGATAACATGGATGAAGCTTGAGGACCTCATGCTGAGTACAGCAAGACAGGCACTGAAGTACAAATATTATATGAACTCACTGATATGAATTAGGCAAATTGAGCCAACTCACAGAGCTACAGTCTGGAGATAGGTTTACAGGAAATAGAAAGGGAGAAGGTTTTGAGCCAATGCCCATATGGACACAATCTTTGATAAGGTAGATTTGTGTAGTTGGGTAGTGAAAAGTCATGCAGTGTTGCAGTGATACAATTTGTTCTGGCGGTGTTGGTTTGTCAGGGGTGTAGCGTGGGGAGGGTGGGTTGGACTGTCCAAAACTAAGGGGAGTTTTGAGTGAGGGAGAAGTTGTACACTGGGGATTGGCAGATATATGGTTGAAACTACAGCATTGGGGAAGCTCTTTTCTGCAAATGGCAAGTGAGGTTTACTGCTTTAAGGTGTTGGATATGGGAGGCATTCGGGACAGGGTGTACCTGGGACAGGATTGTATGGAGTATGTAAGTGTTCATATTCTCATAGTGTGTTATATCAGTGGGTGGAGACTCACATAATGAGCAGGAAGATGGTGGACTCCCATCCTGAGGAGGCCTGCCTTATTCTCAAATAGAGGGGCGGGAAGATCTTAAGAACATGGGCAGTGCCTAATAGGAGAGGACAGACCAGTGTGTTAAACCTCTGTGCTGTTGCAAGTAACAATGAATCTTTTCTTTCAAGGAGTGAAGCCTGGTGGTTGCAGTGGGAATGAGGGGAGGGGGAGGGAGGATTGGAATAGAAGGAACAGGGGGCATTTTCGGGACCATGGGAGTTTTCTATATGATCTTGCTATGATGGATATAGGCCATGTTAAATTTCAAAAATTTTTAAAGTGCATGGCCCAAAATGTACACTATAATGTACATAATGACCACAGCTAGTAGCTATGTTTCAATATTTGTACATAAGTTGCAACAAATGTACCATCCACATATACAATGTTATTAATAGGGGAAGGGGGAAAGGGGGAGGATGTTGGGTATATGTGAGTCCCATGTATTCAGTACATGACATTTCTATAACCTAAAACTTCTTTGAAGACAAAATGAAAAGAGCAAGACACTAGGGGAATAAATGGAAGAAAATGTCAGTGTACACACAGAACAACAGATTTTACAGTGATGAAAGTCAAAATGTCAAAAAAATTTTTGAAAATATTTTTTCATTATTTTTTATCCCAAATTTTTTTCACTTTTATATTTTTTAATTTTTTTGTATTTAATTTTAAAACTATCATTATTATTTTATTTTCTTATTAATTATAGGTGGCCATTTTATTGGCATCAATTTTAAAAGGTTTTGGATCACAGAATGGTTACAACTGTGGCAGGGGAGGATCATTGGTGTAGGGTGTCAGTGATGGGGGATACATGGGAGGAAGCTCACCTGGGCATACATATATGGCACATAAATGTGTTCAAATGTTCATGGAGCATTGTCATGGTGGGTGGAGATTCACACAATAACCGAAAGAATATCAAATTGCCATCCTGGGGAGTTCTGCCACATTCTCTAATGGACAGCAAGAATCCCTCAAGTACATGGGCAATTACTAGTGAAGGAGAATGGTCAGTTGGTGGGCCCTTGTTATTGATGACTGTGCTTATGAACCTTTACTCTTGAAATTGTAACTTAGCCTAGTATTATAGGAAGCCTAAGAGTTACCTCCTGAGAGCCTCCTTTTTGCTCAAATGTGGCCTCTCTGTAAATCAAACTCAGCATATAAATGCATTACCTTCCCTCCTTTGTGGGACATGATTCCTGGGGATAAGCCTCCTGGCACTGAGGGATTACTACCAAGCACCAGCTAGCAATGGAAGTGGAAAAAGACCTTGGCCAAAAGGGGGTGAAATGTAAATACACATGAGTTTATATAGCTAAGAGACTTCAAAATGATTCAAGAAGTCATCCCAGAGGTTATGCTTATGCACATCTCAGCAGGATCTCATGACTGTCAAAGTAGATGCTACCCCAAATATTGAGGTTCCTGAGGGCTCTGGAGACATCCAGACACTATAGTCAGGGCAGATAGCTCAGGAGTTAGGGGCCTTGTTAGTGAGCCCTACTTTGGAATTTATGCTCCCCAGTGTGACAGTTTGAACTCATTTGTGGTTTCCCTACACATGGCTTGTCTCTCCTTCTATTTGAACCTATAATTAGTACTAGAGTTGGTAGGTGTATGTCCAAGAGACTTAAATCTTTAGGCTCTCCATGTGCCAGGTGGGCCTGAGCCTCAATGGAGTTGCAAAACCTACTCTCCAGTTCATTGGTTTCACCTAGGACAACTAACAAGGAGATGATGATGGACAGCCACCATATCAAGGAACAGAGGGCATCTACAACTGCAAGCAAGAAGTCCCATCCATTGGCCCTATGAGATCTAAGCCCCCTCTCAACTAGAGGTGGAGGGGACATCACCATCCCAGAATCCTTAGTATTGGGGAATGAATTATGGAGTAAAGTAGACTTACTGGTATTCTCCTATAGACTTATTGTGATTTTAACAATGAAAGAAATTACATCATTGATGTGGAGGCAGTGGCCTGAGGGCAGGGAAATGGAAAAACAAATGTAGTACAGGGGTATTTTCGGTACTTGGAAATTGTCCTGCATGACATTGCAATGACAGATACAGGCCATCATACATCTTGCCATTACCTACAGAATTGGGTGGGAGAGAGCGTGAACTACAAAGTAAACTGTAATCCATGCTTAGTGGTAATGCTCCAAAATGTTCATTAATTGCAATGAATGTACCACACTAATGAGGGATGTTGTTAATGTGGGAAAGTATGGGAGATATTGGAAGCAGACCATGTGGGAATGCCATGTGTGAATCCCCTAAATTTTTAATGTAACATTTTTGTAATTTAAGTATCTTTAAAAAAAATAAAAATTAAAAAAAAAGAGAAAAAGAAAAAAGAAAAATGCAGAGTCTTTTAACCACCACCACAAGCAAGTTAATAACCCACAATTTCTCCCTGGCCTCTTTGTAGTCAACCCTTCTGGATCTCAACCCCTGACTAACACTAATCAGATTTCTATCCCTACTATTTTACTTGAATAATATTTGATTATATGGATATAATTCAGATATAAAAAGAAATGAGAGACCTCATTGGCCCCTGGAGCTTGTTGGCGCTCCAGGACCCTCAAGTCCGTCTCAGTTCGGGGACGCGGCGGCGCCGGCATGAAGAGCTCTGGGATATTTTAGGACCGTGGCCACCCTGACGAAATGCACGTGTTTGGGCAGAGATGCAGTGCGGGGATCCAGGAATGCAGTGAGGGACGGGTTATCTGGCTCCGGGTGCGGGCAGGAGGCGGAATGAGCGTGGGCAAGCCGCGCCTCGACCCTGGCCCCATTCCAGCCGGTCCCCGGCCCAGCGGTAGCGCCAGAAATGTATGAAGCATCTTGGACTCTGGTTCGTTTTCATGTCTAATCACCCACTAAAGCCCACTGTTCCTTCCTAGAATATAATTCTGATGACCAGTGAAGAATACCATATATGTTGTCCCTACTTTCAAGAAAACTACAGTCTAGTGCTGAAAAAAATGTGTGATGATTTGAAGCTAGGTGGACGCTGGAAAATCATGTCCTTAGAGATAATACATTCCTGTGGCTGTAAACCTACTGTAGGTGGGACCCTTTGATTTGATTCCTTCAGTAGTGTGTGACGCAGGGTGGGTCTTAATCCCCTTTCTGGAATCCTTTATAATCAGGATGAAAATGGAGATAGACAAAGAGAGAAACCTACAGAAGCACGAAGAGGAAGCCAGAAGCTGAAAGCAACAAAACACAGAAAAGAAAGGATCACCAGCAGCTGGTCTGGCATATTGCATTTTGGCAGCTCAACAGAATAAAACAAAATGAAAAATAATTACAAGAGAGAATGATGGATAATGTAATAGGGAAGTTATAGAGGAATGCAGGAACTGGCAGCTGTGGGAAGTGACTTATTCCTTGGGGAAATTGCATTTAATATTGTACAGTTTGGGGATTTTTGTGGATCCCAGAAAAGATCATCTTCTTAGAGCTAATCTATTCCTGTCAGTGTGGGACCCTTTGATTGGATTGGATTCATTTGGAAGGGACTTTGATTTGATTTCAGTGAGCCATGACCCAGAATGTGTTTTAACCCTCTTGTTGGAGTCCTTTGTAAATGGAGAAACATACAGTGAGACACAGAAAAAAGCAGGGAAGGAGCAACCCCAAAAGACAGAGAGAGAGGACCTGGAGGCTGAGGCTGTCATCAGTGGAGCACAGAGGCCCAGAAAGGGAACTCCTGTGAGGCTGAGAGAGAAGTCTGGACGAGAGGGGAGAGTGGAGCCGTTTACCTGATTGCCCACAGCTGAGCTCAGAGAGAGAGATTTGCTTGATGACTTGATTTGGGCAGAGCTGCCATTATGCACTGCCATGTGCCTGATTGCTCACATCTGTAGCTTGTGTGAGACAGCATATCTGATGATGTCTTCATTTGGACACTGCATGGACTCAGAACTGTAAGTTTTAACCTAAGAAATTCCCATTATAAACAACAAACCATTTCTGGCATATTGTTCCCAGTATTTTTTAGCAAACTAAAACAAATATAAAACCTGGAATGAAAGAATGAAATTGGGGGTAAGAGGAAATCTGACCGACAGAAATGGGTTGTATTTCTAAGGCAACAAGGAGAATGAAGGGCTAGTGAAGTGCTGGTGTGTTGGCTCAGTGACACCACTAGATTTCATTTAGGTAGCAGGTAGGATTCTGGCATGTAAGAAAGGTCATCTTTGGTGCTTATGGTGAAGGATATATTTACAGTTTTGAGTAGAGATGTGAGAATAAAAAGGGAGGACAAGGCACAGAGAGTGTAGACATTGCCTTGGAAGGATAAGGGAAGCAAAAGAGCTTACAAAATCAATGGATATTGGGAACTTTGGAGAGGGCTGCCTGACATATCTTGAAGAGATGCAGCTACTCTCAGAAACGATGAAGCAGAGAGAAAGCAGGGAAAAATACTCTCCTCTTTCATTCCAAATTTTCTCACATTGTGATTTTCTGGTGCTTTGAATCAGGAATCCTAACTATAATTCAGCAAGCAACCAAATTGAATAAGGCAGACAGTCCATAGGGATCAGCTTCCCCTGGCACAGACCAGAACAAAGAAGGGTGAAAAATGGCTTGGAACTCAAGGAATAAAAGAGTCCCCCATCTTTTTTTTTTCTACCCTGATATCTTGAGTGTAAGTCTTCGTTCTCATACATTTGCCCTAGGATTACCTACTGATGTTTTCACCACCAGGCATCGTGCTTTTATTTCAGGAAGAGGCAGCAGTAAACTACAGGGAAAAAAAATTACTCTTTGTTTTAAAAAAATTTCAACTATAAAAGTTAAATCCCAAAAAAAAAAAAAAAAAAAAAAAAAAAAGAAATGAAGTACTGATAACATGCTACAACAGGGATGAACCCCTAAAAGGTTATCTTAAATTAAAGAAGTTAAATACAAAAGGTCACATATGATAGGATTATGTTTTTAGGAAAACCCAGATTAGGCAAATCCATAGAGATAGAAAGTATATTAGTATTTGTCACAAGCTGAAAGGAGATGATGTGTGTTAGGTTGATTTATGTACCACAGAAAAATATATATATTCTTACTCCTAATCCATTCCTCTGGGTGTGAGCCCATTGTAAATAGGACCTTTTGAAGATGTTGTTTTGGTTAATAAGTGACCCAACTGAATGAGTTTGGGTCTTAATCCTGCTACTGGAGGCTTTAGTGAGAGAAAGCCATGTGGAGGAGAAGTTGGAAGTCAATGGAACTGAAGGAAAAAGGAGAGGGCATAGCTATGTGACAGATTTTCCAGCTAGCCACAGTGCTACCAGCATCAGGAGGAAACAAGTCTTCTAGTCTCTGAAAGCATCAAACAATTCCTATTGTTAAGCAACCCATTCTGCGGTATTTGTCCTGGCAGCAGGGAAGCTAAAGAGAGGAGTTATCTTTAAATTCTTTTAGGATGGTGTTACAGTTGGGCAGTTTGATGTAGTTATGAATTCCAAAAATATAATTGGATCATGCTTGTAAACTGATCTGTTAATCTGGGCATGATTAAGTTATGATTAGGGCGTTGACTGGGCCACATCAGTAGGGCATTGAGCCCCACGCCTTGGTGGGTGGGGAATCGAATATAAAATGCAAGGCAAAAAGAGTTGAATCAGTTTTGATATTGGAGAAAAGGCCCCAGAAGAAGAGAAGTGAGCCATTCGCCTGATAGTCTACAGCTGAACTTGTGGAGGAAACAGAACAGTCCTGGGAAGAGAGGAACCCAGAAGCCTGAACCCTGGCAAAGGACGGCAGCTGTCTTGCTCCAACACGTGACAAAGGACTTTGGTGAGAGAAGAAACTTAACGCTTTATGGCCTGGTATCTGTGGACTTCTGCCCCAAATAAATACCCTTTATAAAGACCAACCCATTTTTGGTATTTCACATTAGCACCCCTTTGGCTGACTCAGACAGGTGGTAAAGAGTTTAGGGGTAAATAGAAATCATGGTTTCAACACTGTGAATGTACTAACTACCACTGAATTGTACATTTTAAACTGGTTGGTTTTATGTTGTGTCAATTTTGCTCAATTCTAAAATAGACAACTCTGGTGTATATAGGAGGAATTAGAGGGTGGCAAAAGAAACAATGAGACTGTATAAGAGGCAAAGCATAAACACGGGAGGAAGATTCTGGTGACTTAACTTATGTTGTTTGAGTAGAGAGATGAGTGGAAAGATTAAAAATATTTAGGGAACCAAAGTTGACAGAACTTTCTGATGGCTTCTGTGAGGAGAGAAAATCTTAGGAAAATCTCCAAGTTTTCCCACGTAAGCAAAGGGAGCATGCAGCTGCCCGAAAGAGGGAATACTGGAAAAGGAACAAAATTTGAGGGAAAATATAAGCACTGTTTCAAACATGTAACATTTAAGATACATAGCATGGGTAGTCTGAGTATTCTGGACAATAAATACTCTTCATACAGAATATAAGGAAAAAGAAGGGTGGAATTAAAAATAAAAGAAGTACTTCATTAATATATGTGAACACATGTGAAGTTACTTATATACATACATGTGTATATAAACATATGAAAATATGCATAATGGTCAGAATGTTAGACACAAGTAGAAAACAACATCAGCTTAAAAACATTATTTTCCTTTGGTTCAAGACAGAAATTGTGAGAAATTTAAAGCACAGAAAAGGAAAACATTCCCATCTTATCATCTGTGTCAGTTCTTGAAGAGAAATGGGGCATACTTAATAGGAAAAAATTTTAATAATCTACCTTAATGTGACTGAAAGGAAAAGCAGAAATAGAACATAAAGTAAGTCTTACTATAGCAGAAAAAAGAGAAATTTAATTGCTATTTAGGTAAGTGCCTTCATGACTTGAAGATCTCTTTGTCTGCTTACCTTTTAAGTTAGGAATTACTATTACTGCCATTTCAAAGAAATAACTAAGGTTCAAAGAAGAGTCATGCCCAAGGTCACATAAATAAAAAATTGTGAAAATTCAAATACAGGTTAACACAGCTCAACCCTGAGTTAATAATTACTATCTGAAGATGGAGAAACATTGGATTCCTCTAGGTTCTTGGCTATGATGCATGAAAGAATTTATGACCACGCCAGGTTAGTTAAGCCAGTAAAAAGAATCTATTTGGCAAATGGGGGAAAGAACAGCGCTTGCTGAGAAATGGGAGAGAAAGATGGAAATACACACCAAGACTTGGTGGGGGCCCCTCTAGGCAGGGAGAGTGGGCTCTGCCTCATGTGATTACCTTTTAAACTGCTAATTATTCTACCCCCTTGCTATTGGTAAGGGGATGGGGCCCAGTGTTTATTGGTTACCCCACCTATGGTGTGGGCCACTGGTGAGACCTTTCTGGAGTATCCGTGGCCAAGGGGAGGTACTGGAAAGAGAAACTAAGACCTCAAGGTTAAACTCAAGGTCCTTGCAAGGTCTTGCAGCCATGTTGTCTACTGGCCATGTGGTCTGCCAGCCATGTTGTCTGTCAGCCGTGCTGTGGGTCATCTTCTCCTCCATTACCCTGTACTAACCTGCCTCAACTCCCCTCTCAAAGAGTTCACGCCTTATTCTGGAGGGTGCTGAGGGATGATGATCATTCTTCTGAGTTACTTCCTGCTGGTTAGGGCAGTAGTCCCTGCCTGACAGGGTGTAAACTTCTCTTAACTATTCTACTGAGGTTGAGGGAAGACGTGTCTGACACTTGGTTGGATCTGGCTGAAATGCCTGTGTGACTAATATCTTGTTTTGGAAGGCATTGATTCTGGAAGAAATAAATGTAGTTAGAAATTTGAAGATATATGGTCCCACTGAAAGTATAAAGAGGATAGTGGTAAGTGGGTCCAAAAAGGGGGATCAGCTATGGCACACTAGACCACGAGAGTGATAGAGGCCAGGGGCCTTAAGTGGCTGCATCCCCCTGAAGCAGGTGGGCTTCATCTTGAAGGTTTGAATGCTGTTGAGGACTATTCCAGAGCAATTTATATAGAAACAGCATTTTTCCTGAGAAATAGGCATGCAACCCCCCCCCCCCCGTGTGCTGTTAGCATGTTAAGAGCTCTGCGATTTTGCAGCAAGAGAGTTTGTTTGCTGTTTTAGGACTTCTAAGGCACAGCTAGTTTCTTCTGTGCTTCTAAGGCACAGCTAGTTTCTTCTATGCTGTTAGTTAGCTTTAGGGAGAGAATGTAATAGATAATGGGGTTCAGTATAACTTGCCAATCCCAGTTTTCTGTGGTGGTGGTTATGCTTAAGACAGCTACCTAAGAGGGGGATGAGAAGAGGCATTGCCCTTTTAGTTATTGTATAGGGAGAAACTACAGGAAATGAAAACAGACAAGGTTTCTTAAGGGGTGCCTGGTTTGCTCTTCCCCTAGCAATAGGTGTTTGGGCTAGAGTTAGAGGGAACAGCTGACTTTGACACAGACACTACTTAGCTTTGTCTCTTGAAGAGGTGTTTCAGGCTGTCCAATAACTGGCACTCCTACGTCCCGTCAGGTGCTTTTGGTGAGCTGGTACTTCCTTGGGCAGCTGACTTACTTGGGTTAAGTGTACCCAGCTGGCAATTCCTTTAACTTTGATACCTACAGGAGAGATCAGAACCACAGAATAAGGTCCCTTCCATTTTGGCTCTAATTGAGAGTGAGGCCTGTTCTCCTGCTAGGCTTTGATCAGGACCTGGATTCCAGGTCATGGGTTTTGCCAGTTCTCCCCAGGGTATGAGTGGGACAGGTTCTGGAATAATGGCTAGGAGGGAGACCTGGGTTAAGCATATCTTTCACCTGATGTGAGGTGAAGACTGAAAGGTCACCTCCAAGTTAATTTGGTGGTCTTTTTAATTAAAAGGACTGGTGCCCCTACTGCTCTCAGGCAAGGTGACCATTCTTTTATCTTACAGGCATGTTTATTAACTACTTAGAAAATGAACTTTACCAGGACTTTTAACATGTTCAAAATCCCTCTGCATATTATCTAGAATAGAAAAGATATCACCATAGTCATCAGGCAGATATCTAGAACAGGAGAGATATAGATACAGTACTTAGTACTAATTGATGCACTACCCAATGCATAAGTTTCTCTTTGAGCTGCAGTTTGTGGTTGTTCTGAACCACTCGTTGGCGGAAGGGGAACGCTGAGCGGCAAGCAGCATTTGGGGGCCCAGACGGCGTGGAGGGCGCACGGAGGAAAGACCACTGCGGAGACGAGGTAAGTACGCAGGTCTAATTTATTAAGGGAAGTACAGATGCTTATATAGGGTTATGAGCGGGGAAAGAAGGCGGGGCTGGCCGTGATAGGCCGGGGGCAGTTTCCACGCCCTCTAAGGTGTGGCCTTGGCGGTGTGGCTCTCCCTAGCTGTGTGGGGAGGGGGGAGGGTGAGTGTGGGCAGGCTTCTTCTGGTTATCAGCAAGCAGATGTTGGCTGCCTGGGCGAGGCTGAGGGCGGTGCGCCCGTTCCATGGCTGAGGGCAGTACGCCCGTTCCAGCCACCCTACACCCGAGTGGTGGGCTGCGCATATCCCCCACTGGGCGCGGCTATGCCTGCTGGCCAGACTTCAGCCTGCCTTACCTCATTTCCCCGTTCTTTTTTATTTATGAGCTAGTAGCTTTTGATTTTGGAGAGACTGCAGAATGTGGCACGCACCATAGAAGACGCGGAAAAGGAGTTAAAAGGCGCTGGGTGATGGGATAGGTGAGTGGCTGCCTGGCCCTGGAGAGCAGCGGCTGTAGTGGTGGGGCTTAGGGCGAACGAAGTTTTGGAGGATCTGTTTCTTGCGAGGTCTTGGACTGGAGGAAGCAGGAGTGGACGGTGTTGAGGGCGGGTTCTCAGAGCTGAATCTGCTTGAGGGCGAGGGCAGCAGGGGGAGCCGAGGTAACAGGCGGCGCGGGGTTCCTGTGGGGAGAAGGGGCGGAGGGGGGCCGGGAGGACGAGGGGGGGTGGCTGAGGGAGGAACGGGTGCGGGGGGGTTGAAAAGGCTTGGGGGGGTCTTCGGTGGTGGCGAGGCACTGGTAGTGGACCTGTACAAATGAGGTGAAAATGGCATTAGCTTGATCTTTTGCGAGTTGGACGATCTTTTTGATGGCCCATGGTCCGACTGCCAGTGCGACAAGAAGAATGATTAGGGGGCCTAGAATAGGGAGGATGTAGGGGAGGAATCCTTGGAATCCCCAGGAGAGGCCTCCCCCCTGGGCTTCTAGTCATCAGGCAGATATCTAGAATAGGAGAGATATAGATACAGTACTTAGTACTAATTGATGCACTACCCAATGCATAAGTTTCTCTTTGAGCTGCAGTTAATAGATCTAAGCTCCAGGTATGCAATATTATACATGATATCCCTCCATGGGAGCAGGCCATAATGTCAGTTGTGTTTAAATTCTACTCACAGTACTCTGGTAATCATTGCTCCACTTGGTATGTCCTTCACACAGCCAGCATACTGCAGCACCATTAACCCTAGAGAGAAGCTAGGAAAGGGGTCCAGTATTCCACTGGCCTGGTGCATAGCACCCTTCAGCACTATGAAACAGTACCAGTTTGGAGGCATTGTCCATTGTGCATCTCGCCATATGGAGCCATCGCTGGCTGCTGCAGGAGTTTGAAACTGCAATGTACTTTCCATCTACTTCAGGAACACAACCAGAGATGTAGTAGATACCTTTATTGCTTTATGGGTCATTGACCAACCTAGCCAATAACTCCAATGAAGAGGCAACCTGCAGTATATTGAAGGCCAAGTTTGAATGAACAAGAGTTTGACAATGCTGAAGTTTCTTTTGATTTTTAAACACTTTCTAAACACTTCCAATGCTATGTGTAACATATTAAATGAACTTGACTTTTTAGTACTTTGCTTTTTACTTCTACACTTTTACTATGATGACGTTAATTACACAGGTATTTTATTTTAGCAGCACAGGAAAACTAACTTTCTCAGTTGTTTTATGAAAACTGAAGATTCCCAATGGAATTAAGATTATCTTTCCTTACCACCAATTTAACATGCAGATTGAAGTGGACTCTGACAGGTTTTCCTATTCTGAAGTTACTTTTTGCTATTAATATCAGTTTAGGTTTCTAATTCATAATGGCTGCTTGGAATTAGTCATTTAAATTCTTCAGTTTAGAAGAAAACTCCTTATAATTAACCATAGACTGGTTACTTTACCTTAAGATAAGCTTATTAAATTACAGTTAACAAACAATGAAATTTACTTTATCCATTTAAGAGAGAGCAGATCTACATTTTCTTCTTTAGCCTAATATCGTTAAACATGAACATACAACTTTCATCATTTTAAAGATTTAGTACATATAATGTTAATTTATTTACTTGGTACTCTACAAAACATAGAGATAACTCCCAAGCTAAATAAATTGAAACCATTATAGTTTATGCAAGGAATGTTCTTTTTCCTTCCTTTACAGGAGGCTAAAACTTTAAAAAAAAAATAAAATTCTAAAACTGAATAATCTTAAAAGCATACTGACTGCTAGGTTCTTGAATATATTACAGTTGTTTAATTTGCTTTAATTATAATTTAGAAAAGATCTTTTCATAACTTTCAAGGACTTTTCCTTTACTTACTGAAATTTGGTAATAATAGAACTATGAACTACCCTTATTTTAAGGCTGTTAAAAGTTTAAATTTGGGATTTATAGGACAAACTATGATTCTTAATTCTCCCTGCCTAGAAGAGTTTTAATCTATTACACCTAATCCCTCCCTCAGAGCTCTTGCAAAGAGAAGGCCCTGGGGGCTGTGTAGGTAAAAGAGCTCAGGAAAATCTTTTTCCATTTCTCAATAGTTCCTACATTTAGATTTCTATATGACCTTTCCATCCTGCTTAGCCTAATTTGGGCTCTAGGAATATTCATCACATACATAACTGCATTATTTAATTTTTAACAATTTGAATAGAGCTCTTTTAAGAATTTTTATTTGTTAATTCACTATTATGATCCTGATGTATGAAGATATACACTGAGCAAATAGGCAGACACGAATAGAGCTTGACACAGAAACACAACTTATTAAAGTTACTTAAAACTTTCATTCTGTTACAAAATAAGTTTAATTAAAATAATATTAGAAAGATTTCTTTGAAGGCTTTTTTTCCCCTCTAATTTGCACTGTGACCATGCAGTTTTTCACAAGAATTTTTTTCCTTAATTATTGGCATATAACCAAATGGTCCCCAATGCTTTAATACAATTTTTCTTCACTTCAGAACTTTGCTTATTTCCCACTGTGACTTTAGCAGACCTTGAATGAGCAAGACTAATTCTATGTATACTCACTGAGGCTATCGAAGCCTCAGGGAATCTGGTTTCTCTCTTGAATTGTTGCTTTTAGGAACCCCCAACAGTCAAGGCAGGAGACCTCCCTCACTTGCCAGTCCTCAGAGATAACAGGACTCTGGTAGCCTCTGGACTGGAAGAGTGGACGTTCAACCCCGAGGGTTGAGAATTCCACCAGGCAGCAATTTAGTCCATGCTTGGAGCAATGAGAGAAAGCAGGGTCACTAATACCAGTGCAAGGACAGGAGACAGGAGTATCTCAAGTTTGCTTTCCTCTGAGTTTATAAGAGGCAGAAGCTGTCAGGAAATAAACATAGGCAAAGACAATGGCTGAGGCTAGACTTGAAGTAACCATAAACTAAGGCAAACTCAGTTCATAATTATCACCACAATAGCTGAAGTTTAAGGGCTAGGTGAACTTAGTTACAAAATAACCATAATCAAAGGTGAGTTTAGTTTAAGATTACCATTACAATAGCTAAATCTAGGCCATATCCACCCAGTTGTAATAATTTCAGTTACTATTCTTTGGCTGTTTTATAATATGAAGGCATCTATATAATGATCTTAACTCCTAGTTACAGTTTCTAGTAAGTTTTCAAGTAAAAACAGTTTGAGCAGTTTCATTCATTAAGCAACTAAAACAATTTATTAGTAACAAATTTATTAAGTTTTTCTTTTCCCACAGTTGAGTTAATTCTACTTATGATTTCTTTATATATCAATTTTAATTGTAAGATGGCATTGATATTTAAAGACTCATTTTTTTTTTTAGGTTACCTTTCACAGTTATCCAATTTGTAACAAGCAAACCTCAAATCTGATTTACAATTTTGTATGCACAAGCAGACTAACAAAGTTAAAGCAAGCACAGATTAGAACAGAAGACAGAATTGTAGACACTTAGCTTCGTTTAGGGAAAGACTTGACTTTAGCATGACCTGTACACAAAGCTCCTAGTGTCTGTGCACATCAGAAACTTTGTGCAGGACCCTTGGGCAGAAAAAGCTTGGGCAGCTGCTAGATACAGAGCTATGGGGTCTAGGGAAGCCCTGCACCCAATGACACATGGCTTGGGGGTGTACTCCATTAGATACTCCAACAAGGGGTAAAAGCTTGCCTGCCTTTTTTGCCGGAAGGATTAGAGTGTTACAAGGAAATAGTCAGGAAGCTAGGAAAGCCAGGAATCTTTTAATTCGTAATGCATGGCACATGAAGAGGTTCTTTATTCTACAGGAGAGTCTTAGTAATTTAGAGTACATTTCCTCATCCCTTTAAGACAGGAATTATCATCCTTTTTTTGTTCCACAGACCCCTTGTTAAAAATTCCTGCTTTAAGGAGACATGACCACGTGGTCATGATCTCTGGCTTTCAGATCTGCCTGTCCTCTCCTCTCTTACATAGGTTTAACTGGAATTAAGTGTTTCATATGGGCCCATTCTTGGCCATACTGTGGTCACATGGTGTGGCAGGAAAAGATTAGACTAAGCAGGTTGTACTAGTTTAAGAGCCGCCAATTATCCTAGGGGAGGAAAGCTTTCGTCAGATTGGATGGCATCCCACCACTGTCCTGACAGAATGGGGTTGCTTGCTGAGCCAGTGTCCTGGGAATCGGGAGCCCTGCTCACTGTCCCACGTTTTGGGGATCAGGAGCTTTGTCTCTGGGCGTCCCCAGAGCCTTAGAGGATTTGGAGGCATCTGGGTCAAGTTCCCATACCGAAACACCCAAGCTAGGCTTTCCCACTAGGAAAGGGGCTGGCTAAGGACCTTTAAATGCTTTTGCCTACTTTGCAGCAGTTTTAGGAGCTGGCTATGAGTTAGCTCAACACATAACTGCTTCCAGGGGCCCAGTTCCTCAGTTAGACCTGACAGTAAAAGCCCATAAAAAAACTAGAGACTAATTGTCCTGTGATTTGACACAAACACCCTCAGGGGCCATCCCCCCATCCCAGACAATCTCTGGACATCTCCAGGGTGGAGGAAGAGCAAAGCCTTAGGGCACTGCTGAGGGTGGGGTTTAGGCTCCCTTTAACAAATGGATTTTCAGTTTCTAAGGCATTCTAAAGCATCTCACAGACCCAGAATGAGATCAGTGGTATTTGGAGGATCAAAGGCACCTTTAATTAAAAGTAGTTATCTAGCAACCTAAGGAAACAATACAATGGATGATAGCAATTCTGAATTTAGAATGTTTGTTAAACTCCCTGGGGACTCCTGCTTGATTTAGGCCATGTGGCCAGTCAGGTCTCCAGAGCTTTTTTACCCACAACCCAGAAATTCCTTGGATCTACACAGCATAGGAACTAGCCCCTGTCACCTCCAGAGAGGGAGCCAGGAGTTTGGGCAGACCAAGTTTATGTCTTTTGGGAGCTTATCCAGGAACCCCTTAGCCACTAATCTCCTTTAAAATGGCAGAAGCAAAAGAGGACACAGACAGCCCTTAAACTCACCAGTTTCTGGCAGGGGTCTGGGAGCACCACTCACATATATTTCTCCTGGCTGGCTTACCAAATGAAGACAGGGAAACTCTGGATTCCTCTAGGTTCTTGGCTATGATGCATAAAAGAACTTATGAACAGGCCAGTTTAGTTAGGGCAGTAAAAAGAATTTATTTGGGATATGGGGGAAAGAACAGACCTTGCTGAGAAATGGGAAAGAAAGATGGAAAAAAAACACCAATACTTGGTGTGGGCCCCTCTAGGCAGAAAGAGTGGGGCTCCGCCTTGCCTAGTGTGATTACCTTTTAAACTGTTAAGTATTCCACCACCTGGCTAATGATAAGGGGATGAGCCTCAGTGGTTATTGGTTACCCCACCTATGGTGGGGGGCAATTGTGAGGCCTTTTTGGAATATCTGGGACCAAGGGGAGGTCCCAGAAAGAGAAACTGGGATCTTAAGGTAAAACTCAAAGTACCAGTAAGGCCTTGCAGCCATGTTGTCTGCTGGCCATGTGGTCTACCAGGCATGTTGGCTGTCAGCCATGCTGAGGGTCGTCTTCTCCTCCATTACCCTGTACTAACCTGCCTCATATCCTCTACTGCATATGCTATCCCATTTAAGCATTACCATACTCCCAGTGATTATCACTTGCTACGGAGGGACAAAGAGCCAGGAATTATATCAGCTGTTTGGACTTCTATAACTTGTTTAAAATTTCTGTGTCTCTGTTTCATCAACTCTAAGCTGTGAACCATAATGGAAATTTACTCTGAGGGGGGATTATGTTGATTAAATTAGGTTATTCATATTAGAAAAATGTCTGGCACATAATCACCATATAATTTCCTTTTCCCTTTAGTATACAATTATGGTGTCTCATTTTCATTCAAATATGTAAAAGAACATTCTTCACTAATTGGCTCCATTTCATCACCAATTCAGTCACAAACCTATTGCAATCTTTTCCCCTCTTCATTCCTCTAAGGGCAAACAAGGATCTACTACCTGCAAAGTCCATTCAACACTTCCATTACTTACCTTGCTGTATCCCTCCACTACATTAGCCACTGTTACTCATCTGGTGCCTGGAACAGTAACTTTGTAGCCTTTGATCTTAGCAAACAAGGTACTCACAGAGTAAATAAAAAACACTCACTTCAAGATGGCAAAATTAATAAAAATTAACTCTCTAATTGCCAGCAATGATAAGCCTTCAATAAATAAAATCAATACAAATTTTTGACATTAACTATGTATGTTCCATTTTAAAATAATTACCTCTTAATTAAAAAAGAGAGCATATACATTGAGTTTAGTACTTATTAAGGTTTCATTGGCTTACCTGTTCTAAGCAGTCTTTCAGAAAAATTCTCTCTTCCACTAAGAGCTGTCCATTTATGCCCTTTACTTTCTCATATTTAGGAAATGCCTCTCTTTCTATTAATTTCTTGATGTCAATAAATGTCTACCAATAGTTTTGTAGTCTTGACTTGGTTTTGTTGATTATTTTATACCTTTGAGTATACCAGTGGTTTTTATACCACCAGTCATTATGCTTGGGAATGCCACATAACACAGTCTATGAAAAATCACAAAAATGTAAAAAGAAAATAAGTCTGAAAGAACAGATCCCAGCCCTGCACTTAAGTAGACTTTTCTAAAATGAGAAAAATAATAGAAAACTAATCCCAAACCAAGCTGAAAGAAAGAAATAGTAAAGATCAGGGCAGAAATAAATGGAATCAAAAAGAAAAAAACAATAGAGAGAATCAACAAAACCAAAAGTTGTTTCTTTTAGAAGATCAACAAAATCGACTCACTCTTATCTAGGCTGACAAAGAAAAAAAGAGAGAAGATGCAAATAAAGAAAGTCAGAAATGAGAGGGGTACAACACCACTGACCCCACAGAAAAAAGAGAGATCATAAGAGGATATAATAAACAACTGTATGCCAATAAACTAGACAATGCATATGAGATGGAAAAATTCCTAGAAACATGCAAACTACTTATACTGATCCTAGAAGAAATAAGACCTCAGCAAACCAATCACAAATGAAGAGATTGAAACAGTCATCAAAAACCTCCCAAAGATGAAAAGCCCAGGACCAGAAGGCTTCATAGGTGCATTCTACCAATCACTCAAAGATGATCTAATACCAACATTGCTCAAACTCTTTCAAACATTTGAACAGGAATGAATAATACCAAACTCATTCTATGAAGCCAACATCACCCTAATACCAAAACCAGATGAAAATATTATAAAAAAAGAAAATTACAAACCAATATCTCTAATGAATATAGATGCAAAAATCTTCAACAAAATGTTTGCAAACAGAATCCAAAAACACATTCAAAGACTAATACACCATGATGAAGTGACTTTTATACTAGCTATACAAGAGTAGTTCAACCCAAGAAAATTAGTCTAATAAAGCACATTAATAAATTGAAGAAGAAAATTTTCATGATCCTCTCAATTGATGCAGAAAAGGCATTTGACGAAATGCAGCACTCTTTCTTGATAGATATACTCCAAACTTAGAAATAGAAGGAAGCTTTCTCAATATAGCAAAGTATGTATATGAAATACATATGAAATGCATTGTCCTCATCATTGAAGACTGAGAGCTTTCCCACTGAGAATAGTAACAAGACAAGGATGCCCACTGTTGCTATTATTATTTAATATTGTACTAGAAGGTCTAGCTAGAGCAATTAGGCTAGATAAAGAATTAAAAGTCACCAAATAGGAAAGGAAGAAGGAAAACTAACACTATTCTCTGATGATACAATCCTATATCTAGAAAATTCTGAAAATCCACAATAAAACTAATAGAATTAGTAGATGAGTACAAGAAAGTCATGGGATATAAGATTAATATGCAAAAATCAAGAGTGTTTGTATACCCTACTTTCTATACGGTACTGATATGCATCTGAAGAAGAAATCAGAAAAAAATTCCATTTAAAATAACAACTAAAAGAATAATATGTTTAAGAATGAGCTTAACCAAGGACATAAAGGACCTGTATTCAGAAAACTACAAAACATTGCTAAAGGAACTAAAGAAGACTTAAAGAAATGGAAGGACATTCCATGTTCATAGACTGGTAGACTAAATATCATTAAGATGTCACTTCTACCCAAACTGATTTACAGATTCAAAGCAATCCCCAATAAAATTCCCAATAGCCTTTTTGCAGAAATGGAAAAGCCAATTATCAAGTTTATTTGGAGGAGTAGGGAGCCCCAAATAGACAAAAATCTATTAAAAAAAAAAAAAAAAAGAAGAAGAACGAATTTGGAGGGCTCTCACTTCCTGATTTTACAGCATATTATTTAGCTACAGTGGTAAAAGCAGCATGGTACTGGCATAAGGACAGATAGATTGACCAATGGAATCGAATTGAAAACTCTGAAATAGACCTTTATATCTATAGTCAAGTGACTTTTGACAAGGTTATCAAGTCCTCTCATTTCACCAGAATAGTCTATGCATGGAGAACTGGATAGCCATATCCAAAAGAAAGAACTAGGACCCCTGTCTCACACTTTATATAAAAATTAACTCAAAATGAATTAAGGGCCTAAATACAAAAACAAAAACCATGAAACCCCTAGAAGTAAATTTAGGCATTCTTAGTGGCATTATTCACAACTGTCAAAAAATGGAATAACCAAAGTGTCCGCCAACTGATGAGTGGATTAACAAACAGTAGTATATGCACACTATGGAATATTAAGCAGCGGTAAGAAGAAATAAAGCCGTGATGCATATGACAACATGGATGAACATTATGTTAAGTGAAGCAAGGCAAACACAAAAAGGTAAATACTGTATGGTTGTGCTTTTAGGAACTGAATATATTGTGTAAACTCATGGAATTAATAATTAGAATATAGGCCACCAGAAAATAGAATGAGATTAGAGATTGGAAAGTTGAGGGTTCATCTGTGCGTGATTGGTATAAAGTTTGTAAATCTTTGGAAATGAATAGAAATGGTGAAAGACATCATAGTTTTTGTAACAAGCAGAGTTATTATATGGGTATGATAGTGGTTAAAAGGGAAAGTCTAAGGCCGTGTATATTACTAGAAGGAAAGTAAAAAAAAATGTAACATGGGGCTGTATAGCATAGTGAAACCTCATGTGAAATACAAATATGGGTAATATTGTATATATAAAAGGATTTTTACAAAATATAAATATAAATAAACAAGGCAGATGGAAACAATTGCAGCTATGTACAGCAGTAGAAGCATAAAGAGATTAAGAGTTCATATGTTTTTGTTTGTCTTTTTATCCTTATTATTATTATTGTAATAATGAAAATGTTCTAATAACGATTGAAGTGATGAATGCACAATTATGTGATTATATCAACTACCACTGAATGTACACTTTGGGTGCATTTATTCTTTATTTATATGTATCAATAAAATTGATTTGTTAAAAAAGACAATATACTTATGTAAGGTGACATTATACAAAAGAGGCTCAGTTCCTTGACTTGTTTATTTTTCTCAAAAATAAGTCAAAGAACAGTGTCATATTCTTCTTTAATTTTCTATGAATTTCTTGATATAGTTAGAATAATGTGAATTGTAAATAAGCACTTTCAGAGTTTTAATGATATTTCTACAGACTCTGTTATGTAATGGAAATCACCAACTCTTAATCTCTTGTGTGTACTGATAACCATGTGTCATCATACAAAGTATACTTTCATGATTCTATCACAACAGCTTTTAACATGCTGGTTGTTTAAAACCGACTTTAAAATGAGAATTTCATTCTGCCAAAATGGATACTCATTTTGGTCTAACGATTCATTCCAGGGAGGTGAGGCTGCCTGATTTGAGAAGACACAAATATTATAAGCGTTTCTAAGTTTTGAAGCCAATATCTGAGATAATCTCCTGTGACTCTTTAAAGTTCAATTTTTCTAAATAATGAATGTCAATTTGACTTCAGATTCTAACTCCAGGGAATAAAGTTTTATCTTTCTCTTTAAGCTGTTGGGCTCAGCCAGCCAATATATTGATGGACTATTCTACAACTGTCTTTCTGAGAGTTTAGAGCTGAGACTCATTCTCTTGAGTCATAGGTTGATTAACAGAGGAAATTAAATGAGAAGATGTCATGTCACTAAGCCTGTGACCATCTGAGTGAAATCCCTCATCATGTTGAAATTACCACTTGTTGATGATTTGAGAATCTTTTCTCAATGGCCACTTCTATTACAGAACAAGACTACAGAACAATCTAGAGCCTAGGACATTCTGTCTTCCGGCCCTCATGGCTTCCAACAGGAAAAGCAAGTATCATTGTTTTTCCTAGAGTTACTTCCCTGACTGTAGTTTCCTATGACCACAGATTAGTTCTTCTACTGGGAAAATGGACAGCACTACAATATGTCTTCTGTGCCAGAAAAATTCAGGAACTTGGTAATATTTTCTGATTTTTCCTGAAAGTGTTCCTCAAATCCTTTCTGGCTACTTTCCAGTTTCTTTCACATGTCCTTGTCGGACCTTCTCTTCCTGGATCTCTGAGACACAGCCTTTCACTTTCTCATCTCCCTTTCCACTTAAAGAACACCAAACCTTAGCTCATCAGGACTCCCTAAACCATATCTGCATTTCTTATTATGTTCCACTGGACTTTTGTCCTCACATTCTCTGATCAACTAGTTAGGGAGGCTGGTTTTTACTTGATGAGGAATGTTACTCATTGAAAATGGGGACTCCTTGAATTTTGAATTTTGACAGACAATAAGATTGTTAAGTATTCAGTTTTTGGTGGCCCAATCCTTCCACATTTATTCTGTGCTGTGGACCTAGCCACAAGGACCCAGCTCCTTAGAGTAAGAACGCCAAGGGCTTCAGTCCATCATTGCCTTGACCTGTAAGGCTCTCTCAGCCAATATGCTGACTGCCTAATACATAACTGCCTTTCTGAGAGGGCAGATCTGAGTCTCACTCTCTTAAATGAAAAATGGAGCACAATATTTAGAGTCACAGAAAAACACTAAATTAGGAAATGTCAATATTCCTTTCTTCTGGGCCTCAAATCCCATGTGCTTCAGATAATTGATTTTTCTATTTTTATCTATTTGTAATCTGATCCATGCTGAAATAATTAATGTAAAGAACATTTGGAGATAATAAGAACTAGGGAAAGCTCTGAGGAAAATTCCATGGTCACTGCATTTTGTTTACTATGAATGTTATCACCTTTCATGAGCTTTGTCCCATTGCAGAAAATACCACATGCTCACAGAGAGTTTATATTGGCTGAGTATTTATGACAAATCATTGTGGTCACCCATGCATGTCCTATAACTATGGAAGTACTTCAACTTCCACTACTTTTAACGTCATTTATCTATCCATTTATACATTCATTGGAAAACATTGTAAAGCAACTACCTTTGGACAAGTATCATACATATGTTGAAGTAAGCCTCATATTCTAATCATTGGTACTTAAGTACTTGTCACCTTCACAACACTGTTGGTCTAATTAGATCTAAAGAGTTGACATTTGATACTTGTCTCCATACTTGAAACCCCTCCCAGAATTGTTTGTTTTGTGCTCTGGTAATACAATAAGATCACCAACATCAAAATATCAGTAGAAAGGAAGATAATTATTTGTTGTGCTGCTTGAATTCAACTTTATTCCCCACTTCTATTAAGATAGCCTTTGAAGAAAACATGAATGCCAAAATGGGTTTCTGGTTATTTTTATTTATTTTTTTTCTGTCTGCTATTCAAGGCAAATGGAAAGGTAAACAGCCTTGGGGGAAACTCCTGAGATCTCCTTTCTACAGACTCCTCTATCTTCTCAGTAATGGCCAAAGATCCCCTCCTTTCACATCCATTATACACCTGTAATCACTCACTCAAACTCTGGGCTGAATTGAAAGCACAGTGTTCTTTCTTGGAGGTAAGTGAAAATTTCTGTTGTTTGCCTTTCACCATTTCTTTAAATATTAGCATAAGGGCCTTGATTCCTCCTTGAAATAAGGTGTAATTCATCAGAAGGCTTGTGTACAAGACCTAAGATAAGATGATTAAAAAGTCTCATTGTGTGGTTAATATCTGCCTCACAAATTTTTGTGCTTCTGTTCTGGAATAAAAGATTTTAGGTTTGGGGTATATAATCAGTAGTTTCTCTAATATTCTCTGAAGATGATGGAGTATTCTAAGGCTAAGAGGTGAGTCCTTGTGGCCAGGGCTATCTGACAGAGTAAATGTGGAAGAACTGAACCAATTTCTCTGACTAATTTTGATTCTAAATTTACAGTTCTTACAAATTTTCACATCTCTAAGAGAATGCCTTTTACTCACTATTTTTTTGTTATTATTAAATACACAGAAGTTATTTACTTTCAAAAGTATATTACAAACCCAGAAATAAAATTTATTTTTCATATTGTAGTTCTTTGTGGCTGAATCTTAATTAATTTGGGACAATCCCCTGGAGTGCAGATTACATACTGGATAGGACTCATAAGTAATTGTTCTAAACAAGGTAAGTGGTTAGTGCTCTAAATCAAGGCTCAGAGTTATTTAAGTTTTTGATAGGAAGAGTGGCAGGGGTGGGTATGGTGGGAAGTTAATTCAAGGACAGTAAAATTTACCTTCTAAGCAGGACTGTAACATTTTATTCCAAGATTTGTGGGATACACCAAGATTAAATTTGCCTGATATCTCCAAAGATAGAGATCCCAGGAAGGACTCACAGTTCAAGGGAAATATCAGAGTTTATTCTAATATAGGTAGCAAAGTAGATGTTGGAACTCAAAAAAGTCTGAGCCTGAATGTAGAAACATTGGTCAGGATTCCATCTGATGATAAAGAAACAGGCAAGAAGATTGGTAACACATAGATCATGGAGAATGGTTGCTCAGGTAGGTGCACGGCAACAGCTCAAAAAAATATAATGTAGGACTGTCTTTAATTGTTTGTACAAAACACTGACTTACAAAGAGCAGAGACTCAACAATATTTCTTGAATGACTTTATGGATGAATGGGTGAATGGATGGATGGTGTTTGTACATTTACACAAATTGTGGGGTATTCCCTCCAAAGCAGCGATGTGTACATGTTAGTAATTTCAGCAAAAGCAAAGCCCTCTGTCTGGCTATTACAACTACTGCAAAAAAAAAAAAAGTGAAATGCATTATATATATATATATATATATATATATATATATATATATATATATAAGCACTCCACCTCCTCCTTTTCTCTCCCAGTTCCTGGCCTCCATAATGCATTTCACTTAACTACAACTTGAAGTTGCCCTTCTGTGACTGGAGATAATCCCCAAGTGTTTTGCTATAATTCTCTCCAATTCATGAATTCATTTAGCAATTATTGATGGAGGCTCCATTATGCATTGCTCACTGTGTGTGTGTGTGTGTGTTATGAGGACAGAAAGTAATAGCAAAATTTCTGCCCTCCATGAAACTGTACTGTCATTGGAGAGACAAGAAACACACCACACAGGAGTTGCTGTAAGACCTGAGCAAGGTAGAAAGGCAAATGATGTCACTAATTTACAATGCATTGATTAATTGTTACACAACAAAGGAAAGTAAATATGGTTTTATGTCTTTAACAAGATAGAGGTAAATTACAGTAATGAATTCACTTACTTAGCTTTATTTTCATCATTTGAAAAAATGGGGTAATACTGATTTTTCTAGAGATTTATCTGAGAAAAAAGAAGGGAGTGGAGTGATAAAAGAGGAATAAGAAGTAAATAAGACAGAATTTCAAAGTAAATAAGAAATAAATCAATGAAGAGGAATATGAAAAACATCTGTATCAACAAGTCAGGGAAACAGGAAGTTTCCTGAGGTGGTCAGGAGCAAACAGAGCTCTCTGGCCTCACAAGGCTCTCCGGCCTGAAGAATGGTGGTTGATGTGCCCAGAGGGTGGTTAATGCCAGATTAATGCCTTGAAATCCTAATGAGAAGTTTGATTTTTTTCTTTAAGCATTGTGGTATGGAAGGAAAAAAACACTTGTTTTGAAATCAAATGACAAAAATTCAAATCCTCGCTTTTCAAAAACTGATCAGTATGGGACTCTAGAAAAGGTGTATAATCATTGGGCTTAAATGTTTCTACCTGTGAAGTGAATTCAGTGGTCTCTTCCATAGTTTATCTCCCACTTTCATAACACACACGCATACACAGTGGAAAACAAGTGTGAAAATCATTTGTACAAGACCAACTACCACAATAACACAGCATGCTAACATTAATCAGTAAAGAAACAGTCAGAGGATTTTTTCTTGGGGGAGCAATAAAACAGGTGATATAAGTGAGCAGAAATTTGCATCAGCTTTTCCAAGTTATCCCCTAGAATTCCTAAAAGATGATGAGGAAGGTTGTGGAACGCAAGGTCCCAGCTAAAGAGATGACATATTTAGTCATGGGGCAAATCTCCAACAGGCCTTTATCATTGATGATAGCATTAGTCATTGTCCTTATCAAGACAGAGCCCACTTGGGCTTATCCAGAGCTCAAAGATTGTGCAGCAGAGAGCCAGGGGAAGCAAGGACTCCATGGAAACATTGAGGGCCCATATTACACCTATGAAAATGAAGTTCTGACAAAGCAGGAAAGCTACAGCTAGAGAAAGACAACAGGGTGATGCTTCTTGGCTACTGTTGTGGAAAGAAGAGATTTCGGTCCTGTTCCTACTTTTATTCCTAAAGAACTCAGTGTCAAAATATGGCCTTAGGGAACCACAGCACCATCATTGAGTTCATCCTCCTCCGGCTGTCTGCTGACCCCAAGATCCAGGTTCTGTAATTTGTGTTGTTCCTGATGATTTACCTACTGACTCTGATGGGGAACCTGCTGATGATACTTATGATCCATATAGATTGCCACCTCCACATAACCATGTATTTCTTCCTGAGTCATCTCTCCTTTCAAGACATCTTCTACTCTTCAGTCACTGTGCCCAAGATGCTGGAGAACCTTCTGTCTCAGAGGAAAGCCATCTCAATAGAAAGCTGCCTGGCTCAGTCTTCTTTGTGTTTGCTGCTATAGGCATTGAGGGCTGCCTGCTCTCAGTGATGGCCTATGACCGCTATGCTGCCATCTGCCACCCACTACTCTATGGACAGGTGATGAGTAAACAGTTATGTTTGAAGTTGGTTTGTAGCTCTTGGGTCATGGCCTTTCTGGATGCACTCATCAACCTCCTCCTGACTTTGAATTTGGACTTCTGTGAGATTCAATCCATCCACCACTATTCCTGTGAACTACCCTCCCTCTTCCCTCTGTCTTGCTCTGATACAACCACCAACTCTGCAATGTTGTTCTGCTCTGCCCTTTTGCATGCCTTAGGGGGACCTGCCTCCTGATTTTCTACCCTTATGCCTGCATTGTCTCTACCATCCTGAGCATCAGCTCCAGCTCGGGCAGAAACAAGGCCTTCTCCATCTGCTCCTCCCACCTCACTGCTGTGAGCTTGTTCTATGGCTCAGCTATTCTTTGCCATCTAATGCCAACCTCAGGTTCCCCACTAGAGTTGATCCTCTCTTTACAGTACAGTATAGTCATGCCCCTAGTTAATCCTCTCATCTACAGTCTAAAAAACAAGGAGGTGAAGGCAGCTGTGAGAAGAATGAACCTAAAATATTTACAACATCTCAGGGAGTACTGAAGAGACAGAGTATAAAGGGAAGTAGGAAAGAAATGTAGCTGGACATTAATGTGTGATATTAAGAACTTCCTGGTTGCCAAGTTTGTGTGTCTTGTAAGACACATTGTTGGGTCTCACTACTTAAAAATATCAAGGAAAGTGTTGGGAGCTATTTTGTTTGCCATTACTCAGAAAAAGCAGTGAGTTAGAAAACTTCTTAATCTTATAGTTATGGTTAATGACATGTTAACTCATATTTTAAAAAATAATTCATATTAGTATTGACCCTGCATGTTTTGTGTGCTGAATTTTTTATCTGAATAATGTGGCTATGAAAAGATTTTCTAAGAAGAGAACGTGGGTCTCTGAAGAAAGAAAAATAAGGACTTGGACTTCATGGAGTCAAAGAAGAGGTTGATAGACAGGAGTAGAAGGACTCTGGAGACATACAGAAATAGATAAATGTGGCCAAGAGAGGAAGTCAGAATTTGACAGATACAACAGGCAAACTTACAGCTGATAATTTACTGCCATAAAAATTGGCATAAACTTAGCTGGTTAAAGCAATGCACCTTTATTTTGTCACAGTTTCATAGGTCAAAAGTCGGGAAAGACTCCACTGGGTTTTCTACTTAGTGTCTCACAAGTCTGAAATTAAGGTGTTGGATAGACTGGGCTCTTATTTGGAGTCTCTGGGGAGAAATTTCCTTCCAGACTGATGCAGTTTGTTGGCAGAACCCAGTTCCTTGAACCTATTGGTCTGAGGTCTCCATTTGCTGGTTGGCTCTTAGCCAGGTAAACATATAAGCAGGATACTCCTACTAAAAGGATGGAGGAGAAAAGGAATATAACATAGAGTGAGGAGGAAGGAGAGACAAGGAAAGTGTGAAGAAACAATAAGAGATAGGGAAAGGGGAAGGATTTAATAACATCAAATAGTGTTGAATGGTGTTAGGGAAGGATTCATTCTTGAGAGGAAGATAATTGAATACTGGCAAATGCAGAATTTCTGTTTGTCCCAGAATAAGTTCCAGATTGTGGGGAACTTGGAAGAGCATTGAGAAGCCCCTGTTACCCAGGACTATTATGGAGCCTTCCTTCTTCTCATCCTCCCCCTTATCTTTCTGCAAGTCTCCCACCTCTTGGTATCTGTGCCCACTTGATGCCCCCAAACTACCTTCTCCTGAACTCTAACTTTTCTCCTAAAGGATATTTGTCAAAAAGCCATTGTTGCTAATAATTCTTCTTGTAAAATGTATTCTTAAAATCTATGCTTATAAAATTTTAGAATTTTATAAACGATAAACATATTTCAGCCCATTTCAGCATACTGACTTGTTTTCAACCTATTTTGCTGTTTTTATTCCTTGTTGCATTTGGGGCATTTTTTAATCTCCATTTTATTGGAATATTTTAACAAGCTTTACCAGTATTCATTTGTGATTCCCTAAATCATTTTTGAGGATTTTTGTCTTCCTTCTGCTATTTTTCAGATATGCATGTCTTTTCTTATTTTTTATTTTTATTAAAAACATTTTTTGCATACCTTTTTTATTTCTATATTTTTATTAAACAAAATAGTGCCTACTCAATTGTGGTTCCCATGTGTTATCTGTATTATTCTGATAAATTTATTGTAAGAAAATGAATATATTAGAGCATTTCAAATTCCAATGGATTTTATTTTTCACTCTTAAATTATAAGAGATTATTGACTCATGTTATACTATTTAATACTAATTAACATTTTCCCACATGTAAATAAATATGTATAATAAAATAATTAAAATGGATCAACCATCCAAATTAAACTAGTAACATGACAATAGTTATATTTCTATACTTCAAATTTTGTTCTACATGTTTTCAGTGCATTCTTGGACATATTTATAATCGCACTATTAACATACTATCATTTTACCTAGAATCCTATCATACTCATTTTCCCATTCCTTCTAATTTTCAAAATTCAAATTTTCAGTTATTCCCTTTCCTCGAGTATAGAAACCAAATTAGGTATAATAGTCCCACTACTATTAGACATGCTTTCAGCCTTTTCCCATTATACCAATTGCTTCATTCATTTATTTCTCATGTTGCTCCAAATTGTATCTCAGGCAGAGTTTCACTGTGCTAATATTGCATTAAACTATTTTGAAAATGAAGTTTTCTATATTTAGTATTACTCCCAGACCTTGAAAATGGGGTCAAATATTGTGAAACTATTAAAGTTCTTGACACTGTTCAATTTAAATAAGACAGGACTAAAACACTGTAGGTAGTAAATTCAGTGGCTTCATGGCTTTTGTTTTAAACTCTTGCATGTGTGAGAAGAAAGACATTTCAATTATAGTATTCTGACTTAAGGAATGAATATAAGTTCCTAAACCTTTCAAAAGTAGAATCTCACCTAAATTATCAGGGCAAATTAATTACTCTAAATTATCTTGGTATTATCCAAGAAAACAAACCATTAAATAAGACAATCTTTCCAACCTTTCAGAATTACAGACTTTAGAGATTAAAGGCTATTTTCATAGGTCAGAGAGGTAATCTGTCAAATTCCATGGGCTTGCAAGGCCACTTTTATGTAATGGGATAATGTCTGCTTTTCTGCATCTGGAAGGTAAGAACCATTTTCTGTTTCTCATCTTGCTGAGATTTCCCTTACCAGCAATGGGTGGCCCTGGAGTTTTTAAAGGCAAGTGCTAAAATCACTTTAGTTAAAGGCAAGAATGCTGTCACTAACAACCTGAACATTGGGCATGTAATATCTCAATATTGTTCTTATTCTTATAGACAAATTTGTATAAGATCCATTATCTATTGCACGTACAAATTCCTTTTCCATGCGCAAATTGTAAGAACTTCAGTGTGCCCAATTGTTTAAAAACTGAGTTGGAAAGTTTATATTTCTTCTTTTAAGCCACACTTGAAAACATCATTGGTAAATATGAAATTTATTTCCAGCATCTCCTCAAATCTTTATAAAACATTTCTTTAAATTCCCATGCAATTGTGCTGTTTTTTTTTTTTTTTTTCAATGTACTGGCACTTGTCAACTTCTTTTTTGATATGCTTTATAATTGAGAATAACTGCATTGTCAGCACTATAGACTGAGTACCCCTTGTTAAGAAGATCACCATCACACATCTGCTAGCTAATGTGAAATCTAAAGCCATGTGAATCTACAGGTCTATATTTCTAATGGCCAGTACCTCCTCTCAATAGAGAATAAGTTAGAGAATGGTCAAGTTATTGGCTTTTTCTAAAGAGTAAAGTGAGTGTTTGAACTCTTACAGGGTAATTGATCCCATGTTATGAGACTGTTATAACCCCAAATCTCAATGCTTCATTCAGAGATATTGGAACCTCTCCTCTAGCAAGGGTTAGAAGATGATGCATGGAGGGGTGATAATCTCCCTTATTGCAAAAGTCAGGACAACTGAGTGATAGCTATGAGTAAGAACAAGATCCCAGAAATGAAAAAGCTTTTTTTTTTTTTTTTTTTTATGTATCATAAGTTCTTCCTTAAAGATACAGATGTCACACAAAACCAAAATAGTAGCAAAATATTCAAGGGTAAGATTTTAGTGCTGGTAAGGGTATTATTACAAAAACTGCTTCCAAAAACCTAATACCATCACTGCATAGTAAAACAATCCTGGGAACATCAATTGCTAAATGCAAAGCAGATAACCCATTGTGAAACTGGGAATTACCAATTCCACATGATCAAATCCAGATCATACTCCAGATTTAAGGAGGTTTTCACACAGGCTGTGAAAATAGTTATCACACATACTATCTAGATAAAACACACTGGCATCATGAGGATTTTTAGGTCAGTGCTGTGTGACATGTAAGAACAGACCAAGAAGTCAGAGACTTAAATATTTTGCCTATTATAATAATTGTCAAAGTAATATACTATTATACTGTTCAGGCATATCTGAGAGTACGGTAACATTAACCATGAATAGATCCATCATTTTTAGTAAGAATCAGGTTTAGTAGATGTTTGGGAGTAATTCTGCTTCACCCAACAAGTGAAATTCATTGATCAAACTGGAAAGTTCAGGAAGAACAGGGTCACAACTGAAAGTCATCAGGTGCCTGCTTTCTCTTTGACACATGCAGATTTGATCACGGTGGTGTTTAGGTTGATCTTACTCTGTGAAGGGAGGAAGAGAATCAGCAATCTTGTACAATCTTCAGGTTGTGTGACAGGCCTCAAAAAAGCTACCATTTCTAAACAAGAAGACAGACAAATCAATTTCTGATAGAAAGAAGTCCTCAATGTAGTTCTGCTGCCTTAAGAATGTTGTCATACCTGGACCCAATTCAGAGGTAAAAAAACCTGAACTTCCTGTGCCTGAGAACAAGGAAGGGCATGTCTACACTAACAGAAGACAAATGGAAATCTAATTAGAAGTAAACATGTACATATAAGCAAAGTCTTCCTACGGAAAAGAGCTAGATTGATGTTGTCCTTTAGGAGTTTTTCACGAGTGGCATTTCTTGTCACAGAACGGAACTCACTTGAAGCATTCTGGAAGGTTGCTGGAATATGGGATTTAATGTCACAGACAGATGCACCTGTCCACGTAATTTCAGGCCACCACCAAGAGCATCCCACAAGCTGTCCCCACTCATCTTGAGGTCAAGTGGGATGCGGTTCATTGTTCACTTTGTCTGAGAAAAACAGATGTTAGTAAGATGTCAAAGGGTAAGGACGACATGGTTTTCCATTGGGATGTATAGATCCAAAACAGATCTTTGCACCTGATCAATACAGAAGTAGACAGAAGACTATTTCCAGAGGGTTTTGGATGATGTCCGTCACTAAGAAACCTTGATAGAAACCCCATCACTAGACTCTGAACCATGTCCACCTAAAAATGGGGTCCTTTGATGCATTTTAATTGTGTTCTATAAAATAACAAACCATTATCTAACAAATTAATATTTGGTTAGTTAAATTTGCCTCATCATTTTTTTTCCGAGGAAACAAAATTTTACAGATTGAAATGAAGCCACCTTTGTAGACACCTCCCTTTGTAGAGATCACCACTTTTAGTTTGTGTTCCTCCTGTTGATTTATTAGTATGTAATACAAGAATATAAAGTATTATTTTGAGTATTTTCAACTTTGATAAATGGTTTCATTTAATACTTTTTTCATTGAGATATAATAAAATTCACTCTTTTATTGAAAATTTCTATGCATTTTGAAAAATGCATAGAGTCTTGTAACCATCACCACAATTAGTACAGAGAACAGTTCAGTCACCCACATTTTTTCCCTGGGGCCTCATGGTATACTCTTCTAACCCCCAAACCCTGACAGCCACTAAATTGTTTTCTGTGACTATAATTTGACTTTTCCAGAATGCTATATAAATATTCCTTGTAGTTTTGTGTTCCTCATCCTCATATGCCACAAACCAGTAGCCCAGTTTGGGTCTCATCTTCAGAGACCATTTTGACCACATTTGCCTCTCATTTTTCATCTAACAATCAGAGATAATTTAATACTATTACCATATTAATTAAGTTCCTCTCATTTAAACTGAAATGTGTTCTCACCTTGATTCTGAGTATTCTATTTCATATTTTCACTAGTGATTTATTTACAACAAAGTCACAGGTAGCAAACTGTATAAAGAGATGATGAATTATGAAAGAACCACCAGTTTCAGGATATCTGATGAGTTAACACTAAAGTCTTCTTGATGACCCATATTTCAGATGCTGTAGGATACTTCATAAAATCTTAAGAAAGAGGCATAAAGGTATTTTGAAGATAGAGTCAGGGTGGGAAGGATGGTTCAGATTAAATATTGCTCAAAGGCAGATCAATGGAATACCCAGTCATCTCTACCCAAAAGTTTTGGTTAACTATAATTTGATTTATTATTCTTATTGTTTTATTGTTTTTTTGGCTCTTGGTAAAAATGTATATGTATTGAATTATTTGGGGAATTAAATGTTTAAATGTGCAGAAAGTTACTGAAAATCATAAGATTTCATTAAATCATGTTGGGTTTCAGGGGAAGAAAAGTCATAGACTAGATTTCCGTGAAGGGGTATGTGTTCTGACCCCGGATCCTTTGCATTTGGACAAAAGTGCTAAAAGTTCTGGACAGAGCAATTGTCATTTGAGTGACTTGGGTGATAAAGTGTGAAGCATGAAAGAGACTGTTATTCATTCTATGGGAAAACAGGAAATTTAGTCCTCTCCAAAATTTCACTTCCCTTATGGCATTTTTCTTACCATTTAGCCTACTTGGAGAAAAAGGGTTTTAGGCAATTGTTTTGGAGTAATTTCCTTTTTATTTTAACAAGTATTATGAAATATGCAGTGCTTGTTATATGATTCACCACATTTGTATTTTTTGAGAAACTTTTTCATATCACTGCATGTCTTTTCAAGTATGATAACTTGCACCCATTCAATGTTATTTTCTCCATGTCAATTATGAGAAAAATAGTGAATGTACATGATTAATTTATTAAACCATTTTAAGTTCTATTTTACCTAATTTTTAAAATATTTAAAACAGCATATACTGACTCATGTCCTATTTAATAATATCTGTATTTCTAATTTTAAGTTATGATAAGAAAGCATATATCCTAAAGAAAAGATGATGATAATGAAAATCTCATTCTATCACCCATATTTAGGTATATTTTTCTTCTAATACATTCTGTACATAAAAAGTTAATGTAATCAATTTACTGAACAGGTCCAAATACATGGCATATAAACATGAAACTGTTTTGGGTTTTTTCAAGGGCACTACATTCAACCTAACTTTGTGAAATTCCTATTCCCTTTTTCTCCAAAAGGCACTAGGCCTATCTTTAATATTCTGATCACTTTTACTAGTAAAGGTAGTTTCTCATTTAAGACATATTCCAAATAATTTAGGTCACACTCCTCTCTTTCTCCAAATGCAGGTCTGATCTGGGATCCCCATCATTTTGAGGAGGCCTAATCTGGCCCAAAGATACCCCCTCCACCATCTCTTCAAGACTCTGCTCCTCCATTTTGTGGGACAAAAGGGGAGAGGGAACAGAACAAGTGACTGCATCTCAGTAGTCGCTGTTTGATTATCACTAGTTTTCTCATCAACAATGTCTGACCAAACAAATGACCTCTGTGGCAGTTGTTCAAATGTTGGCTCTGGTGGATGCATGTAGGACTTCTTTAGAATGTCCTGCCTTCCTCCTCACTACAAAGTTCCCTGATCTGGAAGACTTGACTTCTGTTTACTCTTTTATGTCTGACCTCTTCTCCAGCACCAGTAGCACCTCACAGCTTCTTGCTGCAGAAAAAACCTTCCAATAGACAGTCACCTTGGAAGTGGTAAATATGAAAGAGCCCAAACCTGCCTTTTACAATTCATTTTTCCCTGGCTCAGATAGGCATAGAGGAAACATCAGCAAATCTATTGCCAAAGCAAAAGGCCAACAGTGGAATGAGATCTTGGTCTCTTCTGCTTCCAGGCAACCTTTGATTTTGTGAGTGGTTCTTTTTTTACATATATTTTTAAAAATTTATTGAAGGATATCACTCATACATAAACAGGCATAAACAATAAGTGTATAGTAATAGTTGTTAACTTACAAAACAAACATGCATAACATCATACAGGGCTCTCATACCTCACCCTACCAGCAATACCTTGCATTGTTGTGAAACATTTTTAACTAATGATCAAAGAGCTTCCTCAAAATATTAGTATGAACCAAAGTATCTTACATTTGGCGAATTTCCCCCCCTCAACCCACCCTATTATTATTATTAATATTTTATATCATTTTATACATGAACATGCATAAACAATAAGTGTATAGTAAAAGTTGTGAACTTATAAAGCAAATATGCATCACATCATACAGGGCTCACATACATCAAACCACCACCAACACTTTGCATTATTCTGAGACATTTGTTACAAATTATGAAAGAATATCATCAAAATCTAACTACTAACTATAGATTCATTTGTATTCTACAAAAGAAAAGCAAACTTTCCGTCCTCATGAGAAAGGGAAGAAACTGTTTCCCCCTACCAGCACTAAATTCCCATAAAGCCAATCAAATGAACATGCCCCCCCATTCTTTCCAATCCCAAACTTTTTAACCAGGAAAGAATGGGGCTGGTAATATTTAGTGGTGTCATCATAGGTTCTGCTATCCCTTATTAAGCTTTGGCAAAATGTGTCTGATACCATTATTAGCAGATATCACTAAATGTAGGGTATTTAGCATCCTTTATTTTCAGCTATGCACTCTACTGACAATTCTAATACAACAAGGAAAGTCTCACTCAATAATCTTTTATAATAGTAGCATAATTTTGTATGCTATAATAGTCATAAACACATACACATATATCATGAGACCACCTCTCCTTTCTAGAGCTTTGCTTTTCCTCTGCCACAGTGCTCAAGATATTACAAAACTTCCTGCCATACATTAAAGAAATCTCAGTAGAGGGCTCAGGTCCTTTGCGTATTCCACTATAGGGACTGAAGCCTGCCTGCTCACAGTAAGCCTATGACCACTATGCTCCCGTCTGCCTCCCTCTGCTCTATGCCAGTGGGTCAGATAACCATCTCCAATGCAGGAGTTCTTGTTAGAGATATGAGGATTCATTATTCCTTATTTCCCCCAGAATATTCTCATGTGGCTAAATACTAGGAAAACTGTCTATGTCTTGAACGCTTATTTGGAAACAAGTGTGTCTGTGAGTGAGACTGTGAAAGGCTTTACCATTTTAATAAAGACATGGATCTCTGAAGGAATAAAGATATAAACTTGGGATTCATGGAGAAGGTGGGAGTGAACTGCAACTGGTCCATTCCCTGTAGAAAAACCAAAGAAACTGAATGTGACTAAATGTGGCACTCAGCTTGCCAGAACAGAAGCCAGGAACACAGATGTGTTCCACGAGGTCTGTTGCTCTGTACAGCTCACCTGGAAGGTAGCAAATGGGTGAAAATTCCAGACCTCCTGGGGTGGCACTGACACCCTGCTGATCCCCCTTCTAGTTCCCTCTGAGGGTCAGAGTCCATGGCCCAGATGTTTGGTCTTGCAGAAATGATAGCTTCCTACCCACTACCCTTCCACTTGCCAGTCTCTGAGCAACATGCAGTTAACTCACTTGGTTCCCAAAACTCTGCAGTAGAAATGATAAGATAAGCCAAGTGGTTCTTGGGTTTGAAGAAGATGATAAGTTTCAGAAGAGGGTGCAATAGTGAATAGATAGGACTGAGCATAAGATATATGGGAGCATCCTGATGGAGACAAGGATTGCCAGAGAGAAAAGCCAGTCAGGAATCCTACTTTAATCAAAAGCTGAAATGTCCTAGAAAGGGAAATATACAGCTATTAAACAATTTACCTAATGAGCCTATGGATATGACACTCTTAGAGCAATAAAGAAAAGATTAGAAATGATTAAACCTAGTAGGATGAGAAGAAAGAGAAGCACATGGAGAAAAGGAATAAGGATGAGGAAAAAAGTGAAAAAAGTGCAAGAGGGAGACACCCTGAAGGAACCCAACCTACCCCTGCAGCACTGAACATGTGGTTGCTCCGTTATAAGGCTGTGGCTGCCCCTATAACTGAAGAGATGTGAAAGCAGGGTCAGAGGGTCTCCCTTTGGTCACTTCTCAGACAAAATATTGTGACTTGGGATGTAAGGGGCCTGGGTTCTTTAATCAGACTCTAGGAACCTTGAACATATCTAGGCAACCTTGATAAGCCAGACAAGTTTGTTGTCTTTCTTCTTCCTTTTTTGTGCTCGTCATGCCTCTTGATGTCTTGGTTTCACCCAGGTACCTTGTGCCCTCACATTGTCCTCTGCAAAATTCCTCTGGCTTGTGAGGAGCTGGCCAGTACTTCTAAGGAAAACTTGTATAAAAGAATTTTTCCTAAAACACAGGAAATGACTTCAGTTAAAATCTGCACTTGTCAAATTTCAGATTTTCATTTAAGAGGATATTATTTCAGCCCCTCCCAACATTTTACCTTATTATAGATCTATTTTGCTATTTTGTTTACTTTGACAATTTCAAGGATATTCAGCCAATCTACAATTCCTCCATTAATCACATTTTAACAAGTGATTACAGTGTATCAAATTTATTCAAGTCTACAGTTCTTAATATGTGATTCATTAACCCTGCTCATCTTAAGTACTCTTGTCTTTTATATTTGTTATTTTATTCATGTTTGCAAAAAGGTTTTACACTCTATGCATTTATGAAGCAAATTAACACCTGCTTAAATTTTATTCTTATTTTCCTACTATAAGATTGAAAATACATTTTTTTAAATTAAAACTTTTAAGTTTCTTTTCATTTTATGGTTGCTATTTTTAAAGAATAACATGTTATTAATTTATGTAATACTAATCAACAAACATCTTTTATTCAGTGTTCTATTTCTTAAAAATTATAATATATGAAAATGCATAACCTTAGTCTACCTACCAAAGAAAACTCACATTTACATATAGGTCTATTTCATTTTGCTTTGTCTTCTATAGAAAAAAATCTTTAATATTAATTCTTATGCATAGTCATAAGCATATTTTATACTCAATTTGTATGTAGCATTTTTAACTTACCAAAATATTTCACATTTGTTCACTTTGCAAAATCTTGGAAGATACCAATTTTTCAATATCTGCTCCAGTCTATCAAATGCATATATCATAGTTTATTTAAAAATTTCCCTATTGGTGATCATTTCCAACGTTTCACTGTTAACATTAGTTTAATGATATACATACTTATTAGTAAGTTCACAACATTTATTATACACTTATTGTTTACACATGTTCATGTATGAAGATATACTTCACATTATTTATATAAATAAAGAATTAAAGTTCAGTAAAATATCCAGAAACCTCATGTAAATGGAGGATTGTTGACTAATGGATGAACATCCTTCACACTTCTGTGACAGGGACTAGTCACAGAATCTGCTGAATCCTTCAACAGTTACAAAATTTTCCAAGAGGAATGGTCCCCAAGCTCTGTCCTCCACAAGGAAGAGACTGATCTCTGAGTCCTTGAGACTTGTTCCTTAACAGGCTTCATTTCGTTTTCTAAATGTTTTTTAATTTTTATTTTTAAAAGAAACTTAGATTAAAAAACATCACACACAAAATATAGGGGATTCCCATATTCCCCACTCCCTAGCCCACCCACATTTTCCCACATCAACATCCTTCATTAGTGTAGTACATTTGCCACAATTGATGAACACATCTTGGAGCATTGCCACTAAGCAATGATTATAGTTTACATTGTAGTTTACACTCTTTTGTGCACATTTTTGCAAATTATTATAGGATATACAATGGCCTGTATTTGTCATTACAATGTCATTCAGGATAATTCCCAAGTCCCAAAAATTCCCCCAAATTACACCTCTCTATCCCTCTCCTTTCCCTCAGGACCTCCAGTGGCCACCGCCTCCACATCTGTTATAAACGCTCTTCCATTGCTAAGATCACAGCAAGTCTGCATTAGAACAACTATAAGTCTACTCTAGTCCATCATCCATTCCCCAATCCTGAGGATTCTGTGATGGTTATGCCCACTCCACCTCTAATTGAGAGGGGGCTTAGAGCCCATGAGGCAGATGGATGGGACTTTTTTGCTTGCAGCTGTAGACACTTCCTGTTCCTTGAGATGGTCATTGTGAGTCATCTTCTCCTTGTTAGTTGTCCTGGATGAGTCCAATGAACTGGAGAAGATGTTGCAAATCTGTTGAGATTCAGGGCCCAGGTGGTACATGGACAGTCCAAAGATTTAAGTCTCTTGGACATACAGTTATCAACTCTAGTGCTAAATATAGGTTCAAATAGAAGGGACTGCAGGGCCATGTGTAGGGAAAACACAACTGAGTCCAACTCTATCACACCGGGTAGCATAAATTTCAAAGTAGGGCCTAATGGTAGGGTGCCAAACTCCTGAGTTGTCTGCCCTGCCTATAGTGTCTGGATGTCTCCAGAGCCCTCAGGAGCCCTGCTATTTGAGGTAATATTTACTTTGACAGTCAGTGAGTTCCTGCTGAGATGTGCATAAGTGTAACCTCTGAAATGACCTCCCAACACACTTTGAAGTCTCTTCATCATATAAACTCATTTGTCTTTACCTTTTACCCCTTTTGGTCAAGGTCTTTTTCCAGTTGCATTGCTAGTTGGTTCTTGGTAGTAATCCCTTGGTGCCAGGGAGTCTTGTCCTCAGGAGTCATGCCCCACACTGGGGGGAAGGTAATGCATTTATTTGCTGAGTTTTGGCTTAGAAAGAGGCCACAGTTGAGCAACAAGAAGGCTCTCAGGAGGTAATGCTTAGGCACCCTATAATACTATACTAAATTTAAATTTTAAAAGTAAATGTTTGTAAGTACAGTCATCACAATCAATAGCCTGTCAATGGCACATCTCCTTCATTAGTCACTGCCCCTATACTCAGAGGGTTCTTGCTGTCCCATTACAGAATGTGGTTAAGCTTCCAGGATGGAAATTCAATATTTCTTTGCTTAATGTATGGATCTCCACCCACCATGACAATGCCCCATGAACACTTGAACACATTCATATGCCTTATAGTTATGCCCCAGGTGAACCTCCTCCCATGCATCCCCCATCTCTGACACCCCAAACCAATGATCCTCCCCTGCCTCAGTCATAACTGTGATCCAAAACTTCTTCAAAATTGAAGCCAACAAAATAACAATACAATTAATAGGAAAAAGATATAATAATGATGGTTTTAAAAATAATAAAATATGAAATTTTTAAAAAAATGTTTGAAATAATATAAAATATAAAATTTTAAAAAATTAACATATGTCTTTCATCACTGTAAGATCTGTTGTCCTATATGTACAGTGACATTTGTTTTCATTTATTCGTCTAATGTCTTATTTTCATTTTGTCTTCAAAGAAGCTTTAGGTTACAGAAAAGTCACGTATAGAATACAGGTGATTCCTATATACCCAATGTCCTCTCCCTTTTCCCTTTTCCCTTATTAATAATATTTTACATGTGGATGGTCCATTTGTTACAACTGATGTATAAATATTGAAATATTGCTACTAACCATGGTCAATGATTCACATTGTGGTTTACATTTTGGACCACACGTTTTTATAGATTTTGATGAAGTTTGACGTGGTCTGTATCCATCCTTGTAAGATCATGTAGAAGTTTTCCATCACCCCAAAAGTGTCCCGTGTTCCATTTATTTTATTTCTCCCTACCTCTCCCCTCTGGAGCCATGGTAACCACCAAGATTAACTCATTGAAGGACCAGATTTTATAGTTACTAGCAACAACATTAACGGCTTAACATACTGACCTGTTCTCCCTATTAAGCACTGCCTATGATGGCAAGAGGCTCCTGCACCTCTAGTTGAGATCATAGCTGGACTCCCCAAGATGGCAGTCCAACACCTTCCCACTCATTATGTGAGTCTCCTTCCCCTGATACTATACACTATTACAAGATGAATGCTACATACTTCCTAGAAGTCTGCCCCAGGTATAACCTGTCCTGCATGCCCTTCCAAATAAATTTCATATTTAGTATTTCCAATTCAGTAAAAACTGCTGTGGTCATTTTTATTGGGATTGCATTAAATCTTCAAATCAGTTTGGTAGAATAGACATCTTTTTTATGTTTAGTCTTTCTATATATGAAAAGGGAATATTCTTCTATTTATTTACGTTTTCTTGATGCCCTTTAACAGTTTTGTGTAGTTTTTTGCATATAAGTCATTTATGTCTTTAGTTAAATTTATTTCTAGGTATTTAATTCTTTTAGTTGCTATTGTAAAAGGGATTTTTTCTTGATTTCCTCCTTAAATTGCTCATTACTGGTGTACAGAAATACTACTGATTTTTGCATGTTGGTGTTATATCTTGCCACTTTACTGAACTCATTTATAAGCTCTAGAAGCTTTGTTGTAGATTTCTGAAGGCTTTCTTTGTATAGGATCATGTTGTCTGCAAATAGTGATATTTTTAGTTCTTCCTTTCCAATTTGCATGCCTTTTATATCTTTTTCTTGCCTAAGTGCTTGAGCATGTAGTTCTAAATCAGTGTTAAAGAAGAGCTGTGAAAGTGGGCATCCTTGTTTTGTTCCCTATCTTAGAGGGAAAGTTTAAGAATTTCACCATTGAATATGATGTTAGCTGTGAGTTTTTCATATATACCCTTTATCATGTTGAGGACATTTCCTTCTATTCCTATGTTTTAAAGTGTTTTTAATCAGGAAAGGGTGCTGTATTTTGTTGAATGCTTTTTCTGCATCTATAGAGGTGATCATGTGATTTTTTTCTTTTCATCTGTTTATGTGGTGCATTAAATTGATTGGTTTTTTTTATTTTGAAACATCCTTGCATACCAGGAATGGAACCCAATTGGTCATGTTGTATAATTCATTTGATTTTTTGCTGAATATGGTTAGCAAATATTTTTTTGAGTATTTTAGCATCTTGGTTCATTAGAGAGATTGGTCTATAGTTTTCCTTCTTGTGGCATCTTTGTCTGGCTTTGATATTAGGGTGATATTGGTATCATAGAATGATCTAGGCAATGTTCCGTATACATCTATTTTCTGAAAGAGTTTAAGCAGGATTGGTGTTAGTTCTTTCTGGAATGTTTGGTAAATTTCATCTGTGAAGCTGTCTGGTCCAGTACTCTTCTTATTTGGGAGGTTTTTGGTGACTAATTCTATCCCGTTATTTGTGATTGGTCTGTTGAGTCCATCAGTATCTTCTTTTGTCAATGTAGGCTACTTATGTGTTTATAGGAATTTGTCCAACTCCTCTAAATTATACATCTCATTGGCATACAATTTTTCAAATTATCCTCTTATAATATTTTTTATTTCTCTGGGGTCAGTGGTGATATCCTCTTCATCGTTTCTTATTTTATGTAATTGCATCTTCTCTCTTTTTTTTTCCTGCTAGTCTAGCTAAGGGTTTGTCAATGTTATTAACCTTCTCGAAGGACCAGCTTTTGGTGTTGTTTATTTTTTCTAGTGTTTTTTCATTTTCAATTTCATTTAGCTCTGTTCTAATCTTTTTTTATTTCCTTCTTCCTACTTCCTTTGGGGCTAGTTTGTTGTTATTTTTCTAATTCCTCCAGGTGTGCAGTTATGTCTTTGATTTAGCTCTTTCTTCTTTTTTAATATAGGCATTTATTTCTATGAATTTCCCTCTCAGTACTGCTTTTGCTGCATCCCATAGGTTTTGATATGTTTTGTTGTCATTTTCATTTATTTCAATGTAGTTAATGATTTCTTTTGCGATTTCCTCCTTAACCCACATTTTGTCTAAGTTTGTGTTCTTTAACTTCCATATCTTCATGCCTAATCTGGTTTTCTGCCACTTACTGATTTCCAGCTTCATTCCATTGTGGCCAGAGAAATTACTTTGTATACTTTCAATCTTTCTGAATTCATTGAGAGTTGTTCTGTGGTCAGCATTTGGTCTATCCTGGAGAATGATCCATGTGCACTTGAGAAGAATGTATATGCTCCTGTAGTTGAGTATAATGTTCTGTATATGTCTATTAAGTCCAGATCCTCTAATATATTATTCAAAATCTTTGTTTCTTTATTGATTCTCTGTTGAGATGTTCTCTCTAATGGTGAAAATGGTATATTAAAGCCCCCCCCACACTATAATTGTAGAGGCATCTATATTCCTCTAAGTTTTTTCAATCCTTGCCTCATGTATTTTGAGGCAACCTGGTTAGGTGCGAAAATGTTTATTATTGTTCTTTCCTCTTGATAGATTACCCCTTTTATTGATATATAGTGTTCTTCTTTGTTTCTTACAATAGATTTGCATTTAAAGTCTATTTTGTCCAATATTAGTATAGATAATCCTTCCAATTATTTGGTTATTGTTTGCATGAAAATTTTTTTCCCAAGCATTTTCTTTCACCCTCTTTGTGTCCCTAGGTCTAAGGTGGATTTCTTGTAGTCAGCATATAAATGGGTAATATTTCCTTATCCAATGTGCCAATCTGTGTCTCTTGACTGGTGTGTTTAGTCCATTAACATTCAGTGTTATTACTGTCAAGGAATTACTTATATTAGCCATATTTTTTTTAGGTTTATGTATGCTATATGTTGTTTTTATTTCTCTTTTTATTGTTTTTTAGTTGTTCTTATACTCTCCTCCAACTCTCTCTCTCTTCTTTTTTATTTTCAACCTGCTGAACTCCCTTTTGTATTTCTGAAGTGCAGGTTTATTATTGACCTACTGTCTAAATATCTATTTACCTGTGAATATTTTGAACTTTCCCTCATTTTTGAATGCCAACTTTGCTGGATAGAGAATTCTTGGCTGTAAGTTTTTTTTTTTTCTTTCTTTCTTTTTAAAGATTTTATTTATTTATTCATATATCCCCCCCTTGCTGCTCGTGCTCGCTGGGTCAGCTAACCACGCTGTGCGGGCGGGCTTGCCTTCACCAGGAGGCCCCGGGAACCGAACCCGGGGCCTCCCATATGGTAAACGGGAGCCCTACTGATTGAGCCACAGCCGCTTCCCAGTTTTTTTCTTTTAGACCTTTAACTATGTCATACCACTGCCATCTTGCCTCCGTAGTTTCAGATGAGAAATCAGCACTTAACCTTATTGAACTTCCCTTGTATGTGATGGATCTCTTTTCTCTTGCTGCTTTCAGTATTCTTTCTTTGTCTTGAACATTGGACAATTTGACATATGTCTGTTAGGATTTATACTATTTGGGGTGTGCTGCAACTCCTGGACAAGTATGTCTGTGTCCCTCAAAAGGTTTGGGAAGTTTTCAGCCATTATCTCCTCCAACACACCTTCTGTCCCCTTTCCTTTCTCTTCTCCTTCTGGGATGCCTATAATACATATGTTTGTGTATTTTGTGTTGTCACTTAAATCTCTAAGTCTCTGCTGGATTTTTTCTGTCTTTTTATCTATCTGTTCTACTACCTGTCTGATTTCAGATGTAATGTCTTCCACACCAGTGATTCTTTCCTCTGCCTGTTAAATCTGCTGTTATGTGATTCCAGTGTATTTTTGATTTCTTGGATTGTGCCATTCATCACTATCATATCTGTTATCTTTTTATGCATGTTTTTAATTTCTTCAGTATGTTGTTCCAGTGTCTCCTTAATATCCTTATTCTCTTCCTTCACTTCATTAAGTTGATTCCTGATATTTGTTTGGAATCTCTGATTAGTTGTTCCATTTTTCGCATTTCCTCTTGGTTTATAGTTCGTTCATTGGACTCTGGGCCATGTCTGTTTTTGTTTGTGTTTGTGTGGTAAAGTTTCACTTTGACACTTCATTCCTCTTATTCTATTTCCTTCTTGTTGCCTATGTTTCCTTGAAAAAAGTTTAGGACCAGAGAAAATGAAAGAGGTAAGAATAGAAAAACAACAACAATAACAACAACAACAATGATAATAAAAGGTAGAAGAGGAACCATACAAGACCTAGGAAATTGCATAATTAACATGAGTAAGTAATACAGAGGAATAAGAATAAAAAAGTGAAATAGAAATAATGAAATGAGGAGTAGAATAGAGAAAAACATATAGAATGAATTAAAAGGACATATGATGAGAAGAGAGGAAAAGAAAAAAGAAAAGAGAGATAGAAAACAAAGTTTAAAAAGAATGAAAACAGAGATAAAAGGAGAAAGAAAATAAAACAAGAAAAAAATGAAGACCAAACAAAAAGAGTTAGAATGAAAGAACAACCACAGAAAACAGAAGATTGAAAGATGAAGGAGAAAAAAGAAACAGTATAGGTAGAAAAAAATCAGTAAAGAAAAAAGAAAAAACAGGGAAACAAAGGAAGGGGAAACACCACAAACAAGAAACAAGACAGCAGCAACTAATTTTAAAAAGGGGGAAATGAATGAACAAAAAACAAAAATATACAAAGAAAAACAGCTATCCTTCTTAGACCCCTAAGGATCTTCTCAGGCTGCCACTGTTCATCAATCAATCACCCTGCAGGTTTTGAACCTGGTTTTAATGAGTAAAATAAGGGAAAAAATGGGAGCTTTCTTTTTTTCTTAAAGAGATCCAAGAAAAGGTAATACAAAAAGAATGTCTGTCTTTTTCCTGTCATAAAGTTTTAGCTGGATGCCCGATAACCCGGTGGATCACTTGTCTAAAAACAGCCAGGAATTTAACCAGGGACTTTGTATATGTAAGGCAGGAATTCTTCCACTGAACTAAAGTCCCTTCTTAGGTTAGTTAGCCTTTCAGAAGGCTATCTGTCCACTTTCCCTCGGGCAGGTTAGATTCCTTGTAGTTTGACAGAGTCCTGACGTCCTCTTTAATCTAATTCCTCTCTTTAGCTTGGCAGCTAGGCATGACAGCCTGCCTGAGGAGATCCCCTTCCCCTCTCCCTGTTGAATTGGGGTCCCATTGAATATTCAAGTGGGCTCAGCTGGTCAAACTCACTGCAAAGAAACCACTCTCCACCTTCCCAGAACCCTCTTCCTCCCAGGGATTCCACCCTCATGCTCCACTCAGAGTAGGAGCCAGCTGCTCCACCTAAGCTATTTGCCCTGAGGATGGGGTATATGTGCTGCTTCCAGCCACAGGGGTGAGCAATTCATGGTTTTTCTTTGGCTTCTTTATCTTTTCAGTACCCTTCAAGATGACTCAGAGCACCTTCCCGTTCTCTATATATCCAAAGCAGCCAGCAGAGAGGAAGACGTCTGCTCTCCTCTCAGTTTGATTTAACTCACCAGGAGTTTTACCATTGCTTAAGATCTCAGGGTCAGGGAGGGGAGCCCTTCCCAGTGGCTGGGAGGTTTAATAACTCACAGTCTGTGGTTTTGGCTTCTTCATCTCTCTGTCCCTCACTCTTGTGGGAGTTGTGAATCAGTGTCCTGGTCTGCTGTACCCCAAAGCAGGTCCCCAAGGTAGCCTTTGGCTCTTTCCCTGTTGTTTTAGAGAGAGATGGGCCTTATCTGCCTAATCCGATGGCCATGTACCCACAATTCTCTCACTGCTAAATCTTAAGAATTCATTATTTCCCCCTATAGTTCTAAAAATATCTAGATAAGTGTTTCAATATTATAAATGATACTATTTAAAACATTTTAATACAGACAGCTCTTTGTATGCTTAAGGTTAATCCCAAAATTATAATTAATCAGACAAAGGGATTTAGCACTATTAAGGATTTTGAAATCCATTGTCAAATTGTCTGCCAGAAAAGATTTTACCAGTTTTACATTGGTATTATTATTGTTTTTCAGCGCCTTTTTCACCTCACACTCTCTTGCATTAGATTGTGCTAGGTTGTTTTAATCATAATAATTTGGTAAACAAGAAAAATTACATCACTATAAGTTCAATTTCCATTTCTTAAAATAGTGCTATCATTTACCATGTTTCTATACTAATTATATATTATCCTAGTTATGTAAAAATTGAATTCTTTATGTAAATAATCTGTTTGCACTCCTTTATCCACTAATCTATTGCACTCCTAATGGTTTTCATAACAATGAAATTGTGTTCTTTATGCAATAAAGACATTAACCTTTTTGTCTAATACATTGTATTTGCTTTCTATTGCTGAATAACAAATTAACACAAATGTAGAAGCTTAAAATATCACCCACTTATTATCTCACAGATCCACAGTTCAGAAGAACAGATGGGCTGAAGTGGATTCTCTGCTTAGGGTATCACAAGTCAGGGTGATACCAAGGTGATATCAAGGTGTCGGCCAGGCAAGGTGCTTACCTGAGGCTCTGGCATGATCTTTTGCAAAGCATATGTCAGACTTAATTCCCTTATTATAAATTATCCCTCAAAATAAAACAGCTTAATCTTTAACACCTCATGATTTCCTGTCATTCAAAACTGCAGGTGTTGACAGATGAAGGAAACATTGACTTACACTAAATCATGAAGATTACCTCTCACCCTTTAGAAGCAGGATTGTACAAGGTACACCTGGCACACATTATAACCCCAGAGGCCCAAGGCATTCTACTCCCAATTGCTCAGTTCATCCACTTGCCTAACACATAACTTTCCTTTGTAATAAACCCTATCATTGTGCCTTTTAGAAATCACACTTATTGATACTTCTTGAACAGCAGCCTCTCCTGCATCAGCAACTTCATCTCAGAGTGTTTCCTCCCACTTCTATCTCAGAAAACCAAGGCCTAGAATTAAAATAAAGGCAGAAAAAAGAAATTTATAGTATAATAAGACTGGTGATATTCACTGAAATCAGTTAGCACAAAAATCATAATTAAAAACTGATCATAATATTCAAAAGTATTATTAAAAGGATAGATTAATCCATCGTCAGTGATAACTAGACTTACAAGTTCCCATAAGATTGTGACAGCTGCCTAAAAACAAGTATCTCCACACAACTTCTAAATACCATAAAATCAGAAAATGAGCAAATGAAAACATCTTTAACTCATGCCTACAACAAAACTAAAAAGCAGAGAATATGCAAACATCAATGTACATGTAAGTATAAAAACACACATCTGAAGTCAGGAATGCTGGATCAAAAGCCCATGCTTGAATAAGAAAGTCAGGCACAGAAAAGAGGTAATGGCAGCAATGCTATAACCTAGACATGCCCTCACGCACAGAGAGTCTCACCATAGGTATAGAAATACTGAGAATGCTATCTGGGGTATTAGAACACTTTCATCTGAAGAATCAAAAGGAAATGGCCTGAAATTAGATGAACCATAATTGGCAGTCTTTGGAAAACATTGTAGCTGGAGGAAAGGGAAGTAGCTTGAAAAAGAAAGAGATTTCTTGTAGTTTTAGTGGTAAAAAGAAAGAAGGAGCAAGCACTGAATGTTAAAGGTCTTACTGGGATTGAGAAAGGATCACAGAATAAGAATGGGAAGTTAATGCTTAGTTGGTAGAGTTTCTGTTTGGGGTGATGGAAAAGTTTTTGTAATGGATGGTGGTGATGATTGTACAACATTAAGACCACTGAAATAAATATTTAAATGTGAGAGTCATCCTTAGAACATTGATTTAGAGTTAGGTTACTACCTCACTGCTCTGAGGGGTTTGAGCCTATTCCCCATAGATTAGGAAAAAGTATCCTTGGAAATTGAGGAAAGTATGGTTATCACCCCAATGTTCTTTGAGAGTGAGGTCTAGAGCTCAGTGGCCTCAAATGTTTAATGAGGATGGAACCAAGAAGATCGTCCCCAGGCAAGCCTGTGGAAGGAGTGGACCCCATGAGGCCTCAAGGAGAAGAATACATCATTTTAAGGATAGTGCTCAGGCTCTGAAATGTAATGGAATGTGCCCTGCAGGTTGACAAAACTGTTTGGGATCCGTGACAACTGTTTCACTCCCAAGTTCTCCTATGGTAATGAAAGTGTTTATACTGTGACTGTCCCTCCTTTGATTATTGGAAGAAGATTACTAGTTTTCTAAGTTTCACAGGTCTAGCAGCCAGAGGAGAACTTTGCCCCAAGACAAACTGCATGCTTATAACTGATTTTGATGTGATTTTGTACTTAGCATTGTTACTGAAATGATTTCAGGTTACTGAAATGATTTCAGGTTTCTGAAATATTGTGATGAAATGAATGTATTTTGTATATGGAAAGAACATGTCTTTTTAGGAGTCAGAGGGTAGAGTGTGACAGTTTTAAGCTCTTTTATGAACTCCAAAAAGAGAAAGATTATGTTTTTTGAACTAACCTTTTCCTGTGGGTGTGAGATTCTTTTGATTGGACTATGTCAGTGAGACTGACTCCAGTTGAGACTCTTCTCTCTTGCTAGGTTTGATTAAAGAGACACAGAGAGAGACAGATACACAAGGAAAAAAAGAGCTCTGTCATATTTGATCCATCCATGTGAGAGAAAGGACTCCAGATTCACCCACAGCTGCCGAAAGGCAGAGAAACCCCAAGAGGCTGAGAGAAGGGGTATGGAAAGAGACAAGTCCTATGACTGGTGCCCACAGCTGAGCTCTGGGAGATAGGAGATTCTGTAGGGGAAGGCAGAGACCTCAGCTGAGATTGGCGGCCATCTTCATCACAGGGCCAGGCACAAGGATTGCCAGTAGCTGACTTTGATGAGAAAGCATCTCAGATGGTACCTTGATTAGGATACTTCATGGCATCAGAACTGTAAACTTTTACCCCAAATAAAATTCCCATTATAAAAGCCAACCCATTTCTGTTACTTTGCATCAACAGCCCTTGGCAAACTAAGACAGGAACTAAAAGATAATTCTACAAGTTTCCAGAAAGAGAAAACACAAAAGGTTACTTATCAAGAATATGTTATTAGAACAGCTTCAGAATTCTTGATAGCATCTTGGGGTAACACCTAAATTCTGAAGGATTGTGTTTAATTGTTTCTAAACTTAAGCACCAATTCAACATTTGTCAGAAGTTACTTGATGTGCTACACCAAAACTAAAGGGTAAATGTAGAAACAAGAAGGCGCAGAAGACTAGGAAAAGGAGATCCAAAACAGAAGAGGCAAAGAGAATCCCAATGATAATGGCGAAGTTGATTGCAAAATGACAGCTGTGCACCAGAAGTGGAGGGCAACCAATTCAGACTGGAGCAGTTCAGAAGGCTCCAGGACAGACTTCTTCAGGAAGATGAAAGTTATAGAATAACTGATATGTGTGAACATAAAAGGAGATTTTTAAAAAGTTAAAGACTTTGTGGTTGGAATAGTAACTATATAGAAAATGAAACAAACAAAAACAAGACAATCATGAACTCCAAAGAAAAAAACACTGCAAAAAAAGCAATAAAACTAATCACATGTGGTTCAGTTCTGAATGATTTATAATCAGTTATGTACACTATGAAAATTTATTTTTCCAAATTCATGATATAACTATATAAAGAGAATGAAGGGATAAGAAGTGTGTAAGTGTATGGTGGAAAAAGGGAGTGGGAGATTAACTAAGTCCGCTTCTTCCATAAAAGGAAGACTGTACTATATGTATATAAACTTTTATGAAAATGAAAATGAAAGATAATATGCAACATGCTATGTATACAATACTACCATTATATAAAAAGTGAATATGAATGTATATGTATTTGTGTGTGCCTTAAATGGCCATCAAATATTTCTCAGAGGAAACATAAAAATCAGATAGATTAATAGCAGTGTAGCCTTCAGTTAGTAGCATTAGAGGACTGGTGGTCAGGAATTAAAAGTTTATTTTTCTTTGTACATTCTACTTCTGCTAGAATTTTTCACCATCTTCATGAATAACTTTCCCAAAAATAAATCCTTTAAAATATATAAAACAAAAGAATTCCAAAGACCATATGTAGATAACCACTCTTCCAGAATGTAGAGCTTAATCCTATCACCCTTTGACTTTAGACTGGATATAGAGGCTCTTGTACAAAGAATATGACATGGAAAAGGAAAAATAGAAATTTTGCAGTTAAGAGACCCAGAAAACATTGCATTAACCAAGTGGTTAATGTTAACCTCATCAATGATAAGTGAAGTTCATATAATAAGATAGAATATGCCCTGATATATGCCTTGATATATTACTTCAGTGGTATTCTTCCCCAAAACTGACATGTCTTTTTTCACTGTGGTAACTTGGAACTATGTACCCCAGAAAAACATGTTCTTAAATGTAATCCATTCTTGTGGGTATGAAGTCATTGTAAATAGGACCTTTTATGAACTTACGTCAGTTAAGATGTGGGCTAACTAAATCTTATTATTGGAGTCCTTTATAAACAGAGATAGTGCCACAGGAAGAAGCTGTAAGTCAGTAGAACACAGAGAAGCCAGGAGATGCTGCCATGAGCATTGCAATGTGACAGAAAAGCCAAGGACCAAGGATCGCCTACAGTCAGCCCCAGAATACCGCAATCTGTTGGGAGAAAGCATTGCCTTGATTTTAGACGTCTCCTAGCCTCAAAACCTTAAGCCAATAAATTCCCATTTTTTAAGCCAACCACATTGCTTGGTATTTGGTTTAGCAGCTGGAAAACTAAAGCAATCACTTATTATTCATTGTTTCTATCCACAAGCCATCCTCAACCCAATTGTTCTCTTCTGTTATGGGCTCTCAATCTTCCTGTCTACCTCAATTTTTGTTATCATAATATGAAATTTCAGCATTTATGTGGATGAACATGAACTCAAATACCTATAATATCTGACTCCTTCCATTGTTATCCAACCAGATTTCAGCAATGCATTGATGTGTCCCTAATCAAATGGAATGAACTTGCTTCTGTGGTCTTTTGTTGTTTTTTAAACTCCAAGACTTTATTTTTTTTAATATACTTTTTTATTCTTAAAGAAACTTTAGATTACTTGAATGTTACATTGAAAATAGAGGGGAGGAACATCTCACTCTGCAGCACACCCAGGTTCCATGGCTCAGACCATGCATTTTCCTCATTTTCTTGTTTCTTAATAAACTCTTTTATATATATATACACACATATTTATTTATTTATTTCCCCCCCCCCCCTCGTTCTTTTGCACTCACTATCTGCTTTCTGTGTGTTCTGTGTCTGCTTATCTTCTCTCTAGGTGGCACCTGGAACTGTTCCTGGGATCTTCTGGAATAGAAAGAGCCTTTTCAATCTCTGATCTACTGCATCTCTAATTGTCTCTCTTCTGTTTCTCTTTTTTGTTGCATCATCTTGCTGTGCAAGCACTCTGCGTGAGCCAGCACTCTGCATGGGCCAGCATTCCGCGCAGGCCATCTCTCCACTAGGGTCAGCTTGCTTTTCACCAGGAGGCCCTTGGGAATTGAACCCTGGACCTCCTATATGGTAGACGGGAGCCCAGTCGAGGCACATCTGCTTCCATCTTAATAAACTCTACACTTTTGCCTTCCTTATGGCATGTCCTTAAATTCTTTCCACATGTATGTCTCACTCTGCAGCACATCTGCAGTCCATGCCTCAGACCCTGTACTTTTCTCATTTCTTGTTTCTTAGTAAACTATTTATTCCCTTGCCTACCCAAACATATATATATATATGTCTATATATGTCTATATATGATTCTCATATGCCCTACCATCTTTCCCTTCCACACATTCCCCCATAAACAACATCTTTCATTAGTGTGATACATTTGTTATAATTGATGGACATATATTGAAGAATTGTACTAGTCAAGGATTATAGTTTACATTATAGTTTACATTTTCTCTGCACAATTTTTTAGGTTTTGGCAAAATGTATAATGGCCTGTATCTGTCATTGCAATGTCATGCAGGACAATTCCAATGTCCCAAAAATGCTCCCATGTTGCACTTATTCTTCCCTCTCCCTCCATTCAGAACATCTGGTGGCCACTGCCTTTATATCAATGATACAAATTCTACCATTGCTAGAGTAATCATAAGTCTACTTGAGTCCATAGTTGATTCTCACCTGTTTGTTCATTCCTCAATCCTGAGATTTTGAAATGGTGATGTCCACCCTGTCTCCAATTAAGGGAGGGACCTGTTTCCAATTAAGGGAGGGATTAGATCACATGGGGCAGATGGATGGAATTATATTGCTTGCAGTTGCAGACACTCTCCGTTTCCTGGGATTGGCATTGTCCATCATCAACCTTTTTGGGATTTTCCTGGGTGAGTCCAGTGATCTTGTGAGTAAGTGCTGCAATTCTGATGAGATTCTGGGCTCAACTTGCATATGAACAGATTGAAGATTTAAGTCTCTTAGACCTATATTTTACAAGTGTAGCAGTAATTATAGGTTCAAATAAAAGGGGCAAGAGAGCCATGTGTAGGGAAATTATAAATGAGTTTAATTCTGTTACATTGAAGAGCATATATTTTGAAGTTAGACCCACTGACAGGGTGTCAGATTCCTAAAATTGTCTGCCCTCCCTATAGTGTCTAGATGTCTCTAGAGCCCTCAGGAACCCTGGTGATTTGGGGCACCTTTACTGTGGCAGTCATGAGATCCTCCTGAGACATGCATAAACTTAACCTCTGTAATGACCTCCCAACTCACTTTGAAATCTCTTAGCCATAAAAATTCATTTGTATTTAATATTTCCCTGTTTCAGTCAAGGTCCTTTTCCAGATTCATCACTAGTCGGTGCTTGGTAGTCATCCATTGGTGCCAGGGAAGCTCATCCCCAGGATTTATGTCCCACACCGCGGGGAAGGTAGTGAATTTATATGCAAAGTAAGGCTTAGAAAGAGGCCACACTTGAGCAACAAGGAGGCTTCCAGGAGTTAACTCCTGAAATTTCACTAGAAAAGGTTCATAAGTACAACCATCAATATCAAGGGCCTGACAAAATGGTCTGTCCTCCTTTGCTTGGCACAGCCCATGTACTCAGGGAATTCTTGCTGCTTTACTAGAGAATGTAGCAGGACTCCCCAGGATGGGAACTCAATATTCTTTTGGTCATTGTGTGGGACTCCACCCACTGAGACAACACCCTATGAACACTTGAACATATTCATAGGCCATAGAGGATTGCTCCCCACAAATACCCCCATCCCCAACAATCACACCAATGATCCTCTCCTGCCATAGTTGTGACCCTTCTATGATCCAAAACCTCCCCATAAGCAAAGCAAGGAAAAAAAAACTAAGGAAATAAAATAATAACAATAATTAAAAATAATAAGCAAAATACAAAAAGATGAAAAATAAAATAATAATAAAATAAGTTTTCTCATTGTGTCATCAGTGTAAGATCTGTTATCTTTTATGTACAGTGACAATTTCTTCAATATGTCCTCACAATGCTTTATATATTTTTTGTTTTATCTTCAAAGAATCTTTAGGTTACAGAAAAATCACATAGAAAATATAAGGGATTCTCATATACCCAAACCCCTTCCTCTCTCCCTTCTCCCCCTTTAATACTGAAGCATTTTTACTAACCATGGTCAATGGTTTATGTTACAGTTTACATTTTGCCCATGCACTTTTATAGGTATTGACAAAATTTAAAATGGCCTCTATCCATCACTGCAAGATCATGAAGAACAATTCCAATGCCCTGAAAGTGCCCTATGTTCCATCTGTTCTATTTTTCCCTCCCTCTCCCTTGGAACCTGTAGTAACCAAGTTTCTCTCTGATTATCATCTTCTGTCATTCTACCTTCTCATGTTCTCACTTTTATTTCCTTCCGACTTCAGGCTTGATAGTCCCTCCCTTTCATCATTCCAACTGGCATTTTATTACAAGGTATAACGTTTCCTTCCTAGAATTTAGATATTTATCTGCTAATATGCAGTCAGATATTAAGAAACCAGTTAATACTGGATCTAACATCTCTCAATGGATGATATTGCTAAATTAAGGACTATTTGTACCCAGAAGGAATGAAGAAGGTGGGAAAGAAGGCATTTTGTTCAGGCTTGAAGCCTTCATAAATTTTTCAGTGCCTGGCACACAATTCTCTCTGAAGATATGTTGAACAAATGAATGTTTATATACTTGTACTGACTTCTGTATAATTAGGGATACATGTCCTCTGTGTTTACATATGAGTGAACTCCAAGAAAATGTTTATGAAACTTTCTTATGTCAAATAAGAAATAAAAACTGTTGAATTTAGTTCAGAAACCTTTATTATTTCTTTTAGGATTGGAATATAGAAAATAAAGTCTTATAATTTTCCCATGGTGAGGGCATCTGGTCCCATTTTATCCTTAATTTGTACAATTATATTGTGAATAAAAGAAAAAGTCACAAGTGTACAGGGAAATGACCTGGAGTAAAAAAATGTGCTACAGCTTAGCTCCCTAGAGAATTCACAAAGGGCTTTCTCTCCCCCATATGACCATGAGGAAAATGTCAATTTTCCAGGGGAATAATTTTTTTTAAACCACTTCTTATTCTTCCTTTTTTAGGGCCTCACAGCACAGTGAGACTTCTTTTCTAAGTTTCCAATAATTTGTTTAATTAAGACATTTCAAATACTCCCCTGTGCTTCTTGCTGTTTACCTTTCTAGTTAACTGTCAACTGTTAACAATTAGTGAGTCCAGAGCTTGGCTTCAGGTTGAGGCTACAGGGAATACAAGGCATTGGCTCAACTGCTCTCGGGTGCCAGAGCCAGCCCATGGCTGCCTAAGTACAGATGGCCATCTGATTGGTTCCATTAGAGAGTTCTTTCTTTAAGTGATGATCTCGCACATTATTGAGAATCACAGAGGAAATAAATGAAGAGTTGCCAGGTTACCGGACCCGAGAGTACTTAAGAAAGATTCGAGGAAATGCATGCCAGTTGTTCATGATATGAAATTCTTCAGAGAAATTGTGTTTGTCTTTCCCTATAGTGGCCTTTCCCTATAGCTGCTACTCTAGATTAAAAGTATTGAGGAGATAACCTGATTATGTGGCATTTCAATTGTTTCTAGATCTTGAACTATTCTAATGCTGAGCACTCATTGACAGCAAGAAGGAAAAACTATCTACCATGATGAGGGTCAATACCTGTGACACAAATTCTCTTAGGAGGAGACTTTACCTGTGATGTGTCTATACATGATGAGAAAGCCAGAACACTTGAGAGCTGCCTCTGCCAGGAAAGGCCAGGAGCATGGTAATAGCTTTACAGATTCTTTGATATTTTTCTTCTTAAAATGTCTCTCTATGTGTTTTAATTATGCTCTCTATCCTCTCCCACACACAACACCTTTCTTCTTCAACAATTACATTCATGTCAGAGCCTCCTATTTCATTCATCTTCTCAGAGCTGGAGACAGAAACAGAGATGAAGTCCTTCCCTAGATAGGACCCTGATGGATCTCTTACCCCAAATGATGCATTGTCCCAGCTGCCTGGGGAAGCTTCTCTGAAATGTTTCTTTCCCTCTCTGCATAACACTTGGGGACAGGGATGTTGTACAGCCTGGGTGTAAAACCGCTCATGCTTCAGATCCTAAAAGACTGCAGAAAGCTGAGATCTGAAACAAATTAAGGTATTAGATAGAGTGGACTTTTGGAGTTACTTTTCCCCCTGCTTGCCTAGAACTGCAGTTAAGGGAACTACAGGAAATATTTTCACTTATTTAAACCCTCAGATCTAGTTAGAGCTGAAACTATCAGATAAATAGTGTAAGGATCCCTGCCAGAGGCCTCTCTGAGAATAATTTCCAGTGGGTGGGTTTACCTTTGGGCCCTGCTCCTGCTTCCAGTGTCGACAGCCTTCTTCCCAGATAAGAATCCTTCCCCATGCATCTAGGGTCTGAAGGTGGCCCCTTAGCTCCCAGGAACTCTGAAGCCATTTGTACAGATTACCTTCCACAAACATCCTTCACGTGTTTCTTCATTCTAGACATATCTTGGAGCAACCAGTGTAAACAGAGCTTTTCTAAGACACTTCTGAAATCCTCTTTTTAAATCTTTTACTCTTCACCATAATCAACTAACTTCTTTCACCCTAGTCTTTTCCTGTTCTCACCCATGTGTAAATCTCACATCAGGGTATCACATGTCACTATGAAATGAAGCCAATGTCTTCCTTTCTTTCCAGCTTAGTTCATTTCCAGTTCAATTGGATGTTTTTTAAGTAGCCTCTGGCATCAACTTGAGGTGCTGTTTAGCATGTTTGAGGGAGGATGAGCTCCTTTCATTGTGATATACCCAAGATTGCATGATACAAATAGCTGCTGCCTTCATCCACACAGAATGTAAATGTGAGAGAAGAAAGAAAATGATTCACCAGAAAAGATACACTATTCTTAATGTGAGATCCTTAGCCTTCCATGACACAGTGGTCTTATCCCTTTTATGAGTGAAAATGAAAGAATAGAAGCAAATGTCAGGAGGATAGCTTGAAAATATTCAAATCTTTTGAAATACTTGAAAAAATCCAAATCATTGAAGAAATGGGACCAATTTATCATTTTAATTTGCTTGCATACATTCCGAGTAAAATGTTTGTTTTCAATTTTATCTACAATTTTTTTCCATGTAGAATTGTCAAAAGTAACTTTTCCGACTGATTATTCTTTACTATCACTGGATTTCAGCTAAATTCCCATGGGCACACAGAGGTGAACATTGCCCCGTTCATCCAGGCTCACAGGTAACTTACACTTGGGTCTAAGATGGACTCAAGCTTGGGCTGATGGGTTCGTTATTGAGATCAGAATTAAACTCCTCTTTACAGAGAAGTAGCAGGGCTTGAGGTGAGGCTGGAAAGCCCATGACTGATTGAATCAGTGTAACAAAGGAGGAGGACATTTGAAGTGGAGAAAAAGGTGACCAAAGAAACAGAAACAAATAAGTCTGTCAAGTACCAAAAGCAGCTAAAATAGCTGAAAAATAAGTTAAGGACAGATTAGAAAAAAATCTGTAGGCCAGAGTTGGAAAAGTGGTCTTTAATCCTGTGGACCAATCCCAAACACTGGGCTGAGAATTAGAAAAATAAGAATCAAACTTATTTTCTGATTCTTCTACTTATTGTCAAAAAGACAACTCAAAATCTCCCTGAATATAAGATTTCTCATAGATAAAAGGGGTGAGATAATTTACAGAATTACTGTAAGCACCAATTAGGATAGTATTTAGAAAGTATATACATGAGAGGATGTCATGTATACACATACATGTCATAAATACACATATATGCACATATATTTATATATCATTATGCAAATGGTTGTATGTATTGTGAGAATTTTGATTTTTACCCATAATAAAAAAAAAAAAAAAAAAGAAAGGAAAGAGGACAAGTTAAGAGAAATAGATAAATCCAAAACAAAAAAAAAAAAGAAAGTATATACAAAAAATGTCTTATTAAATTTAACATGCTATTTAGGAAATGAGAGGCCATGGATTATTTTGAACAGGCAAATAATGATTAGGGATTGAAGGGAGGAGAAAAAGCTTGGAACAGATGCAGATATATGCCATAATGTTTTTCAAAGCATAATGATTAAAAGAATCCAGAGCTGTAGAAGAGTGCAGTGAAAGTAAATAGCATGAATGTGAAAGTGAGCCAGCAATATTCTTCATCCAGTAAATCCCTGTGGAACAGGAATAGGGTCCTCTGAAATATGTGAAGACTGTGACCTAAGATTGGCAATTAACAAGAAAGGAAAAAAAAAAAAAAAACTTACTGAGATATAGTAAGTTGGGTATCTTTGAGATTTCTGAGAAAGGAGTCCAGAAAGAGCAAGGAGGGATTGTGAGAAGAAGGGCTGATGCACTGAAGGAGATAGAAACAATCAAGGAGAACTCATGCCTTTTTCTATTTTAGTCCAAGAAAATATCCTCAATAAATGGCCCTGAGGAACCACAGCACCATCACGGAGTTCATCCTCCTCGGGTTGTCGGCCGACCCCCACATCGAGACCCTGATCTTTGTGCTCTTCCTGGGGATTTACCTCCTGACCCTGATGGGGAACCTGATGCTGCTGCTGGTGATCAGGGTTGATTCTCACCTCCACACCCCTATGTACTTCTTCCTGAGTAATCTGTCATTCCTGGACCTTTGCTTCTCTTCTGTTACCCTGCCCAAGCTGCTGAAGGACCTCCTCTCTGAGAAGAAATCCATCTCAGTAGAAGGCTGCTTTGCTCAGGTGTTCTTTGTCTTTTTCAGTTCAGGGACAGAAGCTTGTCTGCTCTCAGTGATGGCCTATGACCGCTATGCTGCCATCTGCCACCCGCTACTCTATGGCCAGGTGATGAGCAGACACCTCTGTGTGAGGCTGGTGTTGGTCTCGTGGGCCTCTCTCAATGCACTTATTATTGTGCTGTTGGCTATTAACCTGGACTTCTGTGAGAACCAGACTATACACCACTATACCTGTGAGCTGCCCGCTCTTTTTCCCCTGTCTTGCTCCGATACATCCTTCAGTAGCACCATCCTGCTCATCTGCAGCTTACTGCATGGGCTTGGAACCTTCCTCCCCATCTTCTTCTCCTATGCTCGTATTATCTCCACCATCCTGAACATCAGCTCTACCACAGGCAGGAGCAAGGCCTTCTCCACCTGCTCCTCCCACCTCATTGCAGTGATCCTGTTCTTTGGCTCAGGTTTCCTTTGCTATCTCTTGCCTCCCTCTGGTTCCTCCCTGGATTTGCTCTTGTCCTTGCAGTATAGTGTGGTCACACCTATCCTGAATCCACTCATCTACAGCTTAAAGAACAAGGAGGTAAAGTCAGCTGTGAAAAGGACATTGGGGAAGTATCTGATATTTTAGGTAGTGTAAAAGGCATAGTTACTCAGTAAAACTGTAAAGATTACATTTATTTGCATATTCTCTTTTGTCCACATCTGTTCCCACTATACAGTGTCAAATAAGAATGATGAAAGATTCCAGGGCTTGTCTAATCACACAACCTTCTTATGCCAAAGTATGGGCTCTTGAATTTGACCCCCTTTTGGGAAAGTCTATGCTCTGCTTTTGGAATAGAATGTGAAGACATTCTTTTACAAAGTAGATCAATAAGACAACAAAAATACTTAGGGGAAAAGGTAAGATAAGAAGATGATGATTTCATCATATCCAGAATCTAATTGTGAGGCGTTCCAAAGAGGAATAACATCCTGCCACTCATTTGTGCTTGCTGTCTGCTCTATGTGCCCATTTGCTGTGTGTTCTCTGTGTTTGCTCTTCTTCTTTTTAGAAGGCACCGGGAACTGAACCTGGGACCTCCCATGTGGGAGAGAGGTGATCAATCACTTGAACTACCTCAGCTCCCTGCTTTGGTGTGTGTCTCATTGTATTTCCTCTTTTTGTCTCTGTTGCATCACCTTGTTGCATCAGCTCATCGTACCTGCCTGTTGCTCATCTTCTCCAGGAGGCACTGGGAACTGAACCCAGGACCTCCCATATGGCAGGTGGGAGCTCAATCGCTTGAGCCACATCTGCTTCCCACATGTAATTTTTTAAAGATAAATTTATCAAAAAGAAAAGAACCTTTGTTAACAAAAAACACTAAACTACATGTGGAATATTATACAAATGAGATAACTACATGCTAAAATGGCAAAATAACGCCATTGGAGAAGACAGCAGAAAAATTCTATCCAAAAATGCATTCTCTAATAAACAAGAAAAAATTTTAAATTGCCTGAGTACTCAAATCTATGATTTAGAAAAATGAAAAATGAGAAAAAGTAATGTAAGAAAATGAAGATAAAGGAATTGAATAAAAGCACAAATTAATGAATTAAAAAAAAAGAATGAAGAAAAAATCTAGGCTGTAGTTATTTTAATACATCTATAAACTTTGACATATTTTTTTGTAGAAAATATTCAAGAAATATAGGAAAAAGTAACTAGCACACCACTGATACAAAGAAGAAAAATGAAAAGAGAATGCTAGGATTCATTGCAATAAATTTAAAACAGTATTATGTTTAATTTTCTAGAATATATAACTCAAGAAACACGAAAATTTTCATACAAGTAGTTTGAAAGGACCACAGGCACTGATAGTTTCAGACGAATGTTTCCAACTACAGATAAGATGAAAAGCTCTCAATGCATTCACAAAACTAGAGTAACTCTGATTTAAAATCTAAAAAATTAACCATCTTTAATGAATATTTATGCTACAATTATAAATAGTATAGCAATCCATTGGTTCGAAATGTATGCTGAAAAAATATTGCATGACCAAGTACAGCTTATTATTGACTTGATTCCTCAAATCAATAGGTCAAATAATCATATGTTCACCTGATAGATTCTCAAAAGGCATAAAATAAACTTTATGTTTCAGGTAGAAACAACCATTTCTACCTGAAATGTTTAATAAACAGAGATTCACATGATTCTTTCTTTATTAATCAAAAATATTTCGCTTTAAACAGTATCCATCTATGCTTCATGATAAAATGTCATATTGGAAAAAATACAGTTATTGTAAATAACATGAAAAAAATATTACTATTATCCATAGTAGGTACTCAAATTGTATAATTGTCCTAAATGCAAATATCTAGGATATAATATGAGATTTAAATTTAGTAGGGGGAATCTACAATATGCAGACGTGAAATATTATCTATATGGAGAAATCTATGAAAACTTTATATTAGAAATGAAGAATTACTAGTGTTCCAAGAAAATTTAACCATGTGAAAATTTAAATATGGTCATACATTCAGTAGTTTTCCATATGTCAACAATTACTGTTACGCAAACAAGAAATATGTATCATATAGAAAAGAATCTATTCACTATAACAAGATCAGTAAAATCCTCAGGATTAAACTTAACAATGAATACTTAGAACCCATATGAACAAAATAACAAAATTAAACTAAATGATTTAAAAGGTAATTAAATTAATAGAGATGTATTTACATATTTTCATCTTCAAATAACAGGGATGCAACTAAAATTAACATATACCATAAGAATATTTATCATTGACTTAACAAGAGGTCTGGAGATAAATTGTTCCAGAGTTGGTTCAGTATCTCAATAAAATTATCTCCTATTGTGATTCTTTCTACCCATCTGCTATGCTACCCCTAAATTATTGTATTTCATCCTCAGGCTTGTCCCTGTCTCTTCAACCCTAGGCATCAAGTGCTTACAGAACACTAAACAAAGCTGAAGGAAGAGGAAGCGTTAGTTTAGCCTGTTCTGAATTTTATGTAAAAGATATAATTCTAAACACTAAAAATTGAAAATACTGAAAGTATTCAAGTGTTGATGAAGAGGTGGAATAATTGAGCTCATATCCATTGCTAGTGGGAAGGTAAATTCATTCAACACTACAGAAAAATTTTTGACAGTATTTACTAAATCAAAACTATATATCGTCTCTAAGACCCGAAAAATACATTCTTATGTGTATACCGAAGAGCAATGAGTATACCTAGTCATGAAAAATATTGTTAAAATGTCCACGAGACTTTTGTGCATATAGCCCAAAACTATAAATAATGCAAATGTCTACCACATGGAGAAAAGTAAATTTTAATATAGTCATACAATGGAATATTATACAACCAAAAATGCTATGGACAAAACATAAATGGATCTGAGATATTATATAATAAAAGCCAGACTACATAGTATATGATTTCATTTATATGATGTTCAAGACAAGATAAATGATAACTGATGAACCAAGTAGGGATATGTTACCTATGTAGAATGGATTGACTGGGAAGCAGTGTGAGGAAGATTTATAAGCTTGTGAAATGTTCATAATCTTGACTTGCACATAAGTGTACAAATATGCATAAATTCATAGGGCTGAAACTTTAAGATAAGTGCACTTTCCTCACTTTATTATGTATTTTATAAATCAGTAAAAAGAGAAAAGAAAGCTAAATGAAAAAGATTCAGTCCTGTGCCTATACTCTCAGTTCTTGCTGGTATATGTACTCCCTGCTGCTGCCGATTTGGTAAATAAGCCCTTCCTCCCTTAGCAGGACAGTACTTGCCCAGCTTTTGGTCTAGAAGCCATAGGGGGAGAAGAGAAAGGGCAAGAAACATCTTACAAGGCACCTGCCTCAGGTAAAGCTTCTGCCAGGTCTCCAAGCAAAATGATGCTACTGTCTTGTAAGAGGTTATTAGTAAGTGTTGCAGTTTGAGTTTATTTATGAATCCCCAAAAAATAAAGAATATGTTTGTCTACTAATCTTTTCCTCGGTGTGATACCCTTTGATTACATTAAATTCAGCTGAAGGGGCTTTGATTAGATTACTTGATAAGATCCCTTTATGGGGGAAGCAGTTGTGGCTCAAGTGGTTGGGCATCTGTCTACCACATGGAAGGACCTGGGTTCGATCCCTGGAACCTCCTGGTAACATAAAACAGTGAGCAGGTGAGCCAGGCCTACTTGGATGCACAGCAAGCCACATAACAAGATGATGACGCAACAAAAGAGAGATGCAGGGGAGAGCCAAGGTGAGACATTCCAGAAACCAGGAACTGAGGTTGCATAAGTGACAGCGTGCCTCTCACCCATATCGGAGGTCCAAGGATCAAATTCCAGTGAAGCCTGGAGGAGAAAAATGAAAAGAGAAGGCAAGAAACAGACACATAAGATCATTCAGCGAATGGACACAGGCAGCAAGTTGGGGTGGGGGTGTGTGTGGGGTATGTGTGGGGAAACTCACAGAACTGTACACCAAAAAGAAAAAATAAAGTCAATTTTAAAAAATCCCTTTAGGGCTTTTTATTGGACTACCTTAGTGAGGCATGATTCAGGTTGAGGCACCGCCTTCTTCCTGAGTCTGATAGAAACATACTCATATACTCACATAGACAAATAGAGGGAAATAAAGGAAGCTGACATATTTTTATTGCTGCAATGTGAGAGAGAAGATTGCTTAAGCAATAAGCCTCAAGAGGCTGGGCCCACAGTGCAGGTCAAGAGGAGACCAGCCCTGCTATATGCCTGATAGCTTACACCTAGACTTGGGAAGAGAGCAGAAAGGCCAACTGACATAGGAGGCCTGGAAAGAGACAAATCCTGTGCCAGCTTGCAGCTGAAATCTGAGAAAGGATGCCCGGAAGGGAAGGCAGAGACCAGGCAGAGATCACCTGTCATCTTGCTTCAACATGTGGCAGCTGACTTTGGTGAGAAAGCACCTCTTATGGTGCCTTGAGTTGGACTTTTCATGGCATTGGAAATGTAAACTGTACCCCAAATAAATGCCCTTTATAAAAGCCAACACATTTCTGATACTTTGCATCAGCAGCCCTTTGGCAATTTAAAACAGTGAGCCACTTCTGTAGGCTCTATGGTTCAAGAGATTCATAGATCTTAAGCACATCCATCCAGATATTCCCATCCCAAGTCTCACAATCCCACTCCTTTCCTATTAGGACCCTGAATTTAGCAGAGGAGATTTTCTGAGCTGTGAATTTGGCCCTCTTTAAAATTCAGCTCCTCTCATAATCAAGTCCTGGACCTTATTTTCAGCCCAGCTACCCTTTGGCTACAGGAAATTGTGGAGTTTTTTTTAAGTATCATAAAGGCTTTCTGGCTTTCACACCAAGTCCTAGGTTGGTAGCTGCTAACATAAGCTTGTCATTTTACAACAAGAAACACCTGTACACCTCTTTATTATTGTCTCCATATCTTTCAATAGCTAAAGATATCATATATTCAGTGCATCACTTTCTACCTGTATCCCATTCCAATTTGTTACAGGTAAGAGTTGTGTAGCTGTGATTCTAGCAGCTAACTTAGCTACAATACAACAGAAGGGCCTCAGAAAAAGAAGTTTAGAGACTTGACAGTTGGAAGCTGCACAAGTATGCACTGAAGTGATAGAGATGAGAGCACATGGTGTATAGGTAGCAATAGCATCTGCTACATTAGGGAAAAGAAGTGAAAATAATAAATGTATAGGAATTCCAGAGACCATGCAGTCCATATTTAACATTAAACAAATATTATGATTAAAAAGTGTGTAAACAGGGAAGCGGCTGTGGCTCAATCGGTGGGGCTCCCGTTTGCCATATGGGGGGCCCTGGGTTCGGTTCCCGGGGCCTCCTGGTGAGGGCAGGCCCGTCTGCAGGGCATGGTTGGCTGACCCAGCGAGCGCGGGCAGCGGGAGGGGGGGGGGATAAATGAATAAATAAATAAAATCTTAAAAAAAAAAAAAAGTGTGTAAATATGATGATATGGCAAAGAAGGCATAGGTTTCCTCGTCAAGAAAAAGAAAGACAATTAAAATATAGAGGAAAAAATAGCTAAATCTATGCACAAAAATGATGCTAAACATGAAGCTTGCTAAACATAGCATGATTATCAGAAATTGATGGAGTGTAAAAAATTATTTTACATGTGATGCTTAAAATATTTTCCCACAATCAGCACAAATTTGGTGCTGCTAATAGATTGAATCACACTACTGTTCCGCAGTGACTAATGCATCAGTTAATCATTGTTTTTGTTTATTAGCTTTCCAAATCAATCCATAAACACAAAAGATAAAATTATAGTTTAAAAAAAATTAGTGAACATATTAAAATCTTGAACAAAGCAAAATAACGATAAAACAGAAAAGTGTTCACAGACGAGAGAGACAGAAAAAGGAGAAAAAACATGTAGTGGAAATAATTTCCTAACCTTTCCTAATAAAGAGTAAAGGTACCTTGTCTAAAACTGACAGAACAAGAAACACAGCTGTGCCTGGAGACTACATTTCCGAAAATCCCTTGCCTACTTCATTGCAGTTTAGATTCTGCCAACAAAAGGAACTCACAAAAGACCAAATAGAAATTGACGTTCTCTGTCTCGCAGACATTGATGAGCAGATATCTGAACAAAGTAATTGAAGACTAAGAAACGTGGGGCTCCAGATTATGGTAAGCCCTTTTAAAAAGTCTCCCACAAAATATGGTGCAAGTGCCATGGACCAGAAATAGCAATATGGATTAAATAGATATAAATAGACAGGAGACAATCTCCGGAGTTTCCCTTGACCTTAGAATGGCCTGGGAGAACATTGGGAGATTTCAAATTTTCTACTAGTGGCAGAAAGATGCTAGCTGGAAGAACTCTACTGTGCTGGATTGAAATTAGAGGTACCGGTATGAACTCATGGTGTTATATCTAGGTATACATGTATGTGCATGTGCATGAACAGATATACACACACACATTCCCTAGTTTTGTCCTCTGAGGGGATTAAGACCAGAGACCCTCTTGATTTCTATGTACCATTCTCCTCTTAAAAGAATGAGGGCTCCCTGGAGAAATAGCTCATTCTAAAACTGGGACAGGTAAGCTAGAAAATTAGCCTAGAATATCTTTTTTGTACCTATTGTCTTGCATATATATTTTGCGATATAGAGCAAAAACAAATGTACATGGCAAGAATGTGCATTTGACTGGAGATGAGGCTGGAAAATTGACTTACAAACAGAGTGTGATTGGCTTACTGATTGGTTCTTGAGCATTACAAATGCATCTATTTAATAAGTTTTTATTGTATACCCATTATGTGCTAAATATTGCTTAGGATTGAGTTTACACAAAGGATTATCATTGACTTTTGAAACAGAGGATTTCGTTTTTTTTCATTTAACTCATTTAGGAAATAAATGAAAAGACAGATCTTCTGTGAGAAGGTTATTTTTGGGAGAAGCAGAAGAAAACTGCTTGTAGATAAGACAATCACTAGTGGAGAGAGGGTGAACCAGACATGAATTACAGAGCAGAAGGGACAGAGATAAACAGAGCAGTCAGAGGGAATGGGAGCAACTCTGAATTACCAGAGAGCCCTCGGGTGAAAGGGTGAGGTTGCTGGATTGGGGAAGAGTACCTCTTTGAGGGGAGACATAAAATATGGATGAGGAGTTCATACTCACATTTTTCTAGGTCATAGTGACAGAAGCTATCCATTCTGGGCCTTCAGGTTTTGGGCCACCTCACACCTGGAGAAGATTTTGATCTCATAAGCTATACAGAAGCAGGTGAGGAGGGAGAAGATCAAAATGGATTTCATTTCTGCAGCTAGTGGAGATTTTAATAATTTTTCAAAGCAGTCTCACCATTTTACATTCCCACCAAGAATATATGAGATTTCCAGTTCCTCTACATTCTTGCCAGTGTTTGGTATAGTCAGTCTTTTTAAATTTTAGCCATTCTAATAGTTGTATGGTGGTATCTCATTTTGGTTTTAATTTGCATTTTTCTAATGACTAATGATGTTGAGCATCTTTTCATGGCTTATCTGTCATGATATATTCTGTCTTATTATTATGTCAAGAGAACAATCTCAGTCCCCTCCCAAGCCCAGCGCAAATCCATAGAGCACAGATGCTGCTTACTAAGCAACCCAGATGCCTTTTGGTGAAGTATTTGTTCGAATATTTTGCTCATTTTTATTGGGATGAATATTTCCTTATTGTTGAGTGCTGAGAGTTCTTTATATATTCTGGACACCAACTCTTTATCATATATGTGCTTTGCAAAAGTTATCTCTCTGCTTGTGTTTTGTCTTTTCATTCTCTCAATGGTCTTTTATGAAGAGCTTATGCTTTCATATTCTGATGAAGTCCAATTTATCAATTTTGTTTTCTAAGTAATGTGATTTTGTTGTTGAATCTAATAAGTCTTTATCTAACCCAAGGTCACAAATGGTTTTTCCTAGAAGATTTATAATTTTAAATTTTATATAAAAGATTCCTTTTGAGTAAATTTTTACATATGTTATGAGGTATGGATGCAAATTTCATTTATGCATGTGGATATTCCATTGTTTTAGCATGATTTGTAATGAAGGCTATCCTTTCTCTACTGCACTCCCTTTGTGTCTTTGATAAAATAAGTTTTCTTTCTCTCTCTATATATATATTCGAGCTTATTTCTGGATTCTCTATAGTGCTCCATTGATCTGTTTGTCTATCTTTTTGCCTATATCACACTGTTTTGATTCCAGTGATTTTATAATTCTTTAAATCAGGTAATGTGCCAGATGTTCTACGTCTTCACCAACATGCGGTATAGTCAATCTTTTTAATTTTAGCTATTCTAATAGGATTGTAGTAGTATTCCATTGTGCCTTTACTTTGAATATAGTGACTAATGATGTTAAGCATTTTTTATGTGCTTATTTAACATCCATATATTTTCCTTGTTAAAATTTCTATTCAGATCTTTTACCCATTTTCTAATTAGTTTGTTTGTTTCCTAATTATTGAGAGGAAAGTTCCTAATATATTTTGGATACATGTCCTTTATGAGATATATGATTTGCAAATATTTTATCCCAGTGTATAGTTTATATTTTCATTCTCATAAAGATGTTTTTAAGAGAGCATTTTTTCAAATGAGGTCTAATTTATCTACATTTTTATGGGTCATACTTTCAGCCTTGTATGTAATAAATCTTTGTCTAAACTTAGGTGTAGTGATTTGGAT